>CM066331.1:217149462-217181962 GCA_033807585.1 Hydrophis major
CCACCCCACCCCACCCCACCCCACCCCACCCCACCCCACCCCACTTCATTAAGATGTGACAGAACTTGGGGGTGGAGTCAAAAGAGGAATCAGCTTAGAATCCCTATATAGTCACAAACGAACTAAGTCCAACCTCTCTTGAATTCTCTTGACCCTTCTCTAAATCCTAGCACATGCCAACCATTGAGAACATTCATGTGCATAGGCCTGATTAGCAATAAACCACTTTCAGTGGACCTTCACATGTGGACCTGGTCTCTCCTGCTTGACATGAAGTCTTCTGGAAGGATGCAAGAACCTCCCAGAATTCATCCAGATGTTCCAGCCAGAAGCTCTCCAGAAGAACCTGGTAGAACCTAAAGGAATCGGTACTGGCAGAGATTGGGCATTGTTATCAGTATTGCCCTGCCACATGGACAGTTGGCTTTGCTAGCTGAGGATGAAGGAGTCATTGTCCCAGAGATTGAGAAGGTCTGCCCTGAAGGGCTGTAAGGTCTGACAGCTGATGATGTTCAGAACCCTCCAAACTCAGCAACTTTAAGACTGTTGGACTTCAACTCCCAGGATTCCCCAGTCAGCCATGGAAGATCTTGCCCCTGGGAGTTGTGGTTGTTCCATCACTGGAGGTTTTCAAGAAGAGGTTGGAACAACCATCAGAATGGGAAGGCATTAGGTCTCCTGCCTTGAGCAAGGGGTTCGACTAGAAGACCTCCAAGGTCCCTTCAGCCCCTGGATTCTGTGCCACCTTCTTGTTTCTCTTTGACTTCAGCTGGGTTTTGAGTCCACCAGTCTTAAAGTCACCAAGTTTGGAGAGCCCCTGATCTGATCCCACCTTTGGAGACCTTCTCCATCAATGAGACAAGGACTCTCCTTCATCCTCAACTCGCAAGTTTCCCCTCCCAATTTGACAATGGCATCCTTACCATACTTCCATGGCCTTCCTCCTTCCCGTGGCATCTCCCAAATTTTTCCAATGTTCATGAGAATGCCAATGTTCATTTGCCTGCTTCAGAGAGTAATTAGGACGGCAGAAAATAGCAATGGCTACCCACCTGCCTTCCATGGAGGACCTGTATCCTGCACAAGTCCAAAAGAGGGCTGTGAAAATATCTACAGACCCCTCACACATCCTGGACATAAACTGTTTCAACTCCTACCCGCAAAGCAATGCTATAGAGAACAACTAGACACAAGGAGAGTTTTTCCCTGAATGCCATCCCTCTGCTAAGCAAATAATTCCCTCAACACTGTTGAACTATTACAAAGTCTGCACTACTATTACTATTAATCTTCTCATCACGCCTCATCACCCCTCCCCTCCCACTTGTGACTGTATGATGGTAAATTTGTCACTTGTATCCTTGCGATTTATATTGACTGTTTCCCAGTATGATTCAATTGCTTATTGTACCCTCTGACTAGCATTAAGTGTTGTACGTTATGAGTCTTGATTCTTAACGAATGTACCTTTTCTTTATGTATTTACACCAAGACAAATTCCTTGTGTGTCCAACCACACTTGGCCAATAAAGAATTCTATTCTGTTCTGTTCTGTTCTATTCTCTATTTTCTATTCCATTCCATTCTTCTACAAGGGGGACATATCCAACTCTTTGGCCATTGACGGGCCATTGCTGCATTCCTCTTTCATCCAGCACACCTCCTGACCGCTTGACAGGACCCCCAAAGTGACCCCAAGTGAGTTTTCGATCAAGCTTAGCTGAACCCTCTCTGATGGGGCAAGGGTAGGGGGAGAGTCTACCCTCTGCCAGGGGTTATTCTGCCCACAGGCCCCTGGCTGAATAAGCAAGAGGAAAATGGAGGGGGAGGAGGGATGCAGACCTCCACGGGGCCCCCATTTCTCTCCCCCAAGTTCATGGGGACTGGAGGCAGGCCAAGCCCTGGGGGCTTCCCGTGCCTGAGAAGGAAGAAAAGCAGAGAAAGGAGAAAGAGAGAGAGAGAGAGAGGAGAAGAATGATGATTAGGAGCCTCCCATGAAAAGCTCTAAAGAACTTGGATGGGTGAAGATGGCACGCAAAGGAAGAACATGGCCGGCCCTTTGTCCGGCCGGCATTCATCTCTCACCGCCTTTGCCACGCTGCCAAGACGAAGGGACAGTCGAGGCAAGCTCTCTCGCCCATCACCCCTGGAAGCAGGAGGCCCACACACAGCTCTCCTTCCAAGCCTGCTCTGGCCTCCACTCAGGTGTCCTTGGATCCCCAGGTCCTGGCGGGGAGGCCCCTCGTGATGCTGGGGGGGGGAGGCAGGAGCTGCCAGGGGGTGAAGTCAGGTGGCAGCTCCTGCCTTCCCTTCTTGCTGGAACTGTTAAGTTCTGCGCATGGGCGCAAGGATGGAGACGAGTCAGAGAACAGTGAACTTCAAACTCTTTATTAACATGGTGTAACAGCTCTACTCTACGGTCACAACGGCCCCTTTATATAGGCAAACTCTTGAGTACTTAGCCAATGAAAACACGGGGAGCGCTAGCTCCATTAACCAATGGGGAAAGGCTCGTTAATAGCCAATCAGATTCTCCTGAACGGACCAATCCAATGTCGCTATTATCGGCCAATCAGAAGTGCAGGGCCAGAACCCTGCACTTTACTTTAAGGTTTTAATAATCTTTATTCAAGCACTTTTATTAATTCACAACACCCCTTCCCCCCGGGTTCCGTTTAAGGGGTGCAGTCACGTAGTCTTTGAGGTAGGCAGGTTGTTTTGTCTATTTGATTTACGTTGTCCTCCCGGTATTTGGTTATAGTCTTGTTGGGGTAGGACGTTATCCGGTGAACAGGGTGCCTCCGGTTCTGTATCTAAATTTTCGTTGCCGCTAATGTCCTCGGTATCCCTTTGAGGCGAGCTTTCCCCTCTCTCAGATCCTCCTTCACGTGTTGCTTCTGAGCGGTCATTTCTTCTGCTTGTGCTTTCCGCCGTTTCAAATTCAGCCTCCTCGGCGTCTCCTCCCCCGTCAGATTGGAAATCAGGGGACTCGGAGATCCCCAACTGCAGCCTTGAACACAGCTGATCAATATGGCGCTTCCATATTATATCGTCGCGGCATTTCACGCGGTACGACCTGGGCCTGGTTACTTGGATTACAGATGCCTCGACCCACAACGGATCACCTGAAAAGTTCCTAGCGAATACCAAGTCGCCTATCTGGAAGTTACGGCATTTCCCGCTGAATCCGTGTGGTTTTTCAGGTTCATATGATGGGTGTAGACGGTCGAGGTGGGAGCGGAGTTTTCGTCCCATCAACATCTCAGCCGGAGTTTTGTTGGTGACGCTCTGCGGAGTGATATGCTGCAAAAGGAGTATCCGGTTAATCTTGTCTTCAATATCGCCATAGTCCATTTTATGCAAGGTTTTCTTGACGAATTGTACCATGCGCTCGGCCCTTCTGTTGGCCGCAGGATGCACCGGTGAAGTTAGCGCATGGCGAATACCGTGGTCCGCCAGGTACTGTTCAAAAGACAGCGCAGTAAATTGGGGCCCGTTGTTGGATATCAGAACGTCTGGTAATCCGTGTGTTGCAAATAATCTGTCTAATTTCCTGATGACTGCTTCGGTTGTTGTGTTTCTCATTTCATGGATTTCGAGCCAGTTCGAGTAGGCATCCACCGTTAATAAAAATGTGTGTCCTTTGCTAGGTCCCGCAAAGTCCAGATGAATGCGGGACCATGGTCCCCTCGGTGTTTCCCATTCTGTCGGGGTTGCTTTCGGTGGGGCATTACTAACTTCCTGGCATTTGTGACAAGCTTTTACCCAGGCTTTGATCTGCTTGTCGATGCCCGGCAACCACACATAGCTTCGTGCGAGGGCTTTCATGCGCACGATGCCGGGGTGGCCATCGTGCAAGGTTCTCAGTACCGCTCGCTGTAACCGCTCTGGGACAACGACTCTATCTTCCCAGATAATGCAGCCCTTCTGGGAAAATAGTTCCGTTTGTCGATTTTTGAAGGGGACATAGTCGTCAGGTATTTGGTCCAATGGCCATCGGCGCTCGACCCAGCTGAGGACTTGTGCCAAAATGGGGTTGTGTTTCGTTTCAATTGCGATATCTCGGGCTGTCAGTGGCGGTGTTTGAAGTGTCTTGATCTGCAGCGTTGTGACGGTCAGAGCGGGGTCGTCAACGGTTTCTGGAAGCGGTGCATGGCTCAATGCGTCAGCGTGGGGAATGGTTTTCCCCGGGCGGTGTTGCAACTTATAATTAAATGCAGCCAAGAATTCTGACCAGCGAGTCATTCTGGGAGATAATATATAAGGTGTTGGCCTATCTCCCGCTATTATTCCCAGCAAAGGTTTGTGGTCAGTCACAATAGTAAATGCTCGGCCATACA
Organism: Hydrophis major; assembly: GCA_033807585.1. Lineage (NCBI taxonomy): Eukaryota > Metazoa > Chordata > Lepidosauria > Squamata > Elapidae > Hydrophis > Hydrophis major. The sequence continues at coordinate 217,153,803 of CM066331.1, forward strand.
CTTATTCATGGAATCTCTTAACAGCAGACACAATAGCAAGGTCCTCTTTATCGATCTGACTGTAATTGCATTCTGCTTTCGATAGCGTCTTTGAAAAATAGGCAACAGGAGCTTCACTACCATTTGGTAAAACGCGGCTCAAAATGGCACCCACTCCGAATGGTGATGCATCACACGTAATCGTTAAAGGCAAAGTCTCGTTATACTGCATCAAAACAGCATCAGAAGTCAATAAATTTTTTACTTGTCGAAACGCCTGCTCTTCTCTATGTCCCCATACCCAGATTGCTTTTTTGTCCAATAAACGATGTAGGGGTTCGGCTGCAGTTGCTTTGTGAGGCAGGAAAACGTTATAAAAATTGATAAGGCCTAGAAAAGCCTGGAGGTCGGCCTTATTGCGGGGTTTTGGGGCATTTTTAATTGCCCTAAGCTTGCTATCGGTGGGGTGAATGCCTTGTTTATCAATTAAGTACCCTAAAAATTCTACTCGATCCGTACATAGTTGACACTTGTTTTTTTTAACTTTGAGACCCGAATCTTTAAATCTCTGGAGAACCAACCCCAGGGGCTCCCTTAGTATTTCTCGAGTTGGGGCAGCGATTAACACATCATCAAAATATGGGACAACGCCTTTGATCCCCTGTAATAGTCTTTCCATCAAACTTTGAAAGATTCCCGGGGCTACGCTTACTCTGAATTGGAGTTGGTTACATTTAAACGCACCTCGGTGCATAACGATCGTTTGGGCCTCCGTCGTTTTTTTGTCTACCGGCAGTTGTTGGTATGCCTGGGCTAAGTCTAGTTTAGCAAAGACTTTTCCGCCCCCCAGGGAATGGAGAAGGTGTTGCACCACCGGTACCGGGTAAGCATTTTGTTGAAGGGCATGGTTCAGGGTGGCTCGGTAGTCCCCACAAATTCTTATCGATCCATCCGGCTTGATGGGTGTCACAATCGGGGTTTCCCAGGGAGAGTGGTCGGTTGGCTCTAACACACCCTGGGCTATTAATTTATCAAGCTGCTCGTCAATCTTTGGTTTAAGGGCAAATGGAACTCGACGAGGCTTAAGGTGGATGGGAGCTATTTCGGGGTTGAGGTTAAATGATATCGGGGTTCCCTTGTATTTGCCTAGTTTTTCTGCAAAGACTTCCTGGAATTCTTGGACAAGATCCTCTTCCCAGTCGTTGCAGCAGGTTCAGTGAATGCGGGCTACTTCAATTCCGAGTGGAGCGAACCATTGGAGGCCTAACAAGCTAGGCCAATCCCTGTCGACTACAGTCAGGGGTAGGAATGCTGTACGATTCTTAAATGAGACACGGACTTGGCTGGATCCCACGACTGGAATTCGATTCCCTTGATAGTCTTTGAGTATGATTCTTTGGAATCTGAGGTCTTGCTGCCTGACAGTAGGGATGAGCTGCTTGAGGGTCTTCCAGGAAACCATTGAGAGGGACGATCCTGAATTGACTTCCATCATGCAGGGCAGGTTTTCGATGGCCACCTTCACTCAGATCTTCTTGGCATCTAGAGATGAGGCGTGACCGATCGTAATAGTTTGGTGAGCCTCTTCTCGCTTCGTTGAGTGGTTGAGGGGTTTGTTTCTGTAGGAGTGGTTGTTCCATTGGTGGTTCAAGGGTTCTCGCTTTACAGGACGGCTTCCTGTAGTTTGGCGATAGTTAGCCCCCCTTGGGGGCTGGCTGGGTCCTAGCTTGCTTCTACAGACCCGTCCAATGTGGCCTCTTTTCCCTCACACATGGCAGAGCGCGTTGAGGAATTTGCAGTCTGATCGGGGGTGGCTTGCCCCGCAACCAGCACATTGGTACTGTGATTTCTGGTGTTGGTCTCGTTCAGACCGGAGCCGGTTGACCTCTTCTTCATCGCTTCCCGATGACGATTCAAGGTCCTCGTAGTGGGCTGTCGTAGCCTGTTCTTCTGAGTGAGGTGAAACTTCGCGGGCGAGTTGGTGAAGCGGGGCGTGGGTGCAGCGCATTCGGGCAGCCGACTTTCTGGTTGCTTCTGCCGCAGTAGCTTCAGTAATGGCATCTGCAAGGCTGATGTCGCCTTTCGCCATCAGTTTGCTTTGGATGTGTGATGCATCTAATCCCAAAACTATTCGGTCTCTCAGGACTTCTTCGAGGTCGGCAAACCCGCATAGGCCTCCCAGATTCCGGAGATCCGCTATGAAATCAGCAACACTTTCACCCTTCCACTGATCTCTCTCATAAAATTCATGCCTTCTAACGAGCGTTGGTACGATTGGTGCATCGTGGGCCCTCAGCAGGGGTTCGAGGACGTCCCAGTCCATAGACTTCACTTCTGCCGGTTTCGCTAGCGCCTTGGCCATCTTGAATACGGTTGGTCCGCAATGAGTTAGGAATACCGCCCGTATCTTTCCGGTAGTGGCATCCTTCAAATTGTTGGTCTCCAGAAACATCTGGAAGCGATCCATATATGAGTCCCAGTCTTCTTGTGCTGGGTCGAATGGAGCGGGTGGTATGACGTCGCCGGACATGGTTCCGCCGTTGGTGCGTTTCAGCCACGTGCTCTGTTATCGTTATTCGTTGTTCAGTTAGCTCTGACGTCCCCAAATCCCACCCTCGTCGCCAGTTTTATGTTCTGCGCATGGGCACAAGGATGGAGACGAGTTGGTGAACAGTGAACTTCAAACTCTTTATTAACATGGTGCAACAGCTCAGCTCAACGGCCACAACGGCCCCTTTATATAGGCAAGCTCTTGAGTACTTTAGCCAATGAAAACACAGGGAGCACTAGCTCCATTAACCAATGGGGAAAGGCTCGTTAATAACCAATCAGATTCTCCTGAACAGACCAATCTGATGCCGCTATTATTGGCCAATCAGAAGTGCAGGGCCAGAACCCTGCACTTTACTTTAAGCTTTTAATAATCTTTATTCAAGCACTTTTATTAATTCACAACAGGAACGATATTATCGGTCCCCCGTCCACCAGGTCACCAGCTGATGACCTTCCAGTAGGATAAAGCTGGGAGGGACCTTGGAAGTCTTTTAGTCAAACCAGCAGGAGACCCCACTCCATTCCAGACAAACGGCTGTCCAAACTCTTCTTCAAAACCTCCAGTGATGCATCGCCCCCAAGTTCCTGTGGCAAGCAGTTCCACTGGTTCATTGTCCTCACCGTCAGGAAATTCCTCCTTAATTCCAGGTTGCTTCTCTCCTTGATTAGTTTCCATCCGTTGCTTCTTGTCCGGCCTTCTGGTGCTTTGGAGAAGAATTTGACCCCCTCCTCTTCTTTGGGGCAGCCCCTCCAATATTGGAAGACTCTGGTAGTCTTACTCAACCGTCCCTTCCCAGCACACCAGCTTTACAAAGTCAGCTGCTGACATGCCCAATTTCACCTTTCCTCACCTCCTGGCAAGAGGAGGAGGAAGAGGAGGAGGAGGAGGAGGAGGAGGAGGAGGAGGAGTGTGAGGTCCTGGGTGCTCTCTGAGCTGGGTGGTTTTCTTGCAGACGTTTCAGGACCCAACTAGGGAACATCATCCATACACATTTTGAGGAGAAATGTAGGAAGAATAATATCTTAGCAGTGGATATCAGTTTTGTAAATTAAAAACAACCCCAAAGCTATGGCAATATTATTCATCCATTATTACTTCTTCCCCTTTTTCCTTCTCTTTCCTTCTTTCTTTTCTTTCATTCTCTTTCTTTCTTTCTTTCTTTCTTTCTCTTTTTCTTTGTCTCTCTTTGTCTTTCTTTCTTTTTCTTTCTCTTTCTTTCTTTCTTTCTTTCTTTCTTTCTTTCTTTCTTTCTTTCTTTCTTTCTTTCTTTCTTTCTCTCTCTCTTTCTTTCTCTCCCTCTCTTTCTCTTTCTCTTTCTTTTTTCTGTCTTTCTTTCTCTTTTTTTCTTTCCTTTCTTTCTTTCTTTTTCTTTTTCTCACTCTCAAGATTATTTTTGGGGAGGTGCTTAATGAGTCGTGAGTCCTTTTCCGACAAATCTACCATGTATTTCGTGAGTCCTTTTTCCCATTCTAAAACTCTTGTCTTCTTGCCCAGAAGCCCCTCCCTCCTGAAGGGGTCCGAACTCCAGGGAAAGCCCACCTAGGACACCTTCTCTCCCCCTCCCCAACTGATCCTTTGACAGCTGATTCACCACTTTCCTGGCTTTTCATTTTCCAGATGTTTTAATCTGAATTTGATGAATGAGATTTGTGGAAAAGCCTCCCCTGAGCTGCATTTTTGGTTTTCCGTTGCCCAGGTGAACATTTAAAGAGTTCAAGGCAACACAGACATCAGTTGGATCACTTCTAAAAGGGGGAAAAAAACAAATAAGTAAGTACAAAATCATAGTGGGTCCTTCCGTCCTTCCTTCCTTCCACCCTCCCTCCCTTCTCTGACTTCTGCTTCTGTTCCTTTTCTTTCTTTCTTTCCTTCCTTCCTACCTTCCTTCCTTATGCTCCTTCCCTTTCTCCTTTTCTTCTTTCTTCCTTTTTTCTTTCTTTCATTCTTTCTTTCCTTCTTCTCTTTTCTTCTTTCCTGTTTCTCTCTTTTGCCTTTTTCTCTTCCTTTGTTCTTTTCTCTTCCCCTTTTTTTCTCCTTCCTTCCTTCCTTGTTTCCTCTTTCTTTTCTTTCTTTCTCTTCATTTTTTCCTCCCTCCATCCCTCCCTTCCTCCACCCTCTTTCTCTTTCTGATAGATTGCAAGGAAACTGTCAGAATAGAGCTGGAAAGGATCTTGGAGGTCATCTAGTCCACCCCCCTGCTCAAGCAGGAGACACTATAAAATTCCAGACAAATGGTTGTCCAAACTCTTCTTGAAAGCCTCCAGTGATGAAGGCATCTCCCATTCTCACTGATTAATTGTTCTCGTCATCAGAAAGTTTCTCCTTATTTCCAGGTACTCCTTATCTCTCCTGGTTCAGTTTCCATCGGTTATTCCTTGTCTGGCCTTTGGGTGCCTTGACTCCTTCTCCTCCTCTCTGGGGCAGCCCCTCAAACACTGGAAGATGCTCTCCTGCCTCCCCTGGTCCTTCTCTTCACCAGACTAGCCAGGCCCGGTTCCTGCAACCGTTCATAAGTTTTAGCTTCCAGTCCCCTCATCATCCTGGTTGCTCTTCTCTGCCCTTTTTCTCGAGCCTCAACCTCTTTTTTATAGTGTGGTGACCAAAACTGGATGCAGGACTCTCGGTGTGGCCTTACTAAGGCTTTATAGAGTGGTCTTAGTCCCTCCCTTGATCTCGATTGTATCCCTCTGTTAATGCAATTTAGGATTTCATTGGCTTTTTTGGCTGTTGAATTCTCTCTCTCTCTCTCTCTCTTTCTCTCCCTCCCTCTCTCTCTCTCTCTCTCCCTCCCTCTCTCTCTCTCTCTTTTCCTCCATCCACAGAGAGAAATGAACAGAGGCACACGCAGAATTGATAAGGCAGGAAATTACAGGTAGTAAATGGATTTAGTGACTGTTTGAAGTTACAAAGGCACCAAACAACTGTTTTTCACACTTACGACCATTGCAGCATTCCCGTGCTCACGTGATCCAGATTCAGAGGCTTGGCCACTGGTATGTACTTATGACAGTTGCAGTGTCCCAGGATCACATGATCTGCTTTTACAACCTTCTGACAAGCAAAGTCAATGGGGAAGCCAGATTCACCGAAGCAGCTGCATTGGTAACTGCTTAAATGCAATGATCCAGTTAACAACGGTAGCAAGAAATGCCATAAAATGGAGCAAAACCAACTTATCTTTTTTTTTCATTTAGGAATATAAATTCCAGGTTCAATGATGGTTGTAACGTGAGGATTTCCTGTATATCTTTGCCTTTTTTGCACCTGCCTTTCGAGAAGAGATTGGACTGCCCTTTGTCTGAAAAGATCTGGGGTTCTCTTGCTTGAAAAAAAGGGGGCTGGACTAGAAGACCTCCACGGTCCCTTCCCACTCTGTTATTCTATTTTCAAATATTTGGGGACTGGGTGATTTTCTCTTGACTCAGCTGACTCAGATTTACTCCCCGTGCGGAAGAAAAAAGCTGATGGGGAAAATAAAATCCGCTTAGGCGGCGCATAATCTTGTTAGAACAATAACCAGCCGTCGTGGCCGTCTGTCCGAACACCAAGGATTACCTGGGCAGCCTGCAATTATGCTCCAGTCCGCCCCATTTCCCCTTCTCCTCCTTCTCTGCAGCCATGACTCCTGGCCACCACATTCCTCCCTTCCCAGAGCCTGTCTGCTCTCCTTCCCTGCTGCTCCCAGCTCTGCCCCAGGTTACAAACAGCCGGTGAATTCCGGCCCCTGTGGTTCCAACCCCTGATTAGCTCCCTTGCCAGCCATCTGGGCTACCAGGTGGGCACATTCCTGCCCCCTTCAGCCACAGGGGGGAATGTTCTTGGTCAAAAGAAAAATGCCCCGACCATGTACCGGTGTCCAGCTTGGACCATAATCCCCTGCTTGGATGCAGATGTCTTTCCATCTGCCTTGGATGCATGGTTTACCTGGGGGAAAATCTCTCCACCGACTTTGATGGCTCTCGTTTTGGTCACCCCACTACACAAAAGATGTTGAGACTCTGGAAAGAGTACAGAGAAGATCAACCAGGATGATTTAGGGGACTGGAGGCTAAAACATACGATGGACGGTTGCAGGAACTGGGCCTGGCTGGTCTAGGGAAGAGAAGGACCAGGGGAGGCAGGAGAGCATCCTCTAATATTTGAGGGAGGGGCTGCCCCAGAGAGGAGGAGGAAGGGAGTCAAGCTGTTTTCCAAGGCACCCAAAGGCCAGACCAGGAACAATGGATGGAAACTGACCCAGGAGAGAGATTCAACCTGGAAATAAGGAGAAACTTTCTGACAATGAGGACAATGAATTGGTGGAACAGAAGTTGCCTTCAGAAGTTGTGGGAGCTTCATCACTGGTATAGAAGTGTTATTGGTCTGTATTATATATTTAAAAAACTTCCAATAATTTATCCATTTTAAATCTTATGTTCCTTTTTGCTTTTACCATCACATTATTAAATATTAATATTCTTTTAGTCTATTCTCATTTCCATATCTATTTCAAAGGAGGTTTGTATCCAGTCTTTCAATAGTTCTTTCTTTGACATCAACTCTTAATAATTTTGATAGTTGCAGTCTTAATGGCCACAATATCCTTCCATGCAGAATCTCTTGTGCTAATCACCTGCTAGCCATTGTCTCCAATCCATTGGATGGAAGATTATTAGAAACCCAACCTAGAACTCAAGAGAAATCCCCTAAGAGTGAGGACAATTAACCAGTGGTCTCCAGGCATCGTGGGCGCTCTCACGATGGAAGCTTTTAAGAAGAATTGGGAGAGCCCTGTGTCCATAGGATCCCCTGCCTGAAAAGGAGATCAGGCTAGAAGACTTCCAAAACCCCTTCCAACTTTCATATTCTGTTCTCTTATTCCGCTTTGCTTAGCCACAGAAATTCTGTCCCTCACTGTGGTGATAAGGGAAAGACTCGCGTCGTGGTATATTACCCAGAGCTCTGGATTTGCCTGGAACGACGGGGCATTGCAAACAGGCGAGCCTTCAGCCAGACAATCCTGCCTCCACCAAGGAGTTCCAGTTTGCAGGCCAAGCAAAGGTTCCCTTCCCACCTTTCTCTCTGCCTGGCTAATCCAGCTTCCGTCGGCCTCCTCTGCCTGCGAAGCAAATGTAATGAAATTTTCTCAGCAGGCTGGTGGCCTCCGGCAGAGACCCCAAGGATGGAGAACTCCAACCTCAGCAAATCCCTTATCCAAGATGGGGAGAGAGAGAGAGAGAGAGACTTATGGAGAGCGTGGAACTCCCTCTTAATGAAAACCCTGGATGGAGTCGGCGCAGTCATTGGGTTGACCTACAGCGAAGATGTCGGCAGGGTCCTACTATGCTTTTCGAAGAGGCTTGGAGAAAGGTTTCAGTGACCAACTGCCCCGGCCCGGGGTATTTTGTATGCAGGCTGACTCGGTGGTTTCCCTTGTTTTGAGCCCCCCGTTTCCAGAAGGGGTTGAGGAATGGAACAACGATGGCCATCATCGGGTTCCTCCAGGACGGACAGGCTGGGAGGGGATGGACTGGCTTCCCCCCACGAGGGGATGATGGCCTGGAAATCCAGTCCAGACAGGATAAAAAACGGTCTTTGATTCCAAGGATTCCAACCTGAGCAAGTGGGAGACAGAAATAACCCTTAGACTTATATAACGCTTTATAGGGCTCTACAGCCCTCTCAAAGCGGTTTACAGAGTCAGATGCCTGGACTTCAACTCCCAGAATCCCCCAGAGAGAATTCCCCCCTTGAAGTGCACGAGCCCCAAACCTGCCAAGGTTGGGAATCCTGTTTGATTGAGATGGGCTGCAAGACCACAATCTGACCAGTTTAAATTGTTCTCTCCCCCTCTTCCTCCCCCCACCTTCCCCTCCTCCTCCTCCTCTTCCTCCTTCATCTCTTTCTCCTCCTCCTCCTCCTCCTTCTTTCTCCTCCTGCTCCTCCTCCTCTTTCTCCTCCTCCTCCACTTTCTCCTTCTCCTCCTTCTTTCTCCTCCTGTTTCTCCTTTTCCCTCTTTCTCCTTCTCCTCCTTCTCTCTCTCCTTTCTTTTTCTCTTCCTTCTCCTCCTCCTTTTCCTCCTCTTTCTCCTTCTCCTTTCTTTTTCTCCTTCTTTTCCCTCTTTCTCCTTCTTCTCCTTCTCCTCCTTCTTTCTCCTCCTCCTCTTTCTCCTTCTCCTTTCTTTTTCTCCTTTCCCTCTTCTCTTCCTTCTTCTTTTCCTCTTTCTCCTCCTTCTCCTCCTCTTTCTCCTTCTCCTTCTCCTCCTTCCCCTCCTTGTTTCTCCTCCTCCTCCTCCTTTTCTCCTCCTCCTCCTCTTTCTCCTTCTCCTTTCTTTTTCTCCTCCTTCTCCTCCTACTCTTTCTCCTCCTTCTTTTCCTCTTTCTCCCTTCTTCTCCTCCTCCTCCTTCTTTCTCCTCCTCCTCTTTCTCCTTCTCCTTTCTTTTTCTCCTCCTTCCCTCTTTCTCTTCCTTCTCCTTTTCCTCTTTCTCCTCCTTCTTCTTTTCCACTTTCTCCTCCTTCTCCTCTTTCTCCTTCTCCTCCTTCCCCTCCTTGTTTCTCCTCCTCCTCCTCCTCCTTTTCTCCTCCTCCTCCTTTTCTCCTCCTCCTCCTCTTTCTCCTTCTCCTTTCTTTTTCTCCTCCTTCTCCTCCTACTCTTTCTCCTCCTTCTTTTCCCTCTTTCTCCTTCTTCTCCTTCTCCTCCTTCTTTCTCCTCCTCCTCTTTCTCCTTCTCCTTTCTTTTCTCCTCCTTTCCCTCTTTCTCTTCCTTCTCCTTTTCCTCTTTCTCCTCCTTCTTTTCTCCTTCTCCTCCTTCTCCTCCTCTTTCTCCTTCTCCTTCACCTCCTTCCCCTCCTTGTTTCTCCTCCTCCTCCTCCTTTTCCCTCCTCCTCCTCCTCCCTTTTCTCCTCCTCCTCCTCCTTTTCTCCTCCTCCTCCTCTTTCACCTTCTCCTTTCTTTTCTCCTCCTTCTCCTCCTACTCTTTCTCCTCCTTCTTTTCCCTCTTTCTCCTTCTTCTCCTTCTCCTCCTTCTTTCTCCTCCTCCTCTTTCTCCTTCTCCTTTCTTTTTCTCCTCCTTTCCCTCTTTCTCTCCTTCTCCTTTTCCTCTTTCTCCTCCTTCTTCTTTCCACTTTCTCCTCCTTCTCCTCTTCTCCTTCTCCTTCTCCTCCTTCCCCTCCTTGTTTCTCCTCCTCCTCCTCCTTTTCTCTCCTCCTCCTCTTTCTCCTTCTCCTTTCTTTTTCTCCTCCTTCTCCTCCTACTCTTTCTCCTCCTTCTTTCCCTCTTTCTCCTTCTTCTCCTCCTCCTCCTTCTTTCTCCTCCTCCTCTTTCTCCTCCTTCTTCTTTTCCACTTTCTCCTCCTTCTCCTCCTCTTTCTCCTTCTCCTTCTCCTCCTTCCCCTCCTTGTTTCTCCTCCTCCTCCTCCTTTTCTCCTCCTCCTCCTCCTTTTCTCCTCCTCCTCCTCTTTCTCCTTCTCCTTTCTTTTCTCCTCCTTCTCCTCCTACTCTTTCTCCTCCTTCTTTTCCCTCTTTCTCTTCTTCTCCTTCTCCTCCTTCTTTCTCCCCCTCCTCTTTCTCCTTCTCCTTTCTTTTTTCTCCTCCTTTCCCTCTTTCTCTTCCTTCTCCTTTTCCTCTTTCCTCCTCCTTCTTCTTTTCCTCTTTCTCCTCCTTCTCCCCCTCTTTCTCCTTCTCCTCCTCCTTCCCCTCCTTGTTTCTCCTCCTCCTCCTCCTCCTCTTTCTCCTCCTCCTTTTCCCTCTTTCTCCTTCTCCTCCTTCCCCTCCTTGTTTCTCCTCCTCCACCTTTTCTCCTCCTCCTCTTTCTCCTTCTCCTTTCTTTTTCTCCTCCTTTCCCTCTTTCTCTTCCTTCTCCTTTTCCTCTTTCTCCTCCTTCTTCTTTTCCACTTTCTCCTCCTTCTCCTCTTTCTCCTTCTCCTCCTTCCCCTCCTTGTTTCTCCTCCTCCTCCTCCTCCTTTTCTCCTCCTCCTCCTTTTCTCCTCCTCCTCCTCTTTCTCCTTCTCCTTTCTTTTTCTCCTCCTTCTCCTCCTACTCTTTCTCCTCCTTCTTTTCCCTCTTTCTCCTTCTTCTCCTTCTCCTCCTTCTTTCTCCTCCTCCTCTTTCTCCTCATCCTTTCTTTTTCTCCTCCTTTCCCTCTTTCTCTTCCTTCTCCTTTTCCTCTTTCTCCTCCTTCTTTTCCTCTTTCTCCTCCTTCTCCTCCTCTTTCTCCTTCTCCTTCTCCTCCTTCCCCTCCTTGTTTCTCCTCCTCCTCCTCCTCCTTTTCTCCTCCTCCTCCTCCTTTTCTCCTCCTCCTCCTCCTTTTCTCCTCCTCCTCCTCCTCTTTCTCCTTCTTTCTTTTTCTCCTCCTTCTCCTCCTACTCTTTCTCCTCCTTCTTTTCCCTCTTTCTCCTTCTTCTCCTTCTCCTCCTTCTTTCTCCTCCTCCTCTTTCTCCTTCTCCTTTCTTTTTCTCCTCCTTTCCCTCTTTCTCTTCCTTCTCCTTTTCCTCTTTCTCCTCCTTCTTCTTTTCCACTTTCTCCTCCTTCTCCTCTTTCTCCTTCTCCTTCTCCTCCTTCCCCTCCTTGTTTCTCCTCCTCCTCCTCCTCCTTTTCTCCTCCTCCTCCTCTTTCTCCTTCTCCTTTCTTTTTCTCCTCCTTCTCCTCCTACTCTTTCTCCTCCTTCTTTTCCCTCTTTCTCCTTCTTCTCCTCCTCCTCCTTCTTTCTCCTCCTCCTCTTTCTCCTTCTCCTTTCTTTTTCTCCTCCTTTCCCTCTTTCTCTTCCTTCTCCTTTTCCTCTTTCTCCTCCTTCTTCTTTTCCACTTTCTCCTCCTTCTCCTCCTCTTTCTCCTTCTCCTTCTCCTCCTTCCCCTCCTTGTTTCTCCTCCTCCTCCTCCTTTTCTCCTCCTCCTCCTCCTTTTCTCCTCCTCCTCCTCTTTCTCCTTCTCCTTTCTTTTTCTCCTCCTTCTCCTCCTACTCTTTCTCCTCCTTCTTTTCCCTCTTTCTCCTTCTTCTCCTTCTCCTCCTTCTTTCTCCCCCTCCTCTTTCTCCTTCTCCTTTCTTTTTCTCCTCCTTTCCCTCTTTCTCTTCCTTCTCCTTTTCCTCTTTCTCCTCCTTCTTCTTTTCCTCTTTCTCCTCCTTCTCCCCCTCTTTCTCCTTCTCCTCCTCCTTCCCCTCCTTGTTTCTCCTCCTCCTCCTCCTCCTCTTTCTCCTCCTCCTTTTCCCTCTTTCTCCTTCTCCTCCTTCCCCTCCTTGTTTCTCCTCCTCCACCTTTTCTCCTCCTCCTCTTTCTCCTTCTCCTTTCTTTTTCTCCTCCTTCTCCTCCTACTCTTTCTCCTCCTCCTTTTCCCTCTTTCTCCTTCTCCTCCTTCTCCTCCTTCTTTCTCCTCCTCCTCTTTCTCCTTCTCCTTTCTCCTCCTTGCAAATCCCCGCCCCTTCTAGCACTGATGATATTACTGAGCTGGGTCATGAAATGTCTGCAAGAAAACAGTCAAGCTCAGAGATAACCAAGGACCCCACAGTCATCGTCGTTCTCCTCCTCCTCCTCCTCCCTCTCCTGCTTTCTCTCCTCCTGCTCCTCCTCTTCTTCCTCGAGTTGGTCCCACGACTGACCCAATCTTGCGACCCTTTTGCAGCTTTTGTTAAGCGAATAATCAATGAAAAAATACGCTCAATCAGACTACAGCTGGAAGGGACCTCGGAGGTCTTCTAGTCCAACTCCTGGTCAAGCAGGAGTTGGAGACTCTGGACCCTTTGAGACAAGGGACTGTCTAGAGACCCTTCTTTGTGGTCGTTAAGCAAACAGCCCAGTTATTAAGTGAACCCACTATTCGCCACACACTGTGATTGCTGCAATGAAGGTGAAGCCAGTTTGTGGGTGGTTATGTCACTTGCGGCTTAAGAGAACCTGACACGATGGGTATGGTTTTGATGAAAACTGGAAGTTACTGCTGGTTTTTGGCAAAAGTGACCTAAATTGTGGCCCTGTGACCACAAGAAACTACAAACAGCCAAGAATACGGCCCAGCGCCAAGTTCTCTTAGGACGAACCTATGACGGTGGGAAAGGCCGGATGGTCAGTATTTCAAATCTGGGTCAGACTTACTCCCAGACAGGCCTGTGGGAACTTCAAATGGTTGCTAAGTAACTGCTTGTACATCAAGGGCTGTCCGTCGGGAATCCTTCATTCATCGCATTGAAGAGACAGGCATATTTTGGGGTCTTCTGCAAACGTGGCTGCACCCCTGTTCTGCTGCTCCTGATTACATCATTTGGGGAAAGATTTTTCACCACTGATTCCAGCTTTCCATTCAGACAGCCGTTGCCATCTGTTCGGGCAGGAAATCCTGATTTGTTCTTGGTCAATATGTTTGGAAGTGGGCCACGACTCTGCCAACCTGATCCTTCTTATTTATTTATTTATTTAATTTTATTTATTTTTGTCAATTGCTTACAAGATAATAGGTATAAGTAAAAACATAGATATGAATACATGGATACTTATAAGAAAAATAAAAAAAAAGAAACAATAGGGAGGATTGGTGCACTTATGCACGCCCCCTACAGGCCTCTTAGGAAAGGGGTGAGGTCCATAGTAGACAGTCTCAGGTGAAAGTTTTTGGAGTTTGGGGAAGAAACCACAGAGTCAGGTAGAGGATTCCAGACATTGACCACTCTGATGCTGAAGTCGTATTTCCTGCAATCAAGTTTGGTGCAGTTAACCTTGAGCTTGTATCTATTGTTTGCTCTTGTGCTGTTATGGTTGAAGCTGAAGTATTCATTGACAGGGAGGACATTGCAATGTATGATTTTATATACTATACTTAGATTGGACCGAAGGCGGCATAGCTCTAGGTTTTCTAGGTCTAGAATTTCAAGTCTGGTGGCATAAGGTCTTCTGCATAATTCCCCAAATTCCCAGTTGCAATGTATGGCTGTGAAAGTTGGACCACAAGGAAGGCTGAGTGCCAAAACATGGAGGCCTTTGAACTCTGGGGCTGGAGAAGATTCCTACGAGTCTGCAAGGCCACCCAAGTGGTCAGTCCTAAAGAAGATCTGCCCTGACCACTCTTTAGAAGGCCAGATCCTGAAGAGGAAACTCAAAGACCATGGCCACCTCATGAGAAGGAAGAAGGACTCGCTGGAGGAGAAGAACTGAATGCTGGGAATGATTCAGGGCCCAAGAAGAAGACGAAGGAAGGGGCTGGATGGAGTCACAGAAGCAATCGGACTGAACTTAAATAGACTCCAGAAGATAGAGGTAGAGGATAGGAAGGCCTGAAGGAACATTGTCCATGGGGTTGCAATGGTTGGACACGACTTCGAGACTAACAACAACAATTCCCAAAACCTCCCCTTCATGAAATTCTTCCCCATCCATAAAAGTTCTGGGGAGGCACCCAAACCAGTTCTTATTAATTCTCACAATCATGGAATCATAGAATCAGTCATAGAATCATACGATAATCATAAAATCATAGAATCAATAATAAAATCATTGAATCAATGCCAGAAGCCTAGAATCATGGAACCAATTGTAACGTCAGAATAATTTAAATCATAGAAGTCATGGAATCATAGAATCAATCATAAAACCATCCAGCCAATCATAAAATCATAGAATCAATTATAGAATCAATCGTAAAATCATAGAATCAATCGTAAAATCATAGAATCCATCATAAAATCACAGAATTAATCATAAAATCAATAGAATCAGCCATAAAAATAATAAAATCAATTATAAAATCATAGAATCAATTATAAAATCATGATCAATCATAGTATCATAGAACCAATCATTGGATGAAGGAGTTAATGATACAATGATAGAGTCAGTTATTAAAATCAAAGAATCAATCAAAGAGTGACACATTCAATCTCAGAATCATAGGCTCCTAGAATCACAGAATCCCTAAGGCTGGGAGGGACCTCAGAGGTCTTCTAGTCCACCCCTACCCTATCTCATTGTGGACCAATGACTGTCCAGCCTTTCCTGGGAGACCTCCAGCTATGGATCCAGGGATTTGCAAGGGCCATCCTGCCCCTCCCGCCCTTTCCGATCCTTGCTTGGATTTCCAGGGCCTTTTGCAAACAGACCAGCATTCAACCCGACATCCGTGCATCCACCCAGGTGCTCTGTTTTCGAATCCCTGGCAGCCCTTGCTGGCCGGCCGGCCGGCTGGTGTCAGGAAGGAGGCTCTTCTCGGCTTCTTCTTCTTCTTCTTCTCCCAGGCGGCTCATTAGGTCAGGCTCTCTGTGGGGGGCTGGCGTTCAATTAACTAGCTGACTTCTGCTCGTGACCCCCTGCAAGCCAACCGTGGTCTGTTTACCAACACAGCCTGCCAGCCCATACGGAAAGGCCAGGGCAGGGCAGGCTCCCGCTGGGGGGGTTTGTTCCAAGCTAAACAGAGCTTTGTCAAGGGAAGGATCAACATCTTGGTTCCAGAGGGAGGGGGCCAACGGGGGAGGGGTGGCTTTAATGATGGGGTTGCAATTGGTGGAAAGGGGGGCAAAGAGACCCCTCTGCCTATCCAGCCTTTGCTGCCTCCAGATGAGAGGATTGTGGGGGCTGTCAAGAAGAGAAACCTCTGAACTTGCAAAGCATTTCTTTTCCACGAGATGCAATCCTTCAAACTGGGATTCCCAACTCCCAATTTTATTATTATTATTATTATTATTATTATTATTATTATTATTATTATTATTATTATTATTATTATTATTATTATTATTATTCTTCACAACAGTGTACACAGCAAACGAGATAACTATGCTGGCCTTCATATCACCAATCACTAGTCGAACACTTCCCAAGTGTTTAGGATTGTATGATGTATCGGCGGATTATGCGAGCAGATCCCAGGAAGGTGGCCTTCTGCAGCTGATCCATGGGGATCTTGTCAGCGCCAATGGTTGTCAAGTGCTTGCCTACGTCTTCAGGCACAGCAGCACCCAGTGTGCCCAGTACCACTGGAACCACCTGCACTGGTTTATGTCAGAGTCTCTGCAGTTTGATTCTCAAGTCCTGATATCTGGTGACTTTTTCATGTTGTTTCTCGTTGATTCTGCTGTCACCAGGTAAGGCAATGTCGATGAGCCACACTTTTTTCTTCTCCACAATCGTGATATCCAGGGTATTGTGTCCCAGAACTTTGTCAGTCTGTATTCAGAAGCCCCCACCTGTATATTACTATTACTACTACTAGTAGTAGTAGTAGTACTAGTAGTATTTTTCAAAATACGTATTCATTTACATTGTAACAGTACTGTGTCAAGCGTCACTTATATTTACAATTCTTTTTCATATTGAACCTTGTTTCTCTTCTTTAACCATATATACCACATTTCCCATACCTCATAAAACTCAGACTCCTCTGTCCCTTTCGATTTCCTCCTCAGCCTATCCATCTGAGCACAATCAAGTATTCTGTTTATTACCGTATTCTTGGAAGGTACCTCAACTATTTTCCAGCTCAGGGCATAAGCAATTCTTGCCGCTGTTATGATGTGTGTTTTTGACTCATTGCATATGTTTTTGTTTTTGTTTTGAATTTCCTTTAATCATCCCCAATAAAAATGTTTCTGGTTTAACCCTAACCCCCCATTTTTTTAATTGATGCATTTATGTTCTGCCTTTATTGTTTCTATATATCACTCAGGGCAGCGAACATCCCTAATACGCCTTCCTCCTCCTATTTTCCACATAACAACAATCCTGTGAGGTGGACTGGCCTGAGAGAGGACTGGCTCAAAGTCACCTAGTTGGCTTTCATGCCTAAGGCGGGACTAGAACTCCCCGTCTCCTGGCGATTGGCCCAAAATCACCCAGTTGGCTTTCATGCCTAAGGCGGGACTAGAACTCCCCGTCTCCTGGCGATTGGCCCAGAGTACCCAATTGGCTTTCATGCCTAAGGCGGGACTAGAACTCCCCGTCTCCTGGTGATTGGCCCAAAGTCACCCAATTGGCTTTCATGCCTAAGGCGGGACTAGAACTCCCCGTCTCCTGGTGATTGGCCCAGAGTCACCCAATTGGCTTTCATGCCTAAGGCGGGACTAGAACTCCCCGTCTCCTGGTGATTGGCCCAAAGTCACCCAATTGGCTTTCATGCCTAAGGCGGGACTAGAACTCCCCGTCTCCTGGTGATTGGCCCAGAGTCACCCAATTGGCTTTCATGCCTAAGGCGGGACTAGAACTCCCCGTCTCCTGGTGATTGGCCCAAAATCACCCAGTTGGCTTTCATGCCTCAGGCAGGACTAGAACTCCCCGTCTCCTGGTGATTGGCCCAAAATCACCCAGTTGGCTTTCATGCCTCAGGCAGGACTAGAACTCCCCGTCTCCTGGCGATTGGCCCAAAGTCACCCAGCTGGCTTAAAGTTGCCAGTTGGTGAGGAATTCTGGGAATTGAAGTCCATATATCTTAAAGTTGCATAGGTTGAGAAACACTACATTAAACCAGAAAGAGATTTGCTTATTTAGGAGGAACTTCTCATGTGAACCCAGAAACTCTGGTTTATTAATCTAGATTTGGGAGTTAAATACTTGGAATAAGTGAACCCAATTTATGGGTTCCATTAGTGGATGGGATGACAACTTCTCCGCTTTCAAAGTTTTTTGTATAAATCGCTTTGGACAGTGAGAGGGGTGGCATATAAATGTAATAAACAGAAATAAAATTAATTAACTTAGAAGAGACTAGCTAAGTTTTTATGTTAAATCATCTAGTTTGTACTTCCTGACCTTGGTCCAAGTTTGCATTGTTTAAAATTCTGTATGAAACACAGAGGAGAATCTGACCCACAACAGAGGTAGTCCTCAATTTACGACCACAATGGAGCCCGACATTTCTGTCGCTAAGTGAGAACTGAGTTTTGCCTCATTTCCCAACTTTATTTGCCACCATTAAGTGAATCTGGGACACTGTGACCACGTCATAAATATGACTCACTTACCCAGGGTCTGAATTTGGAGATGTTGCAATGGTGATAAGTGTGAAAAACGGCCATCAATGATTATTTTTCAGTGCCATTGTAACTTTGAACAGTTCTTAAATGAGCAGTTGTATCTCAAGGATTCCCAGTCAGGGATCCTACTGCAGAAACATTTTTTTGCAAAAACAGCAAACACACTAGGAAAAAAAAAAGACTGTAGGGAGATGGTGCGTGCAAAGTCAGTGTGTGAATGTTTATACACGCTGAGCTTAAGAATCAAACTTGTGGTCAAACTGAATGACACACAAAATAGACAAAGATTTGTGTCTCTTTTGAGGGGAGAGAGAGCAGAATTTGCCGGCAAAGGTGGCTGGTCAGAACCAAGGACAGATCCCAAAAGCTAGGAAGAGTGCAGAGAACCACCAGGATGATGAGGGGATGACTGGAGGCCATAGGAAGAACCCTTGCAGGAACTGGGCCCGGCTAGTCTAGGGAGGAGAAGGACCAGGAGAGACAGGAGAGCATCTTCCAATAGTTGAAGGGCTGCCACAGAGAGGAGGGGGAAGGGGGTCAAGCTATTTTCCACGGCACCAAAGAAGGCAGGAGAAGAAGCAAAGATGGAAACTGAACAAGGAGAGATTCAACCTGGAAATAAGGAGAAATTTTCTGATAGTGAGAAGAATCAACCCATGGAACAGAAGTTGCCCTCGGAAGTTGTGGGAGCTTCATCCCTGGAGGCTTTCAAGAAGAGATTGGACTGGTGTAGGGTCCCTTGCTTGGGCGGGGGGGGGTTTTGACTAGATGACCTCCAAGGTCCCTTCTAACCCTGTTAATCTGTTAAGACACTGAGCTTGAAGCAAAATCCTTGAAGTGATTGAACCAGACTAGAGAGTGCTGGAGACTGAGCTTGTGTTGCACAACGGTCAATCAATCAGAATAGACTTTGGAGGTCAAGAAGGAGAACCTAGACCGGACAAAGGGCTGTCCAGCCTCCTCTAAAAACCTCCAGGGACGGAGTCTTCCCCACTTCTGGAGGGAAGCACGTCTCTAGGCGCTGGTTAAGGGACTTTTGTCCATTTTATGACCATCCTTGCCACCGTTGTTCAATGAATCGCTGTTAAGCAAATCCGGTTCGCCCGTTGACTTTGCTTGTCAGAAGGTCGCAAAAGGGGACCGCGGGATCTGTTGCCCAGCGTCCTAATTTTGATCCGGTGACCCTGGGGGAATGTTGCGACGGCCGTTAAACGTGAAAAAACAGCCATAACTTTTTCAACGCCATCGTAACTTCGCACAGTCCCTAATCAAAGGGCCGCAATCTGAGAACAGCCTGTACATAAATCAGCGCCAATGCATTTTTTTTTCCATCTCTGGTTTGCCCAGTCTTGCTCAAACCAGGATGGAGTGGAGGGGGGGGGATTTGGAGGGCCAACCCAGCCCCTTCTCCCACCCCCCACCCCCGCAAAAAAGAGACCCCTTCCACTTCCCCTTTTCTCCCACTCCCTCCAAGTCCTCTCCACGAGCCGGAGACATCTGCGCCGCAGGTGCAAGTCCAGGTGGGGCATGTGTGTTCCTCCCGGTGCCGCCCCCCCCTCCCCAATCCGGTGCCCACCGGGGGCGAGGCCAATTAAAGGAGGGTCCCGTGCGAGGAAGCCACGCCGCGCGCCGCCCTTAACCACAAAGGCTTAACCGCCTCCAATCTCTCTTATTACCAATCTGTTCCTGCCGGCGAGCGCACCAGCCCCAGACACACACACACACACACACACAAAAAGAAGAATAGATTAGAATCTAGGCAGCCAATTCCCGCCTCCCCCCCTCCCGCCCCAAACTTCCCTCCCCAGCAACCTCCTCGCCCGCCCGCCGCCGCCGCCGCCGCCATATGCTCACAGTTCAGTTCCAGACTTCTCCCGCTGGCACCGGCGCACCGGAGCAGCCCCAGCAGCCCCCGAGGGGATTTGGGCAGGGAGAGGGGGGAGGGCTGATCCAATGGACGCCACCAGCCGGGCAGGAGGAGGCCGTCCGCCGCCGCCGCCGCCGCCTCCCAGACCCCGTCCGCCCCGCTCGCTTTATCCCCAATTTAAAAAGCCAGCGTGAAATCCGAAGAGGCTGAAGGAACGGGGGGGGGGGGAGAGGAGGAGGAGGAGGAGGAGGAGGAGGATTATTGTGGGGTCCTTGGTGTTCTCTGAGCTTGGATGTTTTCTTACAGACGTTTCACGACCCAACTAGGCAACATCATCCATGCTAGAAGTGGACTTTGTGGAGAGGAGGAAGAGGAGGAGGAGGAGGGGAGAGGGGAGAGGAGGAGGAAGAGGAGGAGGAGGAGGGGAGAGGGGGAGGAGGAAGAGGAAGAGGAGGAGGGGAGAGGAGGAGGAGGAAGAGGAGGAGGAGGAGGGGAGAGGAGGAGGAGGAAGAGGAGAAGGGGAGAGGGATGAGGAGGAGGAGGAGGATGTGAGGGGAGGGGAGGAGGGGGAGGAAGAGGAGGAGGGGAGAGGGGGAGGAGGAAGAGGAGGAGGAGGAGGGGAGAGGGGAGAGGAGGAGGAGGGAAAGGGGGAGGAGGAAGAGGAGGAGGAGGAGGGGAGAGGAAGAGGAGGAAGAGGAGGAGGGGAGAGGGAGGAGGAGGAGGAGGATGTGAGGGGAGAGGGGGAGGAGGGGGAGGAAGAGGAGGAGGGGAGAGGGGGAAGAGGAGAAGGAGGAGGGGAGAGGGGAGAGGAGGAGGAGGGGAGAGGGGGAGGAGGAAGAGGAGGAGGAGGAGGGGAGAGGAGGAGGAGGAAGAGGAGGAGGGGAGAGGGAGGAGGAGGAGGAGGAGGAGGTGAGGGGAGAGGGGGAGGAGGAAGAGGAGGAGGAGGAGGAGGGGAGAGGGGGAGGAGGAAGAGGAGGAGGAGGGGAGAGGGGAGAGGAGGAGGAGGAGGGGAGAGGGGGAGGAGGAGGAGGAAGAGGAGGAGGAGGGGAGAAGGAGGGGAGAGGGAGGAGGAGGAGGGGAGGGGGGAGGAAGAAGAGGAGGAATAGGAGGGGAGAGGGGGAGGAGGAAGAGGAGGAGGAGGAGGGGAGAGGAGGAGGAGGAAGAGGAGGAGGAGGAGGGGAGAGGAGGAGGAAGAGGAGGAGGAGGGGAGAGGGGGAGGAGGAAGAGGAGGAGGAGGAGGGGAGAGGAGGAGGAAGAGGAGGAGGAGGGGAGAGGGGGAGGAGGAGGGGAGAGGAGGAGGAGGAGGGGAGGGGGGAGGAAGAAGAGGAGGAATAGGAGGGGAGAGGGGGAGGAGGAAGAGGAGGAGGAGGAGGGGAGAGGAGGAGGAGGAGGGGAGAGGAGGAGGGGAGACGGAGGAGGGGGGAGGAAGAGGAGGAGGAGGAGGAAGAGGAGGAGGTGAGGGGGAGGAGGAAGAGGAGGAGGAGTAGGGGAGAGGAAGAGGAGGAGGAGGGTAAGGAGGGGGATTCTTGACTTCTCTGAGCTTAGTAGATTTTTTCCAGATGCTTCATGACCCAACTAGGCAACATCATCCATGCTAAAAGGGAGGAGGAAGTTTCTTGGCCTCTCTAAGCTTCTTAGTTTTCTTCCAGACATTTCATGACATTTCAGATATTCTTCTATTCTGTCTAGTATCCAATTATCCACACTTCCTTCTTTTCAATCACAGTCAAATCTGATACGTGCCAAGAGTTTATTGGCTTGTATATAGAAATCCCAGACCGTTTTCACCTGCTCATTTTCAAATACATTCACAAATTTCATCTTCCCACCCATTTTCCATAACTGGCACATGGTACCTTTTACAGGTGTTCCAGTGGATCATTGTGGCCATTGTGTTAGGCGGTGATTTATCATCAGTTAGTGCAATCTTCTTGCACAAGCTTTATTTTCTGTTTCTTCTGCTTCTTTGCACAACCTGCACTTTGAATTATTGATGGACTTTTGGGGTTGTGGGCATTAGTTTGAATAGCTTGCTCTTAAACAACCAAAATCAAGCCTTCCTTTTCTTCTTTTAATGTCCTAGTTGCAAGGCACGGCCAGTTTTATCTTTATCCACTCTTCACTCAGTTTTTTGTAGCAATGGCTCATGTAAATGGGCCATTGCCAGCATTCAGGTATTTAATAATAATAATAATAATAATAATAATAATAATAATAATAATAATAATAATAATAATAACTTGGAAGCCAAGGTCAACATGTGGGCAAAAAACAAAACAGCGAAACAATAAAGATGAAAATTGGGATAGCTGGTACCTGATGGTTCTTGGGTAAGTCTACAAAAATGGTCCTCTCTTAAAATATGTCATTGATCTGTTCATCGTTTTATATACCTCCTGCCTCCTCTTTTGACTCAAGGAAGTTTACAGCATGCCATTTCAACGATACATGATACTCCCTATTGATTTACAGAGAGCGGGAGGAGGAGGAGGAGGAGGAGGAGGAGGAGGAGGAGGAGGAGGAGGAGGAGGAGGAGAAAACAGTGGGGTCCTTGGTGCTCTCTGAGCTTGGTAATTTCCTTGCAGACATTTCATGACCCAACTAGGGAACATCATTGGGCTACAAGGGAGTGGGGTTTGCTTTCTGTTTATATACAATATGACACCATTCCCTTCTAACATGGATGATGTTGTCCAGTTGGATCATGAAACATCTGCAAGAAAACCACCAAGCTCAGAGAGCACCAAGGAACCCATCGTCTTCTTCCTCTTCCCCCTCCCCCTCCTCCTCCTCCTCCTTCCCTCTGCCAAAGACAAATTTTACAGAGTGAAGGCCTATGCAAGCCACACACCCCAGTGAGAGCTACCCGGTGCTGTAGCAGCATGTTCATGTGAAAAAATATTGCACCTTTTCAAACAATAATGAATATCTAGGATAAAAGTTGGGTGAATTTTAGTGCACTATTTTAAGCCTAACCATCGGTGTGCACATTGTTCCTCCTGTTACACGTTTGCTCCTGAAGCAATTATATTTCTGCATAATTGCAGATTTCCTCCTGTTTGATTAATGGGCTCCATGAACCCGTTTTTAATAATGAAAACAATTTAATAATGAATGTGTTTTTACATTCGGGCTATTTTGCACAGATCTGAGGTTGTTTGCTTTGTATTTTATTTGTGACCGTAGGTGTTTTTTCGTTGTGTAAAACATAACCCCAACATTTGTTTGGAGTGCATTTTTTAAATGAACGAATATGGGAAAAAAAATGTTTCTCTTTAGTCAAGGATGTGTGTGTGTCACGCCAGGAGAGTCAAGTTAAGCATTTTCTTAATTTTTGACACTTTTGTCAGCCCAGAAGATTTCCCCACCGCTGCTGTAACAGGAAAGTGAGCTTTTCCTCTTGCAGGTTGTTCTGACAACCACTTTGGCAGAACTGACCCATAATCAGCAACGCAGGTGCGGCTCCGAGGTTTGTTGCATCTCAGCTTGGACTGGAAAGCCTGCAAGTTGGAGGCTGGTGTGGTTGTTGCCCCAGACTCACAATGGCCAAATGGGCAACTATGGCCCCCTTCCGCCCTGTGGACTTCAATTCCCAGAATTCTCGAACCAGCAAGAATTCCTTTCTTCCTTCCTTCCTCCCTTCCCTCTCCTTCCCTCCCTTCCCAATTCTTTCCTACCTTTCTTCCTTTCTCTCCCTCCCTCCCTCCCTCCATTCCCATTTCCTTCCTTCCCCTTCTCCCTGCCTTCTCATTCCCATCTCCTTCCTTCCTCCATCCCTTCCTTCCTCCCCTCTCCTTCTCTCCATTCCCAATTCTTTCCTTGCTTCCCTTTCTCCTTCCCTCCATTCCCATCTTTCTTCCTTCTTTCTCATTCCCATCTCCTTCCTTCCCTTTCCTTCTCTCCATTCCCATTTCCTTCCTTCCTTCCTTCCTTCCTTCTCATTCCCATCTCCTTCCCTCCCTCCTTCCCTCCCTCCCCTCTCCTTCCCTCCATTCCCATTTCTTTCCTTCCTTCCTCCCTCCCTCCCTCCCTCCCTTCCCTCTCTCCCTCCCTCCATTCCCATTTCCTTCCTTCCTTCCTTCTCATTCCCATCTCCTTCCCTCCCTTCCTATTTTTAAATGCTCCTCTCCATAGCCGGCTCAGGGATTTTGGGAGTTGAAATGCACAGCTCATCAAAGGACCACCGTGGCCCGCCTCCGCACGACCCCTTCCTGCCCCAAAGAGACCGGGGTCTTCCTTCCAAGGCCAGCGGCAGAAATGCCAGAACATCCTTCGCTGGTGACGGGAGCGCGTCTCTTCTTCTCCCTAGTCCTCCGGCAACAAACCAGCCCTGCCAGGGAGGCTTCTGAGCGTTGCCAGAGAAGCGGGTGGGGGCTGTAAGGAACACCAGAACTATAGATAACCCCAGCAAGGGACCCCACTGGCCCATCCGAGGGCTAGCAAGATAGGTGTGCCCCCCCACGTGCCTTGATGGGGGGAGGCTTTGTTGCACGGGCCCCCACCAGCCCAAAGAGCCGTGTGCCTTGTCCGCGGGGGTGGGTGTCTCCCTGACGTGGGCCGGGCCGGGCTGGCACCAGCGGAGCTCCAGACGGCTCCTTCGCCCCCGCCTACCCCCCCCACCCCCCCCCCCCACGGCCAGCGCTCGGCTGCTCCGCGTCACCGCTTTGACAGGCTGGCACCGGGGCGGGCGGCGGAGGCGGCGGGCATACCAACCTGGGCGCCTCCTCCTCTCGCCCGCCCCGTCGAGGGGCCGCCGCTTGCAAGGAGCCTCGACGGAGCCCAGGCAGGGGAGGGGGCTGGATCCGATCCCTCCGCCCCGGCCGCTCAGATGGTAAGTGGGGAGCCCGCCCGAAGGGGAAGGGGCTTCGGGTTGTTGGGGGGGGTCCCTTTTTTCCTCGGCGGGCTCCCTCCCTCCTCCCCACCTCGGACATCGGCGCTGCCTCGCTTTCGGGTCTCGGCGGCAGGCGAGAGAGCTGCGTTTGCAACCGGGCGCCCGCACTCCACTGCCGGCCGGCGGTGGGAAGGGGGGGGTTGTCCCTCGCCCCAAACTTTTCCCCCTTGCCCCGGCTGCAGGGAGGTCGCCTAGCCGGACGGGGCGCGGGGTCGGAGAAGGGCCGGAGCAGTGGCCGGTGCGACGCGTGTCGTGGGAAGGCGGCCGTCCAGCCTTCACGCCGCCTCTCTGCCTCTCTCTCCCGGCCAGAGCAGCGCCGCGCCCTGCCAAGAGCCGCCGCCGGCCGTGGCTGGGGGCCCGGCCCACCTCCTCCTGCCCTGGAGCCCCTCGACGGCGGCTGAGGTTGCCTCGGAGACCTGGCTCGACGCGATCTGGGCCGCTGCGGCTCTCCCCGACGACGACCCGGCCGCGGCCAGCGGAGGTAAGTCTCGGCTGCCGTCCAGGCGAGCGGCACCTGGAGGGAGCCGTCGCGGATGCCGCTGCTGGCCGCGCAGAGGCGCTTCTGCCCAGCGGTCCCTCCGCGGCTTCTGCCCGAACCCAAAGCAGACGGGAGGCTCAGTGAGGGGGGGGGAGGGAGCCCCTCCGGAGTCCCCCACTCCAGAGACAGAGAGAAGGGAAGAGAGAGGGAGGGAGAGGGAAAGAGAGAGAGGGAGAGAGAGGGCATGGGGGAGAAAGGGAGAGAAAGAGGGGAGGAGGGAGAGAGAAGAGGAAGAGAGACAAAGAGGGAAGGAGAGAGAGAGAAGAGATAGAGAGGGAGGGAGGGAGAGAAGGAGGGAGGATGGGAGAAGAGGAGAGAAAGAGGAGGAGGGGGAGAGAAGAGAGGGAGACGGAGAGGGAGAGAAAAAGAGAGAGGGAAAGAGAGAAAGGGAGAGAAAGAGGGGAAGAGGGAGAGAGAAGAGGAAGAGAGAAAGAGAGAGAGAAAGAGAGTCAAAGAGGGAAGGAGAGAGAGAAGAGATAGAGAGGGAGAGAAAAAGAGAGCAGGAAAGAGAGAAAGGGAGGGAAAGAGGGGAGGAGGGAGAGAAAAGGGGAAGAGAGAAAGAGGGAAAGAGAGAGAGAGGAGGGGGGAGAGAGAACAGGGGCCATCAGCCACCCTGCGCCCACCTGTGCCCCATCCTGTCTGGGCATCACAGCTTTAGGACCTACTGGGCAGTGCCAGGTGTGGAATCAGAGACCCCTCCAGGGGAGAGGAGGAGGGAGGGGCTGGAGCCTGAGAAATACCTGGCAGGCTCAGGTGACGGTTAGAACCTCCAACTACCAAGGCAGTTTACCTCTGAAGTACTGAGTAGTGGTGGAAGGTGGGGCAGCCTAGTTAAGGGGTTGGTCTTGCGCTCTCCAAACCCCCAGCCCCCACCCCCTTCCGCCATATAAAGGCTGGGGAATTCTGGGAGCTAAACTCCACAAGTCTTTAAGGGGGCCCCTGGGATGGATCACACCGTGGTAGGAAAATCCCAGCATGGCAGGTCAGCCCCCCTGTTGCTGAGGAAGTCAGCTGTCAAGTGAGGTTTCACCTCCTTTTATGACCTTCCTTGGTACTGTCATTAAGCAAATGGCTACAGTGGTTCAGTGAGTCACATGGTCGTTAAGCAGATCTGGCTTCTTCCCATCGACTTGGCTCCTCAGAAGGTCTCCAAAGGGGAATCACGTGATCCCGGGAATCACACTGCGACCGTCATAAATAAGTGCAGGCCGGTTGCCAAGCCTCTGAATTTGGATCACGTGACCATTGGGCACTGCAGCCATGGTTGTAAGTGTGAAACATGGCCCTTATTTTCATGGCTGTTGCAACTTCGAATTGTCACTAAAATCAATGGTTGTAAGTCAAGGATTACCTGTACATTGTGCTCTTTGCTATTCAAACACACACACACACACACACACACAATGTGATGATCCAAAGGGGCATGGCATAAAAACAACAAAATCACAAAAAAGTCCCTTTAATTCCTCCAACTTGGCCTCCAATGTCCAGTTATCATCGGCTGGAGAGAAAACTCTTCCAAAAACAGTGTTTAAAAGGAAGGAATTCAGTCCGAACCCTAAGTACATCTAAATTATAAATAAAAACCAACACAAACCACACTGCAGCAATTAACAAGACAGGGCAGGATAAGGGATTGAAGACATCAAAAGATTACAAAATACACACAGTTGGGAAGGCGTCAGAACCCAGATAAGACTTGACAAACCAGAATAATTTCACGCTTTGCTTCCAGCAACTTTGCCATGTGCAGTTTGCCCTTTCAAACAGTCCTCCCAGCTGCAGCCAATGAAGGGGATCAGGGCCCTTTCCTCCCCCATAAACCATGCAACTCACGTTGCTCCCTTATCTGTTCCTCCTGCATGCCCTAGGATGGAGAGGGGATGGGCCTGGATCTTCCTCTGAATGCCCAGCTGGCCTGTGTCCTTCCCCAGTTTCTTCCACAACCTCTGGGGAGCCACAGTCCTACTCCCAGTTCCACCTCTCCCTGGAATCAGACCCCAACCGGGGCGTGAGACACATGCACACATGGAGTCCTGTTTCTTTTGCTGAGAGAGAAGCTGGAGGGGCTTTCAAGGAGCGGCCCCAAGAGGACCAGGATGTAGAAGCCAAGCCTCAAGGAAATGGGGCCCATTTAGCTGACAAGAGGGGGGGGGATATGGGGGTGTGCAAGTACCCCAAAGGCAGCCTCCTGCAGGCCAAGAGGGCTGGGGGGAGGGGGAGGCAGATGGTGCACCCAGGAAAGCTTCTTGGAAGAGCTTGCAATTAAAAAAGAGAGAGAAGGATTGAGGGAGATGCGATGGGAAAATGAATGGGTGGTCATGGAAGGAAGGAAGGAAGGAAGGGGAAGGGAAGGAGGGAAAGAAGGGGAAGGGAAGGAGGGAGGGAGGGAGGAAAGGAAGAGCAAGAGCAAGGAGAAAAAGAAAAAGAAAGAAAGAAAGAAAGAAAGAAAGAAAGAAAGAAAGAAAGAAAGAAAGAAAGAAAGAAAGAAAGAAAGAAAGAAAGAAAGAGAAGGGAAGGAGGGAGGGAGGGAGGAAAGGAAGGAAGAGGAAGAGCAAGGAGAAAAAGAAAGAAAGAAGAAAAGAAAGAAAGAGAGAAGGGAAGGAGGGAGGGAGGGAGGAAAGGAAGGAAGGAAGAGCAAGAGCAAGGAGAAAAAGAAAGAAAGAAAGAAAGAAAGAAAGAAAGAAAGAAAGAGGAAGAGGTAGGAGAGAGAAAGAAGGAAGGAAAGAAAAGAAAGAGAGAAAGAGGGAGCAGAGAAAAAGGAAGGAAAGAAGAGGAAGAGGAAGGAGAGCGAAAGAAAGAAAGAAAGAAAGAAAAAGAAAGAGGAAGGGAAGGAAGGAAGGCATGATAGAGGAAAGTGGAGGGACTCCCCCCTCCCCAGAGACTTGGAGCCGGGCCGGTGTGGCAGAACCGGGCCGGGCTAATCCGCCCGAGAAGCGCTGGCCTCCTCGCCAGGCAAACCCCTTCATTCGGGGGCGGCGTCTTTCGGCCCCATTGTTCGGCGGGGGGGAAGAAGAAGGAAGCGGGTGACTCATGTTTGCGCAGGCGGCGGTAGCAGCAGCGCTTCTGTAAGACGATCCAGGCGCCGCCAGCAGCTCCCACGGAGGAGGAGGAGGAGGAAGGTCAAGAGCCAAACGTTTGCCCCGGTCGGGAGTCGAAACGGGGCAGGACAGGGAGCTGCTGGCAAGGAGGCCAAACGGCCGGTTGGAAGGAACCAGGAACCGGCCTCGGCGGGCTTCGTTGCCGCCTCCAAAGGTTCCTTTAATTAAAGTTTATTTGCAGTTAAACATAATTTAAAAAAAAAAAACACCCCCCAAAGTTAGAAAACTAAGGAGAAGAAGAGAAAAACTCACTTCTGGACTGTCCAGTCATTCACCTGAGCAGACTTCCGGCTTCTGCCTTCAGCAACG
>CM066331.1:217186962-217214462 GCA_033807585.1 Hydrophis major
GTTGCGGGACATCTTGGTCCAGAAGGAGGTGGAGTTGGCTCGGCTGCAGGAAGAGAACCAACACCTTAGACACTTCCTCAACTCGGCCCTGGTCAAGCAGCTGGAGGAGAAGACCAAGGTAGCTATGGATCTGCAGCCAGGCCAACTCTGGACCTCTTGGTGCAAAGAAACCCGTCCCCAGCTCTATGCAATGGACATCTGGGGGTGAGGGTGGTGTCCTGGGGGGGGGGGTTGGGAGGGGGTTCCCCAAAAATCAAATTGAAGCAAGAGTTTTTCACTGTTCTCCAAAAATCTTCTTGTGACCTGCTGGCAGCTTGCCAAATGAGCAGCAGAGTCAGACAGTGAGGAGGTTGGGGAGGAACCTGGGCCGGTCCTGGAGTCTGGGGAAGGCTCAGGTGAGGGCTCTGCATCGGAGGCAGAGATGGGGCCAGGGCAGGCTGGCAGTTGTCGTCAGCTGCCTTCAGGCTCGGACAGCAGTGAGGCAGAAGAACAGCTGGAGCCTGTTCCCAGTTCATGCGAAGTAAGGGATGACGTGGGAGTAAGGCCACAGGTGGAGAGTGAATGGCCCCTCCCATAGGAATTGAAAGAGGAGCAAAAGGGGAGGAGGCTTTGCAGGAAACCATTTGTTTGCTGCAGCAGTGTGAAGATCTGTCTGCATCTCAGGGACTCTCTGCTGAGCCCTTCCTTGTCAGCACTGCATTTGGAAATATTTACTTGGCAGCTCTCCAGGCTAGATAAGGTCTGTGTTCCTCACTACACCTTGGAGGATTGTTTGCCAGGCCTTTGGCTGAAAGTGGATGCAAGAAATTCACCTTCGTTTCATAAAAGGGGTTTGGCCGGGACAAAGAGTCGTCTTAGTGCTTTTGGGAGAAGTCGAGGTCAGACCAAATCTGCCTATTTTAATCTGTTCATTCAATGCCATCAAACTGATGTTAACTCTTAGTGTGGTCAGTGAAAAGACTTTCTCCAGGAGAATAGTCCCCAATCTTGTCCTTCAATGGTGCCTCCATCACCTTTATCTGTTGCTGGGCTTCTCTTTCCTTCCACCTTTCCCACCATGGTGGACTTCTCAATGGAGCTGGACCTTTGCACTGATGGATGGTTGAATGCTATCAGATCAGTGTTGACTCTTATCAGCCAAAAGGATCGATGTTCTCCATGATTGATCTGTCTCCAACCTGGTCCTTCAAGTCTTCTAATCCAGGTCCCATCACTGCTATAACTTAGCTCTTCTTTGCTTCTGGTTGTCCTCTTCTTCTTCCTTCTCCTTCCATCGTTCCTGGCATGATGGACTTCTCAAAGGAGATGGACTTTTGCATTTAGTTGATTTATTGATGAATTGATTATGTGCCATCATCCAATCTGTATTGATTCTTAGTGAACCACATAGATGGACCTTCTCCGTGGCTGATCTGTCTCTGGTCTGGTCCTTCAGGTCTTCCAATGGTGCCTCCTTCCCAATCGTGAGACCATCTACCTCACCACTGGTTGTCCTCCTCTTCTCTTTCCTTCCACCTTTCCTGGCATGATGGACTTTTCAAAGGATCTTGAATTTTGCATTTATTGACTTATTGATTAATCAACTCATCATGTGCCATCAAGTCAGGGTCAACTTTTAGTACCTGCATGGATAGCCCTTCTCCATGGTGGATTTTTCCCTAAGCAAGTCTTCCAACCGTGTCCCTATCACCACTGTAACTGAGTCCATCTTCCTTGCTGGCAGTTGTCTTCTTCTCTTTCCTTCCACCGTTCCCAGCATGATGGACTTCTCAAAGGAACTGGGTTTTGCATTGATTGACGGACTGATTAAAAACTTATCAGATGATTGTTGACTCTTAGCAGCAAACAGGATAGATGTTCTCCATGATAATCTGACCTCAACTTGGCCCTTCAAGTCTTCCAATCGTGCTCCCCCCATCACCACCATAATTGAGTCCATTTTCTTTGCTGCTCAAAGTCCTCTTCCTCTCTTTCCTTTCTCAGCATGATGGGCCTCTCAAAGAAGTTGGGACCTTGCACTGATTGACTGATTGATCAGTTGATGAGATGCATCAACTTAATGTTGCCTATCAGCCACCGCATGGATAGAATTTCTCCAGAAAGATCTGGCCCTCATTCAGGTTCTTTAGATCTTCCAATAGTGCCCCCATCACCTCTGAGTGTCACTGAGTCCATCCCTTGGTCTCCTGGTTGCCCTCTTCTCCTCCTTCCTTCCATCTTTCCAACCATGATGGACTTCTCAAAGGAACTGGGTCTTTGCACTGATTGGGTGATGATCAGTTGAGGAGATGCCATCAAGTTGGGGTCAACTGCTAGTGACATCATACCATAGATAGATCTTCTCCACAGTATATGTCCCAAACTTAGATCTTCAGGACTTCCAATATTGGACTCCATTATAACTCAAGTCCTTCCACTTTTCTGCTCGCCATCTTCTTTTGGTCCTTCTGTCTTTCCCAGAATTACAGCCTTCTGCAGAGAGCTTCACCTGGAGTTTGGTCTGCACAACTCTTGTACATCTAAAATATGTGATCGTTTGAACCTGGTCAGTTGTGCCTCAGTTGAGAACTCTGGGTTGATTAATGTAAAATATTCCTTTCTATTTTCAATTTTAGGACTCTAAATTGTGCCACAACAGGCAAATAGGTTGAAGATGTTGACCAAGAAGAACCAAATATTTACCTTATTAATTCAGTCTGAATGCATTCCTTCCCATGTGAGGCCAGACAGACAATAGATATTTTTCATTAGAGTTTATAGTTCATAAGGCAGCAGGCTGGAAACTGAGAGACAGTGAATTCTAGTCCTGCCTTAGGCATGAAAGTGGGCTGAGGGACTTTGGACCAGGACATAGAGAATAGAATGGAATGGAATGGAATGGAATGGAATGGAATGGAATAGAATAGAATAGAATAGAATAGAATAGAATAGAATAGAATAGAATAGAATAGAATAGAATAGAATAGAAATAGGAATGGAATAGAATCGAAAAGAATGGAATGGAATGGAATGGAATGGAATGGAATGGAATAGGATAGGATAGGATAGGATAGGATAGGATAGGATAGGATAGGATAGGATAAGGAATAGAATAGGATAAAGTAAAATAGAGTAGAACAGAATAGGGAATAGAATAGAATAGAATAGAATAGAATAGAATAGAATAGAATAGAATAGAATAGAATAGCAGAGTTGGAAGGGACCTTGGAGGTCTTCTAGTCCAACCCCCTGCCTAGGCAGGAAACCCTACACCACTTCAGACAAACGGTTGTCCAATCTCTTCTTGAAAACCTCTAGTGTTGGAGCAGCCACAACTTCTGGTGGCAAGCAGTTCCACTGGTTAATTGTCCTCACTGTCAGGAAATGTCTTCTTCATTCTAGGTTGGATCTTTCCTTGGTTAGTTTCCATCTGTTGCTTCTGGTCCTGCCGTTGGGCGCTTTGGGCCCGAAGGCCGTGCAAGAAGCCATGGATGGAAAGTCTTCTTTCTATCCTTTTTTCTTCTGGCAGCCCCTCAAATATGAAAACATTGCTCTCCTCTCTCCGCTGGTCCTTCTTTTCATGAAACGAGACATACCCGGTTCTCGCAACCGTCCATCGTAGGTTTCAGCCTCCAGTCCCTTCATCACCTTGGTTGCTCTTCTCTGCACTTTTCTAGAGTCTCAACCACTTTGTTGTCGTGTGGTGACCAAAACTGGATACAATATTCCAAGTGTGGCCTTACTAAGAGTTCTAGTCCCGCCTTGGGCATGAAAGGCAGCTGGGAGACTTTGGGCCAATCACCAAGAGACGGTGAGTTCTAGTCCCGCCTTAGGCATGAAAGGCAGCTGGGAGACTTTGGGCCAATCACCAGGAGACGGGGAGTTCTAGTCCCGCCTTAGTCATGAAAGGCAGCTGGGTGACTTTGGGCCAATCACCAGGAGACGGGGAGTTCTAGTCCCGCCTTAGTCATGAAAGGCAGCTGGGTGACTTTGGGCCAATCACCAGGAGACGGGGAGTTCTAGTCCCGCCTTAGTCATGAAAGGCAGCTGGGTGACTTTGGGCCAACCACCAGGAGACGGTGAGTTCTAGTCCCGCCTTAGGCATGAAAGGCAGCTGGGAGACTTTGGGCCAATCACCAGGAGACGGGGAGTTCTAGTCCCGCCTTAGTCATGAAAGGCAGCTGGGAGACTTTGGGCCAATCACCAAGAGACGGTGAGTTCTAGTCCCGCCTTAGGCATGAAAGGCAGCTGGGAGACTTTGGGCCAATCACCAGGAGACGGGGAGTTCTAGTCCCGCCTTAGGCATGAAAGGCAGCTGGGAGACTTTGGGCCAATCACCAGGAGACGGGGAGTTCTAGTCCCGCCTTAGTCATGAAAGGCAGCTGGGTGACTTTGGGCCAATCACCAGGAGACGGGGAGTTCTAGTCCCGCCTTAGGCATGAAAGGCAGCTGGGTGACTTTGGGCCAATCACCAGGAGACGGGGAGTTCTAGTCCCGCCTTAGTCATGAAAGCCAGCTGGGTGACTTTGGGCCAACCACCAGGAGACGGTGAGTTCTAGTCCCGCCTTAGGCATGAAAGCCAGCTGGGAGACTTTGGGCCAACCACCAGGAGACGGGGAGTTCTAGTCCCGCCCTAGGCACGAAAGGCAGCTGGGAGACTTTGGGCCAATCACCAGGAGACGGGGAGTTCTAGTCCCGCCTTAGTCATGAAAGCCAGCTGGGTGACTTTGGGCCAACCACCAGGAGACGGTGAGTTCTAGTCCCGCCTTAGGCATGAAAGCCAGCTGGGTGACTTTGGGCCAATCACCAGGAGACGGTGAGTTCTAGTCCCGCCTTAGTCATGAAAGCCAGCTGGGAGACTTTGGGCCAATCACTAGGAGACGGTGAGTTCTAGTCCCGCCTTAGGCATGAAAGCCAGCTGGGAGACTTTGGGCCAATCACCAAGAGACGGGGAGTTCTAGTCCCACTTCAGGTACAGAAGACAGCTGGCTTACTTGTGCAAACAATAAAGGCAGGATATCAATCTATAACTCCACCCCTAAAGCTTTCCTCCGAATACGATGCCCCCTCCTGCCTGGCTCATCCATCTTGTCCTCTTTCTTCTTCCTCCTCCTCCTCCTGAGCAGAAGCTGCTTCTCCTTCAGGACAGCCAGGACATCGATGGGACCTCCAAGACTGGCAAGAGACACCGGAAGTCTGAGAGCCGCGTGGCCCATGAGGGCCGCCACCCACCCAAGGCCAGGCGGGACCTCTCAGGTGCTTTCTCGGCCTGTGAAGAGCAGCCGGTGCCTCCCGTGGACTCCTGGGTGCTCCAGACCCTGGGGCTCAAGGATGTGGACACCGTGGCTGAGTCAGCTAACTACAGTGCCTTGACCCTGGACCCCTCCCCTGTGGGGTCTTCCCTTTGGGGTCTCCCCTTTGGGGCCCCCGACCTGGGCATCTGTGAGAGCCAACCTGGCGAAAGCATCCCCTTAACCTCCCCAGTGGACAACACTGCTGGCCCCTTCCTCTCGCTCTGTCCACCGCCTTGTTGCTCTGACCGCCCCTCGCCAGCCAAGATGGACGTGGCCTTCACCACGTCCCTGAGCCCCCATTGCAATGTGAAGACTCACAGCTTCCGCCAGGGACAGGCCTTCGTGCGCAGGGATGAAGACGGAGGGTGGAAGCTCACCTGGGTGCCCACCCAGTCGGAATGAGGCCTTTCCCTTCCGTCCCAGGCGGCCACTGGTCCACCGTGCTGTAGTAGGGTTCTTCTACTTGACCTCCCAAGGTCCCTTCCAACCCGGTGAGGGTCGGAACCATCCAACCCTGTTCTAACTGCCAGTGAAGGATGTATTTACAGAGGGGGGGGGGTCGTTTCCTTCTAAGGTCTCATCGACTCTATGTTGCACTTGCTTCGAGAATGGAAGGATTATAATCCTAAGGATTGTCGTAATTATGTTGGCATACACAGTCATAGGAAGGTTGGCCATCAGGGCCACGCAATGTGCCACAGGCGAAGAGCGGGCCAGGAGCAGAAAGGGCCTCCAGATGCGAGGGAGAGAAGCTGCTGAGATGCTGCCTCCTAAATCCCTGGCATCTTCTGAACTCTGAAGAGAGTGCCATGACCGGTTGGGTTCTAGAAAAAGGTTCTTGCTTGGAGGACCTGTCAACTGACCTGGAAGGCATGGCCTTGATGGAGTGAACTGGGGAGAGGAAGCTATCCATCTTGCCTGGACTTGGAGACATCTTTACTTGCTCAGCACTAGCCTTCCAAAACTCCACTGTTCTGAGATGCCTGCTCTCTGGTACGGCTGCTATTGTTGTGTTAGTAGCAGAACTTGGAAGAGACGCTACCCACAAATGCCTGAAGAAGACCTCTGCAAGGTTCAAAGACCTGTCAGTTGACTCCGATGAAGGAAAGCTTCTTGTGAAGGATCTCGTGGTGGCCACTGTCTCGTGGCTCTCGAAGGCCAGCTATGCTGCTCCTGCCTATTTTATTATTATTATTATTTTGATGTGCCCTAAGTGGGGAGCGTTCTCTGATGAGTCCCATCTGCCAATTTTTTTTGGGAAAAGTTAGGAAAGGTATAGCTGATGGGCTAAGATTAAAAAGGGGAGAATTCGAAAGGTCTAGAATTTGGGGAAAATATTAGGAGAGATGTAGCAGATGGGCTAAGATCTAGAAGGGGGGGGGGAAATTCAGAAGATCTAGATCAGGGGACCCCAAACTTGGCAACTTTAAGACTTGTGGACTTCAACTCCCAGAGTTGGTAAGGTCGGCTGAGGAATTCTGGACGTTGAAGTCTCCAAGTCTTAAAGTGCCAAGTTTGGGCACCCCGGATCTAGAACTTTGGAAAAATTAGGAGACATAATGGATGGATGAAGGTTAATGGGAGAATTCAGAAGACCTAGAACATTGGAAGTTAGAGGAGACATGGGTGACGGGCTAAGCTCAAGAGGAAGAATTCAGAAGATCTAGAACTTTGGAAACATGAGAGATGTAGCTAAAGGGAGAGAATTCAGATCTGGAACATTGGAAAGGTTAGGAGAGACGCAGCTGAGGGACAGGTCAAGATGGGGAGAATTTGGAAGATCTAGAACTTCAAAGCTCTCTGGAGAGCAGGTTTCTGGAGAAGATTTTCCCCAGGGTGACCTTGGTGCTCCTTTTTTTATACTCCATGGAGTTGATGCAACTAGATTTGTCATTCTCTTTCTAGATATTTTCTAGGTTTCTCAGCTTCAATTGATTTTATCCAGCAGAGTCTGAATAATGGAAAATTGTGAGATTGCCTTGTGTTTATCACAGCTATTTTTGTGATTATTACAATCAAAACAATTGGTCCTTTGAATCTCTGCCTGATATTTTTTTCCTAAATTAAGATCACATAGAGAGAACAATAGAGAGAGATGTTTCCAGTATCTCTTCTATGAGCAATAAAGTAAAATATTAACTTCCCAGGTTGGATCTCGTTTTCTGCATTGATTCCAAAATTTTGTTTAGCGCAAAAGCATACATAAATGGGAATAAGGGGGCTTGGGGGCACATGGACAGATGCATGCCGTTCTCACTTGGCAGTTTCTTGGGGATTTCTTGATTTTTCTCATTCACTTGGGTTCAAACTTTGATTTTTCTAGGCTAATTGCACCAAAGGAATAAGGGCTGGGGGGCACACTGGCTAATTCCAACCTTCTGGATTGGTGTCTTTCGACTTTAAATCTGGAAAGCTGCCTGGGTGCTGGGGTGTCTATTAATTAATAGCTATTGACTGCTAGTGCAGTCTTTCTCTCTCTCTCCCTCCCTCCCTCTCTCTCCCCCTCTCCTTCTCCCTCTCTCTTTCTCCCTCCCTCTCTCTCTTTCTTTCTCTCTCTCCCTCTCTCCCCCTCCTTCTCCCTTTCCCTCTCTCTCTTTCTCTCCCTCTCCCTCTCTCTTATCTCATCATCTATCATTTATCTATTTATCATCTATCATTTCTCTCTCTCTCTCACACACACACACACACACACCACAGAGACAGACCTCAAATACAAACTGAAAATTCCCGACAGTGAGAACAACTTAATCAGGGGAAAAGCTTTGCCTCCAGAAATTGGGAATGCTCCCACACTGGAGGTTTTTTAAAGAAGAGACTGGACAATTATTTGTCTGGAATGGTATGGCGCCTCCTGCTTCACAAGTGGGTTGGACTAGAAGACCTCCATGGTCCCTTCCATCTCTGTTATTCTATGATTCGAGCCAAACGGATTCAGGAATAACGAACCAGTGGAACAGAAGTTGCCTCCAGAAGTTGGGAATGCTCCATCACTGGAGATTTTTGAGAAGAGATTGGACAGCCATTTGCCTGGAATGTATGGGGTCTCTCTCCTGCTGGAGCAGGGGGCTGGACTAGAAGACCTCTGAGGTCCCTTCCAAGTCTTTTATTCTGAAAGTGTTTTTGATTACAGACTATCAAGTCAAGGTTGACTTTTAGTAGCCACAAGGACAGATCTTCTCCAGGGTGAAAGGTTCTCAGTTCCTTAGAGCAGAATTCTGGGAGTTGAAGTCCTTCTGGCTTAAACTTGCCAAGGTTGGAGACCCCCTGCCTTAGAGAAAGACTTCCAAAGGAACTGAGTCTTAATATTATTTATTAAATATTAATAAATATTTGCATTATACAGATATGCAATATTGGTAGCTCTGCTGGCTGGAGAATTCTGGGAGCTGAAGTCCCCAGGTCTTAACGCAGCCAAGATTGGCCACTTTGATTCAAGGAGAGCAGGGCTACGCTCCTGCCTTAAACCTTTCAACTTTGAACCCCTAAAAAAACGGGTTCCCCCCCCCCCTTTGAATTGGACTGCTCCTCCTGAAGTCGTGGTTTTGCTGGAGAAGGGAAGACTTAAGAGGCTCACCCCGCAGAAGGCTGGCCAAACACCCATGGCAAGAGGGTTAGATTAGCACAGTTGGAAGGGACCTTGGAGGTCATCTAGTCCAACCCCCCTCACCCAAGCAGAAGGCCCTACACCATTTCTGACAGGTGGCAGTCCAGACTCTTCTTGAAAGCCTCCAGGGATGAAGCTCCTACAATTTCTGAAGGCAACTTCTGTTCCAATGATTAATTGTTCTCCCTGTCAGAAAATTCCTCCTTATTTCCAGATTGAATCTCTCCTTGACCAGTTTCCATCCTTTTCTTCTTGTCCTGCCTTCTTTGGTGCTTTGGAGAATAGCTTGACCCCCTTCCTCCTCCTCTCTGGGGCAGCCCCTCAACTATTGGAAGATGCTCTGCTGTCTCCCCTGGTCCTTCTCTTTCCTAGACCAGCCAGGCCCAGTTCCTGAAACCGTTCTTTTTTTAAAAAAAAAAATATTTTTTATTTTTTATTTCTATAAATTCATCATTGTATGAAGAGTGTGGGTTCCAGGTCATTTAACATTTTGAAACAAACCTAACCATATTTTCATATTCATACTATTAACTTTCTTGTCTAATTTAATATTCCTATGTAGTATCAATTTTTATCATTCAATATTCTCATATGCTACTTTATATCAACCACTATATTCTTTTTATTTATTTTTTGTTACACATATTCCTTTAATACTCATATTTGAAATATTTAATAAGTTGTATTGTTTAAATCATCATATAAGTTCATATAGAATAGAATTATTTTATTGGCCAAGTGTGATTGGACACACAAGGAATTTGTCTTTGGTGCAAATGCTCTCAGTGTCCATAAAAGGAAAATATACACTCGTCAAGAGTCAAGAATCATCAGGTACGACACTTACTAATAATAGTCATAGGGTACAAATAAGCAATCCAATCATACTAGGAAACAGTCAATATAGTTCGTAAGGATACAAGCTACAAAGTTACAGTCATACAGTCACAAGTGGGAGGGGATGGGTGATAGGAACAATGAGAAGATTAATAGTAATAGTAGTGCAAACTTTGTAAATAATTGGACAGTGTTGAGGGAATTATTTGCTTAGCAGAGTGATGGCGTTCAGGGGAAAATATGAAAAAATATTAATTTATATTATGCCGTGTTTTATCCTCTTTTTAATATTAATTGCCACTATTATATTTTAAGACAAAATCTCTCTCTGATCTCATTGTGATACACAAATCATAGTTTCCATCTTATTTTCATTTAACAAATGATACATTCCAATAGTAATATCATCATTTATATCTATTAACAGACACCAGGGGTGTATATAACTTTAAGACTTGTGGACCAATTCCCAGAATTCCACAAGTTGAAGTCCACAAGTCTTAAAGTTGCCAAATTTGGGGACTCCCGATCTAGAACTTTGGGAAAATTAGGAGAGATGTAGCAGATGGGCTAAGATCAAGAAGGGGGTACTTCTAGAAGATCTAGAACAGAGATCCACAAACTTGGCCACTTTGAGACTTTGGGACTTCAACTCCCAAAGTTGCCAAGGTTGGCTGAGGAATTCTGGGAGTTGAAATCTTAAAGTTGCCAAGTTTGGAGACCTCTGCCATATACTATATTATATTATTTTCTTTGTATCATATTCCACGTGCCATTTCTTTCCCTACAATATCATATTGATTTTCATACATATTTCAATTAACAATTCACAAGCCTTAAATAATAATCCTATAATAAGATCCTGCAACCGTTCTTTGTGAAAGCGGGAGATGGGAGGAAGAGGGCCTTAGAAAGGTCCGTTGTGGTTGACTTCCCTGAGGGCCAGTTGCGTTGTTGATTAACTCCCGATGGGGTTGATGAGTAATGGTGGCTCAGGTGGCATCAAGGGAAGATGTTCCTTTCCTAGGAATGCAGAGATGGAGGGACGGCCCATCCAGGACACTAGGTGCCTCCAGATCTCTGGATCTCTCAAGGTCACTTTTGATCTTCCAACCAAGCTCCTCTAGCAAAGGGGAATATTATTATCTCTTCCTAGAAAAGCAGAGACTTCAGAAATTATTGACAGAATGGAAGCAAATCCTCCTCCCAAAGTGGGAAATTCCTCCACTGAATGACCAGAATTGGGCCCAACATTTCTAGCCACTAAACAAGGTGGTTATTCAGTGAGTTGTGCCCCATTTTACGGTTTTTTCTCACCATGGTAGTTCACTGAAACACTGCCGTTGTTCAGTTAGGGCTATGGTTCTTTCAGTGAATCTGGCTTCCCTGTTGACTTCGCTTGTCCAAAAAATATCACGTGATCCCAGGACATTGTGTCATGTCACCACCACCATCCCCGTTGGAGTCTGAAGGAGCTGACAGGCAGTGGAAGAAGCTGACAGGGAGGAAGGAGCTGACAGGGAGTGGGAATGTGGCTCTGTTGGCTGTGGAGGAAACTGGGGAAGGGCAAAGTCTGGCTGGGCAGAGCAGGGGAGAGGTAGAACAAGGGAGAAGGGAGTTCAGAGGAAGACCCAGGCCCACCCCCTCTTCATCCTAGGGCATGCAGGGAGGAACGGAGAAGGGAGAAACGTGGGTTGCATGGCTTATGGGGGAAGAAAGGGCCCTGATTCCCTTCATTAGCCACACCTGGGAATGAGAGTTTAAAAGAGATGCAAGCTGAGAGTCGCACCTGCTGGGAACAAACGTGAGTTTATCTTGTGTTGACTTTGCTTATCTGTGTTCCTGAAGTCTTCCCAACAGGGTTGATTTACTGCTGTGTTACTTCACTTCTGTAACTTTTTATCTTGCCCTGCTGGATTTATTACCTTATCTTGTCTTGCTAAATTCATATTTTAAAGTTTTGTGTTTGTAACCTTTTGGACTAGAATATCCATAGTCAAAGGCTATTGCAGGTTCCTGAGAGAGTTTTTTTTTCAGACTGGAAGGTAACCGGGACATACCAATAAAGGGACCCACACTTATCATCTAGCTGGGTTGCCTTTTTGCCATGCCCTGGGTCACCACACATTGCAACCATCATAAATGTGAGACAGTCTCCAAGTCCAAATTTCGATCACATGACCATGGGGATTGTGCAGTAGTGGTCATAAGTGTGAAAAATAGTCACATGTCACTTTTTCCCATGCTGTTGTAACTTTGAACAATTACTCAATGGGATGGTTGTAGGTTGATTGTCCATTTATTTATGACTTGCTTTGAATTGGGATCTGTCTTTCCAAAAAGTACTTGATCCCAGGATCAGTGTGGAAAGTATGGAACTGGCCCCTTGTTCAAAGTTCTTCAGGCTGCGTTCTCACAAAACACTTAATCAGGTTAAGTCAAGTCTGGGTGGCTCACACCACAGGCTACAATTTGTAATCACTGTTCAATTGTGATTAAGTTTGGGGGATCTAGAGGCTTATGTGTCAACTCGTAAAGCATTCCTCTGCCTGTTTTCGAGTTGCCATAAACAAGGGTGGGGGGGAAACCTGAAGGAGCAGTACAGCAGTTTAAAACCAGAAATACATTCCACATTTATCTTGCAACGATTGTAGCCTAGGCTACCGGATCTTCCGCCCAGGAAACCCTTCATTGGAAAACATGAATGATGACACCCAGCCCGTGAAGGTGCTTTGTTGGAGAATCTGATTTATGACACACCCAGGGGGGAGGGGGGGAAAACAGTCACAGGTGGCTGTGAATTACATATGTCAGAGTTGGTTTCATTTAGGTTAATGCTGACATGTTGCTCCTAATAAATCTTTGGAGTCTTTTTGAAGCTTGGCTGGAGGCTCATGATTGAATTCAGGCAATCGCTGGCACCCTGACATCATGTGAATCTAATACCTTTGGTTTAACTTGTGTAATTGTGTGAACCCATCCAGTAATCAGGTTGACCCTGTGTAGAAATGCAGTCATAGAGCACCACAACATTGTTAGAAGACATGTTTGGAGACATCGAAATGTGTTGAGGAGACAACAGTTTCAATTCATATTTAGAACGTTGAATAACAGAATTGGAAGGGACTTTGGAGGTCTTCTAGTCCAACCCCCTGCTTGTCATTTCAGACAAATGGCTCTCCAGTCTCTTCTTAAAAACCTGCAGTGATGGAGCCACCACAACTTCTGGTGGCAAGCTGTTCCACTGGGTGAGGAGAAGGGCAACAAAGATAATCTGGAGGCTAAAGGATATTTAGGACGGTTTAAGGATTGGGTATGTCTAATCTAAAGAAGAGAAGGATTATGATAACACTCTCCCAATATTTGAGGGGCTGCCCCAAAGAAGGAGGGGGAGTCAAGCTATTCTCCAGAGCACCTGAAGGCAGCACAAGTAGCAACAGATGGAAACTAATCACGGAGAGAATCAACCTGCAGCTAAGGAGACGTTTCCAATTTCAGTTAATCCAATTAACCATGGAACAGCTTCAGATTTAACAGATTAACGGAGATGGAAGGGACCTTGGAGGTCTTCTAGTCCAATCCCACCCCCCCCACCCAAGCAGGAGACCCTACACCATTTCTGACCGATGGCAGTCCGGTCTCTTCTTGAAAGCCTCCAGGGATGAAGCTCCCACAACTTCCGAAGGCAACTTCTGTTCCATTGAATATGGAATAACAGAGCTGGAAGGGACCTTGGAGGTCATCTAGTCCAACCTTCCCCTGTGCAAGCAGGAGACCATGCACCATTTTGGACAGATGGCAGTCCAATCTCTTCTTGAAAGCCTCCAGGGATGAAGCTCCCGCAACTTCCGAAGGCAACGTCTGTTCCATGAGTTAATTGTTCTCAATGTCAGAAAGTTTCTCCTTATTTCAAGTTGAATCTCTCCTTGGTCAGTTTCCATCCATTCTTCCTTCTCTGGCATTCCTTCGGTTGCCTTGGAAAACAGCTTCCCTCCAATTGTGGTTGGTGCTCCATCACTGGAGTTTTTTTTTTAAAAGAAGAAAGTGGACAACCATTTTTTCCACGATGGAATACGGTCTCCTGCCTTGGTCTGGGGGTTGAACTAGATGACCTCCAAGGTCCCTTTCAGCCCTCAGATTCCATGTTGGGCATCTTGGTAGTTGAGTGACTTTTGTCCTGCTTCAAAGAGCAGTTGTCTTCTCCAACTCAACTTTGCCTCTGGCCAAGGTGCTGACACCGAAAACTCTCCATAAAAGGAGAACATTTGTTGCTCAGGGTTGACATGAGGGCTCCTTGGCATGCTCTGAGCTTGGTGGTTTTCTTGCAGACATTTCAGGACCCAAACTAGGGGACATCATCTGAATTCCCCAGCTGGCCATGCCTGTTTCCCCCCCCCCCCCGTCCTATCTTCTAGAGTGGAGAGACTGCCGAGGAAGGGATGATAAGAGAGTAAGCAGGCCACAATGGGGATAACACCAAAGGGAATGTCCGCTCTGAGATTCAGCTGCCAATAAGGTTATGTGAAGAAATGAAGCGGGCGTGAGGAAGTTGAACAGTTCAAGGTTATTGAGTATGTCACGTTAAAAAATTCCAGCTGAAGTTAATTGGTTCTCATGATTAATGAAGTGGAAGAAGTGGAAGGAGATAGGGTGGAATTTGTGAGACCCGCTGGGAATGAGTATCAGTTTTGGAAATTTCCATAGACGTACCAGGGCTGTTCCTAATAAATCAATTGGAGATTATGCTTTTTCTCGGACTGATTAATTAACATGGATAATTTCTGGATGCCTAATAGGGAATGCATTTGTGCCAGGGAATTCTGGGAGCCGAAGTTAACACTTGTTGGCTTGGGAATTCTGGGTGATGAAGTTCACACATTTTAATTTATTTATTTTTATTTGTTTATTTTATTTGTTTGTCAAACATATACAAGATAGCAAGTATGAGTACGAACATACACAAAAGGAGTAAATGCAGATAAATAGGGACAGTAAGACAGGGACAATAGGCACGCTGGTGCACTTATGCACGTCCCCTTTAAGAACCTCTTAGGAATGGGGTGAGGTCCATGGTAGACAGTTTGAGGTTAAAGTTTTTGGGTGGGGTTTGGGGATGCAACAACAGAGTCGGATAGGGTGTTCCGGGTGTTGACCGCTCTGTTGCCAAAGTCGTAGTTTCTGCAATTGAGTTTGGAGCGGTTTACCTTGAGTTTGCATCAGTTGTTTGCCTGTGTGTTCTTACGGTTGAGGTTGAAGAAGCTGTTGAGGGGCAAGATGTTAGAGCAGACAATGTTGTAAAATATGCTTAGATCAGACTGCAGGTGGTGCAGTTCCAGATTGTCCAGACCCAAAATTTCAAGCCTGGAAGTGTGAGTAGAGCAGGGGTCTCCAACCTTGGCCACTTGAAGACTTGGGGACCAACTTCCAGAATTCTCCAGCCAGCTTTGAGAATTCTGGGAGTTGAAGTCTCCAAGTCTTCAAGGGGCCAAGGTTGGAGACCCCTGGAGTAGAGGAGTGGAGTGACCTTCTGTAGAGCATCCCAGTCATCCAGGTCCTGGTTGTCCTAAAGGTGCTTTATTCAGAAGGCAACTGGACTTCTTGGAAGACGTTTTGCTTCTCCTCCAAGAAGCTTCTTCAGCTCTAACTGGGTGGTGAGGAAGGGAAGGATTTATACTCCTTGCAGACAGCTGGTCATTGGCATCCTTTGAGAGGGTCATTGAGGTCACTTGGAGGTCAATCTGCATCCTCAGGATCCATCCTTCCATTCTATACATCAGCTCCATCTTTCCATTCTGTACATGGGTTATAAATGGTTGAAAAATCCACAAGTCTTAAAGTGGCCAAGTTTGGAGGACTTTGTTCTAAGGTTTAAAGCAGGTCCGTCCGACTTTGGCAACTTCGTCCTTCCATCCCCGGAATTTGCCCCGCAGGGCCATGCCAAGGGAATTCTGGGACTTGAAGAATTGAAATCAGAAGCAGCTCAGAGACGGCCTCTTGCACGTGCCAGGAACATGGGAGGCCTGGCTGCCAGCCACCTTTTGTCCTCTGCAGTAGCTGCAAATGCAGAGCAGATGGATTTCTTGGGCTCCGTCACAATGGTATTGCAGGG
The DNA here is from genome assembly GCA_033807585.1 of Hydrophis major. NCBI lineage: Eukaryota > Metazoa > Chordata > Lepidosauria > Squamata > Elapidae > Hydrophis > Hydrophis major. Next base: position 217,202,786 of record CM066331.1, read on the forward strand.
GTGTGTGCGTGTGGAGTGTGGCTTCTCTTAGCAACTGGCAAGGCAGTGGGTGGAACGCACGAAGGGGAGTCAACCCAGGTTAACCTGGCCGGATTAAAAATTCCCCCAGCTTCAACGATCTTAATGGGGCATGACAGACATTTCTCTCCCCTTTATGGACATTTAGGGTATCTCTCGGCTCAGCTTTTCTCCCCCAAACACAGGTGTTCTACTCCCATCAGCCTCCTCCTCTTTCTGGACTCGGATTTCTATCCTTTTTTTAAAAAAATAAAAGGTTTTTTTTATATTTTTGTATAAATAGAAACAATTCATCTTCCATTTAACGGTGTGTCGTCTGAGTATAGATCTCTTGTGTGACAATAATCAAAATTACTGTCATATTCATTACATTGATATTAGTTCTCCATTGTTATCTTGTTATAAATATACATAATATCTCTTAATACCCTATAACAATAACAATGTTTAGATCTTCACATTATTAGTATACAGATAATCAGAGTTGAAATATACATAATATCTCTTAATACCCTATAACAATAACAATGTTTAGATCTTCACATTATTAGTATACAGATAATCAGAGTTGAAATATACATAATATCTCTTAATACCCTATAACAATAACAATGTTTAGATCTTCACATTATTAGTATACAGATAATCAGAGTTGGAAGAGACCTTATAGGTCATCTAGTCCAACCCCCCACCCAAGCGGGAGACCGTACACCATTTCTGACAAATGGCAGTCCAGCCTCTTGTTGAAAGTGTCAAGTGGTACATATATAATATATCTATCATTATAACGATCCTCTTCTTACCATGTTTAATTCCATTAAGATATTTTCCTTATTTCACTACTCTATTAGATATTTCTAGCTTTCATGTTGTTTCTCTAACCATCGATAAAATAGTTCTCATATCTCATAATATTCAGATTGCTCATTCTCTTTAATTGCAAGTGTTAATCTGTTCATTAATGCACATTCTGATATTTTCCTAATCACAATTTCATCAATAGGAATCTCTTCACTTTTCCAGTGTTGTGCAAAGACAATTTTGGCTGCAATTAGGACATGAATCATTAAATATCTATTCTCTTTACTCTAAGTTTCAGGTAAGATCCCCAACAGGAATATTTCAGATGTTCAGTCAATATGCTGTTGTGTCATTTTTTTCCAACCACGGATGCATTTTTGTCCAGTATTTTTTGGCTTCTACGCATGTCCACCACATATGATAATATAAGCCAGGTGTCTGGTGGCACTTCCAACACTTTTTTTCCTTTGTGAACAGCAGCTCCCTGGCCATGGATGTGGGCTTGGAGGCTGAGAAGGTTCCAAGGGAAACAGGGGGAACCTTGGTCTCCCTTCGTGGTTTGTAGAGGGAGGGAGGATCCTTGTTTGGAGTCTGACCCCTCCACCCTTTGGAGATCTGAAATGGGAGATCCCTCATCTGGATCCTTCAAGGAATTGGTGGTCTACTCCCTTCATCCTTCCCCTGCCACATACAGGTAGTACAGATAATCAGAGTTGGAAGGGACCTTGTAGGTCATCTAGTCCAACCCCCTGCCCAAGCGGGAGACCCAACACCATTTCTGACAAATGGCAGCCCAGCCTCTTCTTGAAAGCCTCCAGGGATGGAGCTCCCACCACTTCCGAAAGCAACTTCTGTTCCCTCAGTTGATTCTTCTCCCTGTCAGAAAATTCCTCCTTATTTCCAGGTTAAATCTCTCTCCTTGGTCAGTTTCCATCCATTGCTCCTTGTCTGGCCTACAGATGCTTTGGAGAATAGCTTGACCCCTTCCTCCTCCTCTCTGGGGCAGCCCCTCAAATATTGGACGATGCTCTCCTGTCTCCCCTGGTCCTTCTCCTCCCTAGACTAGCCAGGCCCAGGTCCTGCAACCGTCCATCGTATGTTTGAGCCTCCAATCCCCTCATCTTCCTGGTTGCTCTTCTCTGTACTTTTTCTAGAGCCTCAACCTCTTTTTTGTAGTGTGGTGACCAAAACTGGATGCAGGACTCTAGGTGTGGCCTTACTAAGCCTCTTTATAGAGTGGTATTAGTACCTCCCTTGATCTTGATTGTATCCCTCTGTTAATGCCATTTAGGATTGCATTGGCTTTTTTGGCTGTTGCTGCTGCACATGGCTGGCTCCCATTTAGCTGGTTGTCCACTCAGATTCCAAGATCCTCTCCCAGTTCCTGCTATTGAGCCTGGTTTCAACCAGTCTAGATGTGTCCTTTGGGTTTTTCTTACCTAGGTGTAGGACTTTACTTTCCTCTACGTTGAATTTCATTTGGTTCGATATGTCCTGCTGCGGAGGACGGTGGCGGGCCTGGGTGGACTGGAGGGTTTGCTCACAGGTGCTTTATTGCCAAGCCAGGGACCGGCCTTGAACCACGCTGGCTTGTCACAAATCAATCCGAATTCCTTTCTTTCTCTCTTTTGTGCCTGGTTTGTCAGGTACTCAGCTCCCCAGCAGATGCTACAAGGTGAAAAATTAACTCTCCCTAGTGAGAGAAAGCCAATCAACCTGAAATAGAGGGAGTTGAATTACTCTGGAGGAGTAACTCAACAGCTGTCCAGAAGTTTTGTCAATTCTTCTGCTCTTCAGTATCAGTTGCCGCCTCCACCTCCTTCTCCTCTTCTTCTTTCTCCTTTTCTTCCTCCTCCTCCTCCATCTCTTCTTCTTCCTCCTTTTCTTCCTCCTTCTCCCCCTCCTCTTCTTCTTTCTCCTCCTCTTCCTTCACCTCTTCCACCTTCTCCTCCTCGTCCTCTTCTTTCTTCCTCCTCTTCTTCTTCCTCCTCCTCCTCCTCTTCTTCCTCCTCCTCCTTCTCCACCTCCTCTTCTTCCTCCTCCTCTTCCACCTTATCCTCCTTCTCTTCTTCTTCCTCCTCTCCTTCCTCTTCCACCTTCTCCTCCTCTTCTTCCTCCTCCTCCTCCTCTTCTTCTTCATCCTCTCCTTCTTTCTCCACCTTCTCCTCCTCTTCTTCTTCCTCCTCCTCTTCTTCCTCTTCTTCTTCCTTCTCTTCTTCCTCCTCCACCTCCTCCTCCTCCTCTTCTTCTTCTTCCTCCTCTTCTTCCTCCTCCACTTCTTCCTCCTCCTCTTCTTCTTCCTCCTCCTTCTCCACCTCCTCTTCTTCCTCCTCCTCTTCCACTTTATCCTCCTTCTCTTCTTCTTCCTCCTCTCCTTCCTCTTCCACCTTCTCCTCCTCTTCTTCTTCCTCCTCCTCCTCTTCTTCTTCCTCCTCTCCTTCTTTCTCCACCTTCTCCTCCTCCTCTTCTTCCTCCTCCTCCTTCTCCACCTCCTCTTCTTCCTCCTCCTCTTCCACCTTATCCTCCTTCTCTTCTTCTTCCTCCTCTCCTTCCTCTTCCACCTTCTCCTCCTCTTCTTCTTCCTCCTCCTCCTCTTCTTCTTCTTCCTCTCCTTCTTTCTCCACCTTCTCCTCCTCTTCTTCTTCCTCCTCCTCTTCTTCCTCTTCTTCTTCCTTCTCTTCTTCCTCCTCCACCTCCTCCTCCTCCTCTTCTTCCTCCTCCTCCTCTTCTTCTTCCTTCTCTTCTTCCTCCTCCACCTCCTCCTCCTCCTCTTCTTCTTCCTCCTCCTCTTCTTCCTCCTCTTCTTCTTCCTTCTCTTCTTCCTCCTCCACCTCCTCCTCCTCCTCTTCTTCTTCCTCCTCCTCTTCTTCCTCCTCTTCTTCTTCCTTCTCTTCTTCCTCCTCCACCTCCTCCTCCTCCTCTTCTTCTTCTTCCTCCTCCACTTCCTCCTCCACTTCCTCCTCCTCCTCTTCTTCTTCCTCCTCTTCCTCCTCTTCCACCTCCTCCTCCTCTTCTTCTTCCTCCTCTTCTTCCTCCTCCACCTCCTCTTCCTTGTCTATTATGTTCACGGAGGTTCTCCATCATCCAGGTCACAGTTGTCCCAAAGCTGCTTTTTCCCAAAAGGCAACTGGACTTTCTTGGCTTATTCTTTCAAAACATTGTGCTTCTCATCCCAGAAGCTCCTTTGATTTCTTAGAGAAGCGAAGAAGCTCCTTGGATGAGAATCCCAAAGGGCCTTTTTTTCTTCCCAAGAGGTAAACTGGACTTGCTGGTTTTTGTTTGAAGACCTATCGCTTCTCATCCCAGAAGCTTCTTTAGCTCTTCAGAAATGTTCAGCATTCACTCAGAACTAAAGAAGCTTCCGGGATGAGAAGCGAAACGTCTTCCAAGGAAAACCAGAAAGTCTAGTTGCCTCTTGAAAAAAAAAAAAAAAAAACACCTTTTGGGACAACCAGGACTTGGAGGGTGTAGAAGCTCCATAGACATCTTGGATGAGAAACAAAACATTTTCGGAGACCATACCAAGTTAAGTCTACTTGTCTTTTGGAAAAAGTACTTTAGAGATAATCTATTTATGATGTTGTCACTTGCGAGTACGTGTGAACTCAGGATTCTCTCTTTGAAATGCACGGATGTGAGGGAATTCCTTCGTCTGCAGGGATGTGCAGTAGGGACCATCTAATAAATCGTGGTAGGGGCCCTTGGTCATTTGTTTTGGGGGCCCTGCATGTGGATTCCCCAAATGTCTCCAAATGTCCTTGCTAGAATGTGGGTTCCGTTGTCAAAGGGGAGGCAGGAAAGAGACCGTGAAGGAATGCGGATTTTGCAGTCAGTTTGGAAAATGCTTTCCTTCTGTGGGATTTTAACTCTCACCTGTTCACTAGGCCAGGGGTCTCCAACCTTGGCCACTTGGAGACTTGTGGACTTCAACTCCCAGAATTCCTCAGCCAGGAGACCAGGGGTCTCCAACCTTGGCCACTTGGAGACTTGTGGACTTCAACTCCCAGAATTCCTCAGCTAGCAGACCAGGGGTCTTCAACCTTGGCCACTTTAAGACTGGTGGACATCAACTCCCAGAATTCCTCAGCCAGCAGACCAGGGGTCTCCAACCTTGGCCACTTTAAGACTGGTGGACATCAACTCCCAGAATTCCTCAGCCAGCAGACCAGGGGTCTTCAACCTTGGCCACTTTAAGACTGGTGGACATCAACTCCCAGAATTCCTCAGCCAGCAGACCAGGGGTCTCCAACCTTGGCCACTTTAAGACTGGTGGACTTCAACTCCCAGAATTCCTCAGCCAGCAGACCAGGGGTCTCCAACCTTGGCCACTTTGAGACTGGTGGACTTCAACTCCCAGAATTCCTCAGCCAGCAGACCAGGAGTCTCCAACCTTGGCCACTTTAAGACTGGTGGACTTCAACTCCCAGAATTCCTCAGCCAGCAGACCAGGGGTGTCCAACCTTGGCCACTTTAAGACTGGTGGACTTCAACTCCCAGAATTCCTCAGCCAGCAGACCAGGGGTCTCCAACCTTGGCCACTTTAAGACTGGTGGACTTCAACTCCCAGAATTCCTCAGCCAGCAGACCAGGGGTCTCCAACCTTGGCCATTTGAAGACTGGTGGACTTTAACTCCCAGAATTGCTCAGCCAGCAAAGATTCCCACCCCTGATTCTACCGGTTCGGACTGGTTCTATGGAACTGGTTGTTACGGTTCTACACAGTTCAGAGAACCAGCCAATTGTGCCTCTGGCTGGCCCCGCCCCTCCCCTCCCAGCCCAGTCGGTCCTTATCCCGCATGCGCATCATGCACACATGCCCGACATCACTGACTATGTTCCCCCCCCTTTCCAGCCACTCCTTAAGGTCTTTCCTTTCCTTTTTCCCAACGATCAGCTGTTCCGACAATCAGCTGTGCCAGGATCCCCCTCCCTGTCCTACTGCTTTGCCCAGGAGGAAGAAGGAAGGAGAAGAGGAAGGAGAGGAGGAAGAAGGAAGGAGAAGAGGAAGGAAGGAGAGGAGGAAGGAAGGGGAGAAGGAAGCAGAAGAGGAAGGAAGGAGAGGAGGAGGGAAGCAGAGGAGGGAGAAGGAAGGAGAAGAGAAAGGATGGAGAGGAGGAGAGAAGGAGAAGAGGAAGGGAGGAGAGGAGGAAGAAGGAAGGAGGAGAGGAGGCAGAAGGAGAGGAGGAAGAAGGAAGGAGAAGAAGAAAGGAGAGGAGGAGGGAAGGAAGGAGAAGAGGAAGGAAGGAGAAGAGGAAGGAAGGAGAGGAGGAAGGAAGGGGAGAAGGAAGGAGAAGAGGAAGGATGTAGAGGAAGAGGGAAGCAGAGGAGGGAGAGGGAAGGGGAAGAGAAAGGATGGAGAGGAGGAGAGAAGGAGAAGAGGAAGGGAGGAGAGGAGGAAGAAGGAAGGAGAAGAGGAAGGAAGGAGAGGAGGAAGAAGGAGAGGAGGAAGAAGAAGAAGGAAGGAGAGGAGGAAGGAAGGAAGGAGAAGAGGAAGGAAGGAGAGGAAGAAGGAAGGAGAGGAGGAAGAAGGAGAGGAGGAAGAAGGAAGGAGAAGAAGGAAGGAGAGGAGGAGGGAAGGAGAGGAGGAGGGAAGGAAGGAGAAGGAAGGAGAAGAGGAAGGAAGGAGAGGAGGAAGAAGGAGAGGAGGAAGAAGGAAGGAGAGGAGGAAGAAAGAAGGAGAAGAGGAAGGAAGGAGAGGAGGAAGGAAGGAGAGGAGGAAGAAGGAAGGAGAAGAAGAAGGAAGGAGAGGAGGAAGGAAGGAGAGGAGGAAGAAGGAAGGAGAGGAGGAGGGAGGGAGAGGAAGATAAGCTGTTCTGACGATCAGCTGTGCTGGGGCCCCCCCATTATATTACCGCTTCACCCAGGAGGTTTCCCTGAGGCCTAGGAAGCCAAAAGGGGTGCAGGGGGGTGCAGCCCCCCCCAAACTTCTTCTTTTTTGCCTCCTGGGCCTCGGGGGAGCCCTCTCGAAACAAAATTGCCCCCCAGTTGGCACCCCTGAGGCCCAGGAGGCCAAAAAATGGAGTGAAGGGGGTGCTGCCAAAGGAGGAGGAGGAGAGGGAGAAGCCACGCCCACCCAGTTACATGGCCACGCCCACAGAACTGGTTGTTAAAAAAATTTGAATCCCACCCCTGGGGGAGTCCTCGATTTATGAACAACAATTCCGCCCCAAATTTCTGTAGCTAAGCGAAGCTTTGGATAGGTGAGTTTTGCCCCCATTTTCTGACCGCTTATGCTGCAGCTGAATCCCAGGAGTTATCAAGGGAGTAAGCTGGTTGTTAAGTGAATCACCCATGACAACATTTTGTCATGTGGTCACCCCGTTACACAAAAAGAGGTTGAGACTTTGGAACAAGGGCAGAGAAGAGCAACTAAGAGGATTAAAGGCCTGGAGGCTAAAATCCATGAAAAACAGCTGCAGGATTTGGATTTGGCCAGTCTTGAGAAAAGAAGGACAACAGGATGGCAGAATTAAAGTATTGGAGGGTCTGCCCCAAAGAAGAGGAGGGGGTCAATTTATTCTCCAAAGCCAAAGAAGGAAAGACAAGAAGCAATGGATGGAACTGAGGAAGAATTTTCTAAGAGTGAGGACAATTAACCAGTGGAACTGCTTGCCACCAGAAGTTGTGGGTGCTTCATCACTGGAGGTTTTAAAGAAAAGACTGGACAGCCACCAGTCTGCAACGGTACAGGGTCAAGCTGGGGGCTGGACTAGAAGACCTCCAAGGACCCTTCCAGCTGTATTCTGATTGATCGATCGAATCCAGATTCCCCATTGGCTTTGCTTGACAGAAGGTTGCCAGAGGGAATGACACGGCCACCATCATAAATATGAGTCGGTTGTCGAGCATCTGAATTTTAATCCCGTGACCCCTGGAGAGGCCGCAACGGTCATACGTGTGAAAAAGTGGTCCTTCAGTCACTTATTCAGTGCCGTCGTAACAGCCACCAAATGAACAGTTGAAAATCGAGGACTACTTTGCACCTCAAAATGTGCCTGCTTCTCAGGAAGCAAATTATAAAGGTGCAAACTCCGGGACACGTGTTGAAGAGCATCTGCCCCAAAACTTCAGCCTCCAGAAGTAAAAAAAAAACAAAAAAAAAAAACGAGTTTGATAAATAATAATAAAGTGTGTTTATCCAGATTTAGGCACACCGAGATCCTTCTTGGGTAAATTTAAAGAGAGCTTAACTCATCCACAAACACACAGAGGAGCCCTGAAGGCGTGGAAGGCATTGTTCGTGGAGAGAAGGAGAAGTTAAATGGGAAAGTAGTCACTGTTTAGAGGCTCCAAAAGTAAATCAAAGTGAAGGATTAGGTTTTAAGAAGGCTATGAAAAGCATGTTCTTTGTTTTCTTTTTCTTGTAAATAAATGGCCATTTGCAAAAGGGAAAGCTGGTGTTTGTTTCCAGACGTCTGAAAAACCTTCCATAAATCATGACGATTGTTTAAATGTTTTCTAAGGAGCTGAACTCGCAACCTGCATGGAACAGGTTGAAGGAGCCTTGATTTATGGTGGCCTATTCATTCTCTCTGCCTCTCTATACAACAGGGCACAGATTGGATAACTTCCCGGGGATTGAGGATCCTAGCTGTCAGTCAACCTGACTGGTTGGGGAAGGGGCTTCTATTTCTGCAGAATGCATTAGGTGGGTCTCACACTGCACCACCTGTGGCTGATGAATTCTGGGAGTTGAAGTCCGCAAGGCTTAAAGTGGCCAAGTTTGGTGACCCGTGGTATAGTGTCTCCTGGGGGTTGGACTAGAAGACCTCCAAGGACCCTTCCAGCTCTTGTTATTCTGTGCTATTCTTTTTCCTTCCTTCCTTCCTTCCTTCCTTCCTTCCTTCCCTCACTCTCTCCCCCTCCCCCTCTCTTACCTGCCTACTTACCTCCTCACTGGAGGTTTCTAACAAGAGACTGGACAGCCACTTGTCTGAAATGGTGTAGGGTTTCCTGCTTGAGCAGTGGGTTGGACTAGATGACCTCCAGGGTCCCTTCCACTTTAGTTTTCTGTTATTCTGGATGGAAGACTCCTCATATTTCAGTGACTTTGATCCAATTTGTCCCTGGGTTGCCTTCCACTGCAGAAAGGACATCAGGATGAATCCAGCTGGGTGAAGCTCTTTGGATTTCTTTAAATATGAGAACATGGAATTCCTGGGGCTGGAAGGGACATTGAACCCACCTGCTCTAGACAGGAGCTTTATACAATCAGTCACATGGTTGTCCAATGTCTTCTGAAAAGCCTCCAGTGGTAAAGCACCCACAACTTATGGTGGCCAGCAGTTCCACTGGTAAATTGTCCTCACTGCTAGAAAATTTCTCCTTAGTTCTAGCCTGCTTCTCTCCTTGATTAGCTTCCATCTGTTGCTTCTTGTCCTTCTTCAGATGCTTTCTTAATTTTTTAAATAGATTTTTAATTTTTTAATGTTTCTTCTTTACCCGATGCAGAGCATGTTTCCCAACGGGTATCGGTATTTAAATTCCCAGTTTATTTTTATTTATTTATGTATTGATTTGATTTGATTTGATTTGTCAATCGCTTACAAGATAACAGGTAAAAGTAAAAACATAGTTATGAATACATGGATACTTATAAGAAAAATAAAAAAGAAACAATAGCACAGGGACCGTAGGCACATTGATGCACTTATGCACGTCCCCTACAGGCCTCTTAGGAAAGGGGTGAGGTCCATAGTAGAGTCTAAGGTTAAAGTTTTGGGGGTTTGGGGAAGAAACCACAGAGTCAGGTAGAGGATTCCAGACATTGACCACTCTGTGGTTGAAGTCGTATTTCCTGCCATCAAGTTTGGTGCAATTAAGTTGCACTTGAGTTTGTATCTATTGTTTGCTCTTGTGTTGTTATGGTTGAAGCTGAAGTATTCATTGACAGGGAGGACATTGCAAGGGATGATTTTATATACTATAGTTAGATCAGACCGAAGATGGCGTAGTTCTAGGTTTTCTAGGTCTAGAATTTCAAGTCTGGTGGCATAAGGTCTTCTGCAACGAGTAGAGGAGTGGAGAACTCTTCTTGTGAAATAAATATTGTGAAATTCTGTGATGCTGAGCATGTTTCCCAACAGATATCAGGGTATTTGAATTCCCCATTGCCATTGCAGTGTGTTTCCTGCACACTTCAGCTAACTGATTAGCAAAGAGTTTGTGCATTGTTAGTACACGCCTCTCACAAATTAATTTCCTCTCTCTTTTAATATTTACCCAAATACTTTCAAGAATTGTATTGCTCATTTGTGTGGAAATCTACTAATTCCTTAGAAACAGTACAATACAGCCAACCCAACTCTTTTGTTCAGTCTGTTTCTTTTGAGAAAACTTTTTTCTCAAAAGTTTTTTCCCAAACGCCATCACTCTGCTAAACAAATAATTCCCTCAACATTGTCCAACTATTTACTAAGTCTGCACTACTATTAATCTTCTCATCACTCCCATCACCCCTCCTCCCCCACTTATGACTGTTTGACTGTAACTTTGTCGCTTGTATCCTTACAATTTTTATTGACTGTTTCCTAGTATGATTGGATTGCTTAATGTACCCTATGACTGTTATTAAGTGTTATACCTGATGATTCTTGACGAGTGTCTTTTTTTTCTTTTTTTTACGGACACTGAGAGCATTTGCACCAAGACAAAATCCTTGTGGTCCAATCACACTTGGCCAATAAAGAATTCTATTTCTATTTCTATTTCTATTTCTATTTCTATTTCTATTTCTATTTCTATTTCTATTTCTATTTCTATTTCTATTTCTATTTCTATTTCTATTTCTATTTCTATTTCTATTTCTATTTCTATTTCTATTTCTATTTCTATTTCTATTTCTATTTCTATTTCTATTTCTATTTCTATTTCTATTTCTATTTCTATTTCTATTCTCCAATATCCTATTTGACTGTTTCCTAGTATGATTCAATTGCTTCTTTTACCCTGTGACTATCATTAAGTGTTGTCCCTGATGATTCTCGACTCTTGATGAATGTAACTTTTCTTTTGTGTACTGAGAGTATTTATGCCAAGACAAATTCATTGTGTATCCAATCACACTTGGCCAATAAAGAATTCTATTCTATTTTCTACTCTATTCCTATTCCTATTCTATTCTATTCTATTCTGTTTATTCTATTCTATTCTCCAATATCCTATTTGACTGTTTCCTAGTATGATTCAATTGCTTATTGTACCCTATGACTATTATTAAGTGTTGTACCTGCTGATTTTTGACTCTTGACAAATGTAGCTTTTCTTTTATGGACACTGAGAGCATTTGCACCAAAGACAAATTCCACACTTGGCCAATAAAGAATTCTATTCTATTTTCTATTCTATTCATATTCATATTCTATTCTATTCTATTCTATTCTATTCTATTCTATTTTATTTTATTCTATTCTGTTTATTCTATTCTATTCTCCAATATCCTATTTGACTGTTTCCTAGTATGATTCAATTGCTTATTGTATCCTATGACTATTAAGTGTTGTACCTGCTGATTCTTGACTCTTGACAAATGTAGCTTTTCTTTTATGGACACTGAGAGCATTTGCACCAAGACAAATTCCTTGTGTGTCCAATCACACTTGGCCAATAAAGAATTCTATTCTATTCTATTCTATTCTTATTGTACCCTATGACTATTGTCATTGAGTTTTAGACCTGATGATTCTTGACTCTTGACAAATGAATCTTTTCTTTTATGGACACTGAGAACATTTGCACCAAGACGAATTCCTTGTGTGTCCAACCACACTTCGCCAATAAAGAATTGTATTGTATTCTATTTTATCCTTTTAGTTGTATGTCCCAGTCATGGGTTCCGTCCCATCAAAACTAAAACATG
>CM066331.1:217219462-217299462 GCA_033807585.1 Hydrophis major
GTTGTATTTCCTGCAATCAAGTTTGGTGCGGTTAACCTTGAGTTTGTATCTATTGTGTGCTCTCGTGTTGTTATGGTTGAAGCTGAAGTATTCATTGACAGGTAGGACATTGCAATGTATGGTTTTATATACTATAGTTAGATCGGACCGAAGGCGGCGTAGTTCTAGATTTTCTAGGTCTAGAATTTTGAGTCTGGTGGCATAAGGTATTCTGCAACGAGTAGAGGAGTGGAGAACTCTTCTTGTGAGATATTTCTGGACTTTCTCAACTGTGCTAATATCAGATACGTAATGTGGTTTCCAGACTGATGAGCTGTATTCGAGTATTGGTCTAGCAAATGTTTTGTATGCTCTAGTTAGTAGTGCGATATTACCAAAGAAGCTACATAGGATTAGATTAACAACTCTTAACGCCTTTTTGGCTGTGTAGTTACAGTGGGCTCTAGCACTGAGGTCATTAGAGATGAGTATTCCAAGGTCCTTGACAGAGTTTGGATCATCAGCAAGGTCTTGACTATTCAGCCTGTATTTTATTTTCTGATATTTTTTCTGCCAATATGTAGGACAGAGCATTTATTTGTTGAGATTTGAAGTTGCCATTTGTTTCACCATTCTGATACATAGTCGAGGTCTTTTTGAAGGGTAGCAGTGTTGTCTGTGGTGTTGAATAGCTTTACATCATCAGTGAAGAGAACGCAGTTGCTTTTAATATGATCACAGAGTCAAGGGGGCCTTGGTGCTGTCTAAGCTTGGTGATTTTCTTGAAGATGTTTCTTGACCCATCTAGGGAACATCATCAGGGGGGCTTGTAGGGAGGAGGAGGAGAGGCACAGGAGGAGAGGTTGCAATTTATGGCTATGTATTTCAGGCATTTAAGCCTTTTACATGCATCACATGTCTTCTTTTATCTACAAGATGAAACTCAACCAATTGCATACAAGCCCCAAAACATGGTGTAAGAATTTTAAAATGAGATCTCACCCCACGATTCATAGGTTTGGGGTGTAGGAAAAGGAATTGGAAAAAACTGGTTTAGTAGGTGCTGATGGTGCTGGAAACCAGGAGGCGGGAAGTTCTAGTCCCGCCTTAGGCATGAAAGACAGCTGGGTAACTTTGGGCCAATCACCAGGAGACGGGGAGTTCTAGTCCCGCCTTAGGCATGAAAGCCGGCTGGGTGACTTTGGGCCAATCACCAGGAGACGGGGAGTTCTAGTCCCGCCTTAGGCATGAAAGACAGCTGGGTGACTTTGGGCCAATCACCAGGAGACGGGGAGTTCTAGTCCTGCCTTAGGTATGAAAGCCGGCTGGGTGACTTTGGGCCAATCACCAGGAGACGGGGAGTTCTAGTCCTGCCTTAGGCATGAAAGACAGCTGGGTGACTTTGGGCCAATCACCAGGAGGCGGGAAGTTCTAGTCCTGCCTTAGGCATGAAAGCCGGCTGGGTGACTCTGGGCCAATCACTAGGAGACGGGGAGTTCTAGTCCCGCCTTAGGCATGAAAGCCGGCTGGGTGACTTTGGGCCAATCACCAGGAGACGGGGAGTTCTAGTCCCGCCTTAGGCATGAAAGACAGCTGGGTGACTTTGGGCCAATCACCAGGAGACGGGGAGTTCTAGTCCCGCCTTAGGCATGAAAGCCGGCTGGGTGACTCTGGGCCAATCACTAGGAGACGGGGAGTTCTAGTCCCGCCTTAGGCATGAAAGCCGGCTGGGTGACTCTGGGCCAATCACTAGGAGACGGGGAGTTCTAGTCCCGCCTTAGGCATGAAAGACAGCTGGGTAACTTTGGGCCAATCACCAGGAGACGGGGAGTTCTAGTCCTGCCTTAGGTATGAAAGCCGGCTGGGTGACTTTGGGCCAATCACCAGGAGACGGGGAGTTCTAGTTCTTGTTCCACATTTCCAGACAAACTATCTGGGTATCCTTGGGCTAGTTCCTCTCTCTCCACCTAGCCCACCTCACAGGATTGTTGTCGTGGGGAGAATAGGAGGAGAAAAGAGGATTAAGTTTGTTTCCACCTGGAGTTATTTATAAACAATAATGAAGGTGAGATAAAAATAACATCATAAAATGATAGATAAGATATATTTTAAAAAAAAGATAAAACATGATACAAGGCAAGACAAGATACATGCAATTCAGCACTATTCATATTTTTATTGTTATCAAATTTATGTGCTGCCCATATCATGGTTCACATGACCCCCGGGAGGCACTGCAACCGCCGTAAATATGATCCAATTCCCAAGAGTCTGAATTTTGATATCATGTGACCCTGAGGAATGCTTGCAACGGCCGTAACTGTGAAACATGGTCCTAAGTCACTTTTTACCCAGTTACGCTGTAACTTCAAACGGTCCCTAAATGAACTGTTGTAAGCTGGAGACCATCTGCAGAGTTTCTTCAAACGTAGATCTATCTCTCCTCATTGCATCCTGAGGCTTTTAAGGTGAGAGTTGTAAGCTGGACCATCGGCCGAAGGAGACCAAGCGAGTTGGCTTGTCGGTCAATGAGTCTGTGAGGGGCGGGCAGTCCTTGTATATGGACGGGGTGAAACCAGGACTCAATATCAGGAACCGGGTGAGGGATCTTGGAGTCTTAGTGGACAACCAGCTAAATAGGAGCCAGCTGTGTGTAGCAGCAGCCAAAAAAGCCAATGCAACCCTAAATTGCATTAACAGAGGGATACAATCCAGATCAAGGGAGGTACTAATACCACTCTATAAAAGCCTTAGTAAGGCCACACCTAGAGTACCGCGTCCAGTTTTGGTCACCACATTATAAAAAAGATGTTGAGGCTCTAGAAAAAGTACAGACATGTCTAGTTTAAGGAAGGGAAGGACCAGGGGTGACATGATAGCATCTTCCAATATCTCAGGGCTTCCCACAAAGAAGAGATGTAAAAAAGAGGTTGAGATTCTGAAAAAAAGTACAGAGAAGAGCAACCAGGATGATGAGGGGACTGGAGGCTAAAACATACAACGGACAGTTGCAGGAACTGGGCCTGGCTAGTCTAGGGAGGAGAAGGACCAGGGGAGACAGGAGAGCATCTTCCAATAGTTGAAGGGCTGCCACAGAGAGAAAGGGCTCAACCTGTTTTCCAAAGCACCTGAAGGCCAGACAAGGAACAATGGATGGAAGCTGATCAAGGAGAGATTCAACCTGGAAATAAGGAGAAACTTTCTGACAGGGAGAACAATCAACCCATGGAACAGAAGTTGCCCTCAGAAGTTGTGGGAGCGCCATCAGTTGAGAATTTCAAGAAGAGGCTGGACTGCCATTTGTCAGAAATGGTGGGGGGGTGGACTAGATGACCTACAAGGTCCCTTCCAACTCTGATTATCTGCTAAATCTGTTAAACATAAGCAAAAACACCACCACCACCACCAGCAGCTCAGAGGGCTCAGAACAGCAAGCAAGCAAGTCAGTTTCACTTTCGATTCTCAGCCAAGCGCCCAGAGCCAAACCACTCCCAGGCTGCCAGCTCCCACTGGCTGGTCTGTTGCCATGCTTCCTTTGTTAACCATGTCTCTGCCAGTTCATGAATGTATTCTGACAGTTTGCTTTCCCTGAACTTGGGTCATTCCAGATGGGTTGCACTTCGCCACCCACGTGCCCTAACACCCACGTAACTGCCCTAAGGGCGGTTACAGAATAGTACAGTTGGAAGGGGCCTTGAAGGTCCTCTAGTCCAACCCCTAGATTGAGCAGGAGATCCCATACCATCCTGGTCAAATGGTTGTCCAGTCTCTTCTTAAAAACCTGCAGGGATGAGGCACCCACAACTTCTGGTGGCAAGCTGTTCCACGGGTCAATTGGTCTCCCTATCAGGAAGTTTCTCCTTAGTTCCAGGTTGCTTCCCTGCTTAGTTTCCAGCCATGGCTTCTTTCTCCTGCCTTCTGGGCCTTTGGAGAAGAGGTTGACCCTCCCCCCTTCTTCTTTGTGGTGGTCCTTCAACTACTGGAAGATGCCACCATGTTGCCCCTGGACCTTTTCCTCATGAAACTAGACATGATGTCCTCTGCTGGTTGTAGGGTTCTCTTGGGGGGGCTTGAGGGACTCAATTTCATTCGGAAGAGCAGGAACAGGACCTGAAGGAACATTTCCAGAATTGAGGAAAAAGGGCAGAGAAGAGCAAGAGAGATAATTAGGGCACTGGAGGGCAAAACATAAGAAGAACATCTAGGGAGATCCTCAGTCGTCCAGGTCATGGTTGAGAAAAAGTGCTTTTCTTAAGAGACAACTGGACTTTTTCCTTTGAAGATGTTTTAATTCTCATCCGAGAAGCTTCTTCCGCTCTGACTGGATGGTGGGGAAGGGAAGGATTTCTACTCCTTGCAGGCAGCTGGTCATTTGCATCCTTTGAGAGGGTCCTTGAGGCCACTTGGAGGTTGATCTTGTTAGGGATAACATTGTTTACCCTAACTGGTTTAGGTAAAATAATAAATATGTTATCATGGTTTATAAGTTAAAGTGTCTGCAACTTTAACTGTGGGATAGTAATTAAGGGAGTGGTTGTGAAAGCACCATAAAAGAAGCAAGGAACAACAGCTTGCTCTCTCTCTGGCTTTGATGATCCCTAATTACTGCATGGACTCAAGACTGCGTTACTCGAACGGGAGAGATAAACAAAGGACTGATTTGTAAGTGAACTGACATAGGATATTCCACACGGACTTTGCTAACTGAATATCCTTGAATGGACTGACTAAATGATACATGACTAATGGACTGTTATTTTGACTTATGCTATGAACTCATAATGGAATAAACTATATTTTTGATAGCACAAGCGTATCTGTTATTTTTACTGTATGTTAACAAACACACAAACTTATCTCACTCATTTATCTGTGTGCCTATCTAACTAACGCTGCACATTCTGTTTAGCTTGTCTCCTTCGCCCTGGTTGGGGAACCCAGGCTTAACAGATCTGCTTCCTCAGGATCCATCCTTCCATTCTATATAAATCAGGGGTCTTCCAACTTGGCCACTTTAAGGCTTGTGGACTTCAACTCCCAGAATTCCTCCTCCTCCAGTGATGTTAGCTCAGGAATTCTGGGAGTTGAAGTCCACAAGCCTTAAAGTTTACCAAGTTGGAAGACCTTTGGCTTCAATGCTTCAATGCAACTTCATCTTGGCCAATTCCTTCTTCCGTGAATAGATGAACAGAGACCATGAAAGGCGATTGTCCTATTTCTTCCATCCCACTTTCTGAGAGTTGAAGGTAAGTATTTTCTGAGACCTCTTTACACTGGGGCTGTCCAACCTTGGCCATTTTAAGATGTGGACTTCAGTGCCCAGAATTCTCCTAGCCAGCCATGCTAGCTAAGGAATTCTGGGAGTTGAAGTCCACAAGTCTTAAAGTGGCCCAGTTTGAAGACTTCTGCTATAAATCCTTCCCTTCCCCACCATCCAGTCAGAGTCGAAGAAACTTCTCGGATGAGAAGCGAAACGTCTTCAAAGAAGAAAAAAAAAACTAGAAAGTCCAGTTGCCTCCTGAAAAAAAAACAGAAAGGCACCTTTGGGGTATATGAAGAACTGTTTTCAGGAGCTGAGCCTGTCTATTCCTTCAGGCCACTGATTTCCAGGATGGTGAGGTGTGGAGCTTGCAAGCCATTCAAGTTAATGTGCAACGGAGAGATGCCATGGTACAAGAAGCAGGATAGGGGCCCCGTGGCCTTGCACCTTAATGGAGCCATCTCCAATTGGATCATTGACAGGAGGGTTCCTTGATGAGCTGCTTCTGCGTTGACATTAGCCTCGGCTGGATAGCCTCGGGTGTGTGTGTTTGTGTGTGTGTGTGTGTGGCACCAGAGGCTTCTGTTCATCCCCGACTGATAGTCAGGGCTCAACATCTTTGTAGCAATGCCTCCCTTCTCTGGGGCAAGGCCAAAGAACAGGTGGGACCTGGAGGCCCTCCTATTTTCAAGTCAAGCCTGATGACTTTATTTTTCTTTTAAATAAATGTATTTATTCAACCCAAACCCTAACATTTAAAAACAATTTTTTATTTACATTTATTGACACGAAAACCTTATTGTTTTATAGTACTTCAAAGATCATTTGACGCCTTTGTGCCTTATTCTTATCCATTCGTACCAAACACCCCATGTTTTATAATATTCTCCTCCTTCTTCATCTTTCCATAATTTTGTTAATCTATCCATCTCTGTGCCTGATGACATTAAAACCTATGAATGGCAACTCCCAGAATTCCCCAGAGTGCCCCAACATGGGAGGTTTTTAGGAAGAATTTAAGGAGGAATTTCATGACAATTAGAACCATTAACCAGTGGAATGACTTGCCTGCAGAACGCAGGAGGTTTTAAAGAAAAGACTGGACAGCCACCAGTCTGCAATGGAATAGGCTCTCCTGCTTGAGCAGGGGTTGGGCTAGATGACCTCTCCAAGGTCCCTTCCAAATTCTGGTATTCTGCAGAGAACACCTTGACCCCAAGGACCTGATATAAACCAGTGTTGATAAGGGAAAAAATCTTGTGTGCCAAGTTCTTAGAGTAACAGGGACCTTGGAGGTCTTCTAGTCCAACCCTTGCTCAGGCAGGAAACCCTACACAGCTTCAGACAAACTGTTTGTCCAGTCTCTCCTTAAAAACTTCCAGTGTTGGAGCTCCCACAACTTCTGGTGGCAAGTAGTTCCACTGATTAATTATTCTGTCGGGAAACTTCTCCTAGGTTTATGGATTAATCAATTTAGCAGGATACACTGGTTAATTGTTCTGTGGAATCTTCTGAATTGTTCTTGAATCCACGTGGCAGAATAACAAGAGTTGGAAGGGGCCTTGGAGGTCTTCTAGTCCAACCCCCTGCACAGGTGGAAAACTCCATATCATTCCAGATAAATGGTGGTCCAGCCTCTTCTTTAAAATTTCCAGGGTTGGAGAATTTACAACTTCTGGCGGCAAGGATTCGTTGTTCTTCACAGCCTTCTCCCCAACCAGATGCCCTCCGTCCCATCTCTTCCCCCTCTCTGGAGTTGGAGGAGGCCTCAGGATCCTTCCTCCAAGGTCTCTTTCTCTACCCTTAACTGGACAGGGAACAATGGTGAAAGCTCCAGCCTGCGTAATGAAAACAACAGGAAATTGGGAATTGGCCAGGCTGGGGCCCCAGGAGGTTGGAAGAAGCTGAGGTGTGAAGTGTATAAACAAAGTAATAGTTCGTCTTGGTGAGTAAATACATGTCAAGAGGCAAAGAGGGTGTAGTGTCTTACAAAGGGCTTGGCAAATATTGTAACCAAGGGGATCCCAAAATAAGCAGCCCGAGGAGCCTCCGCTGGGCCCAGCCAAGCTCACCTTCAACTCAGGTGGATCTCCCCTCAGGAAGATCCACCTGCAGCACCTGTCTCACCAGCAGTGCCACACAGGGGAGGATCTGCCTGCCTTCCAAGCAGACTCAGCTAAGCTGTTCCTCCCCTTCTGGCAACGTTCAGAAGAGCGAGCCCAATGTGGGGTCCTGGGTGCTCTCTGGGCTGGGCGGTTTCCCTGCAGACATTTCACGGCCCAACTAGGGAACATCATCAGTGCTAGAAGGGGGCAGGAGGAAGAGGAGGAGGAGGAGGAAAATGGGGGGGGTTCTTGCTGCTCTCTTCACTTGGTGGTTTTTTTGCTTCATGACTCAACTAGCTGACATCATCAGTGCTGGAAGGGAGAGGGGTTTATAGGGAGGAGGAGAAGGAGGATGAAGCTTATGGGGTCCTTGGTGTTGTCTGAGCTTGGTTGCTTTCTTGCAAACATTTCATGACCCAATAGGGAACATCATCAGTGCTAGAAGGGAGGAGGAGGAGGAGGAGGAGGAGGAGGAGGAGGAGGAGAATGACGATGCCTATGGGGTCCTTGGTGCTCTTTGAGCTTGGCAGTTTTCTTGCAGACATTTCATGACCCAACAAGGTAACATCATCAGTGCTAGAAGGGAGAGGGGTTTATAGGGAGGAGGAGAAGGAGGATGAAGCTTATGGGGTCCTTGGTGTTGTCTGAGCTTGGTTGCTTTCTTGCAAACATTTCATGACCCAAACAGGGAACATCATCAGTGCTAGAAGGGAGGAGGAGGAGGAGGAGGAGGAGGAGGAGGAGGAGGAGGAGGAGGAGGAGGAGGAGGAGGAGGAGGAGGAGGAGGAGGAGGAGGAGAATGACGATGCCTATGGGGTCCTTGGTGCTCTTTGAGCTTGGCAGTTTTCTTGCAGACATTTCATGACCCAACAAGGTAACATCATCAGTGCTAGAAGGGAGAGGGTTTGTGGAAAAGAGGAGGAGGGAAGGAAGGAAAGAAAGAAAGAACCAAAAAAGAAAGAAAGAAGAGAAAGAAAGAAGACTGTGGGATTCTTGGAGCTCTCTGAACTTGATTGTTTTATGGCAGACGTTCCTTGACCCAGCGAGGTCACATTTTCAGTTCTACAATGGAGTCACATTGGCTCTCTGTTTATCTATCATGGCTTTCCCTGTCAGCATTGTTTTCTTCTTGGTAGTTCCACCATTATGCTGTTATGTAAACTATTTACTGCAGCTACTGTATTTAAACAACCAAGCGAAGGAAGGAAGGAAGGAAGGAAGAAAGGAAGGAAGGAAGGAAGAAAGGAAGAAAGAAAGGAAGGAGGGAGGAAGGAAGGAAGGAAGGAAGGAAGGAAGGAAGGTGAGGAAAGAAGAAAGGAAGGAAGAAAGGAAGGAAGGAAGGAAGGAAGGAAGGAAGGAAGGAAGGAAGGAAGGAAGGAGGGAGGGAGGGAGGGAAGGAAGGAAGGAAAGAAGGAAGGTGAGGAAAGAAGAAAGGAAGGAAGGAAGGAGGGAGGGAGGGAAGGAAGGAAGGTGAGGAAAGAAGAAAGGAAAGGAAGGAAGGTGAGGGAAGAAGGAAGGAAGGAAGGAAGGAAGGTGAGGAAAGAAGAAAGGAAGGAAGGAAGGAGGGAGGGAGGGAGGGAAGGAAGGAAGAAAGGAAGGTGAGGAAAGAAGAAAGGAAAGGAAGGAAGGTGAGGGAAGAAGGAAGGAAGGAAGGAAGAAAAGTGAGGAAAGAAGAAAGGAAAGGAAAGGAAAGGAAAGGAAAGGAAAGGAAAGGAAGGAAGGAAGGAAGGAAGGAAGGAAGGAAGGAAGGAAGGAAGGAAGGAAGGAAGGAAGGGCTCCAATAGCTTGGCACATTGTACAGGCTTGGCCCAGCACAGAAGGAAGAAAAGAAGCAACAGCAACAAGGTATTTGCAAATTTAGGCCCTGTTGATTTCCAGAGGGGGAGGAGCTGACCTGAAAGACACACCTGGGAGGAAGAGTTTCTGCCAGTGGGGACAGCCAGGGACCCACAGTATCTACAAAGGAACCTCCCCCTCAAAAGTTCCCCATAAGGGAATAAGATTTCCCTACAAGCGTGGCAACTTTAAAAAAAAATGAGGACTTCAGTTCCCAGAATTGCATGTGCTGGCTGGGGAATTCTGGGAGTTGAAGTCCACGGATCTGAAGCATTGTGCCAAGCTTGGGAAATCCTAACCTCCTTCCTTCTTTTTCCCCTTTTCCTGACTCACCTTCTCTCACTCGCTTCCTGTTTCCCATACCCAGAACTTCTTTCCCAGCCAACGGGTCTCCTATTCTAGTTCTCCTCCACCTGGCCATGGCTCCTGAGGACTCTCAAGCTAAGACAGATCTGGGTGCCAGGACCTTGTCGCTGAACGGGCTTACTCACCCTCTGCCTTGGCACCTCTCCATGCTGCCCAGTTGGGCCACAGTCCCTGCCCACGTGGTTCCCCATTCCTCAAGATGGGGGCAAAGGGGTACGAGACGTAAGTCTACTCCACCCTCCAGGTGCCTCGGAGAGGGTTCACCAGGGGTGTCCCCTGGCCCCTCCCTCCAAAACCAGCTTGTCAATCAATTGAGCCAGGTGCAAAGGCACAGGGCCAATCAACCACATCAACAAATATCACACTTGACTGGAGAATAACAGTCTCCAGTGGGTGGAAATCAGGATTCGGCATTGGTTGGAAACTGGCACCAGCAGGCAAATTGGGAAATCCTCTTGCGACATTTGGCCAGGGTCACCAGGGGGTCTCAGCTGTGGAACCAAAGAGCTGCCATCAAAATCCAGGAAGATCCTTGATGAAAATCTGTGGGGTCCATCTAAGGATCTAGAAAGAGTGCAGAGAAGAGCAACCAGGATGATTAGGGGACTGGAGGCTAAAACATACGACGGACGGTTGCAGGAACTGGGCCTGGCTAGTCTAGGGAAGAGAAGGACCAGGGGAGACAGGAGAGCATCTTCCAATATTTGAGGGACTGCCAAAGAGAGGAGGAGGGGGTCAAGCTATTCTCCAAAGCACAAGGAAGGAAGGAAGGAAGGAAGGAAGGAAGGAAGGAAGGAAGGAAGGAAGGAAGGAAGGAAGGAAGGAAGGAAGGAAGGAAGGAAAGAAAGAAAGAAAGAAAGAAAGAAAGAAAGAAAGAAAGAAAGAAAGAAAGAAAGAAAGAAAGAAAGAAAGAAAGAAAGAAAGACATCTGAGCAAACCATGGATGGACAGAAGACATGTCTAGTTTAAGGAAAAGAAGGGGTGACATGATAGCAGTCTTCCAATATTTGAGGGGTTGCCACAAAGAAGAGATGTCAAAAAAGGGCTTGAGACTCTAGAAAGGTGCAGTGAAGAGCAACCAGGGTGATGAGGGGACTGGAGGCTAAAACATACAACGGACGGTTGCAGGAACTGGGCCTGGCTAGTCTAGGGAGGAGAAGGACCAGGGGAGGCAGGAGAGCATCTTCCAATAGTTGAGGGGCTGCCCCAGAGAGGAGGGGAAAGGGGTCAAGCTATTCTCCAAAGCCCCTGAAGGCCAGACAAGGAAGAATGGATGGAAACAGAACAAGGAGAGATTCAACCTTGAAATGAGGAATTTTCTGACAGGGAGAACAATCAACCCATGGAACAGAAGTTGCCCTCAGAAGGTCTGGGAGCTTCATCACTGGAAGCTTTCAAGAAGAGATTGGACTCCCATCTATCAGAAATGGTCTAGGATCTCCTGCTTGGGTGGGGGGGATTGGATTAGATGACCTCCAAGGTCCCTTCCAACTCTGTATTTCAATATCTGAGGGGCTGCCCCAAAGAAGAGGAGGGGTCCAGCTACTCTCCAAAGCCCCAGAAGGCAGGAGAAGAAGCAACAGATGGAAACTAATCCAGGAAAGAAGCAACCTGGAACTAAGGAGAAGCTTTCTAACAGGGAGAACAATTAACCAGTGGAACTGCTGGCCACCAGAAGTTGTGGGAACTTCATCCCTGGAGGCTTTTAAGAAGAGACTGGACAGCCATTGGTCTGAAATGGTAAAGAGCAGGGGTGGGATTCTACCAGTTCGCACCTATTTGCTAGATCCGGTTGTTAACCTTCTAAGCAGTTCGGACAACCGGTTGTTAGAAGAAATGACTGGGCTAATCCTGTAAGGAAGGCAGGAAGGAAACATTCTGGGGTTGCTTAGAGAAACTGCCTCTCCGTTAACCCTTATTACATTCTTGGCAGGACTGGACTTCCTGTCTCAGGAACTTCTCTGGAGTTTTTTTTCCCTCCTTTGCTGGTACTTTGCTTGTGTGGAGTGACCATTCAAAGTTACAATGGCACTGAAAAAAAGTGACTTATGACCATTTTTCACACTTACGACTGTTGCAGCATCCCCACAGTCACAAGAGGCCAGGCGAGAAGATGCGGGCCTCGATGTGAGTGTTATTGAGTTGGCCATGCCCAGCCAGTCACATGACCACCAAGCCATGACCACCAACTAAGCCACACCCACAGAACCAGTTGTTAAAAAAATTGAATCCCACCCCTGATAAAGGGTCTCCTTCTTGAGAAAGGGGTTGGACTAGAAGACCTCTCATGTCCCTTGCAGTCCTATGATACTAGAAGGAAGGAAGGAAGGAAGGAATTAAATGGATGGAAACTCATCAAGGAGAGAAGCAACCTAGAACTAAGCAGGAATTTCCCAACAGTCAGGACAATTAACCAGTGGAACTACTTGCTACCAGAAGTAGTGGCTGCTCCATCACTGGAGGCTTTTAAGATGAGACTAGAGAGCCACTTGTCTGGAATGGCCTAAGGTCTTCCGCTTGAGCAGGAGGTTGGACTAGAAGACCTCTGAGGTTCCTTCCAGCTCTGCCATTCTGTTCCTCTACTCCTTCAGCTGCTGGCATTGTGAGCTAGGATGCCTTGGGCCGTTCTGCCAGCCAAAGGGCCGGGCCCAGCCCTGCGTGGCTGCGTGCCAGGAGGACTCAATTATCCTTGTCATCTCAAATAATACTTTTACACACATGAACCCAACACAATCAGGTGCGCCATTGACAAACGGCAACAGGTGATGGACGCTTTTGGCAGAGAAAGCAAAGTGGGAACACAATGCCCGCTTGCCCAGGGTCGATGTAGGCAGCTCGGCAAGGAGGCCGAGGACAGCGGCAGGGCTCTTTGCCTCTACTCTGGAGAAGAGGCCGGTGCCAAGCAAGATGCCACCCTGGGCTGGGAGGTTTCTCGCAGGAGTTGGCCGAGTGCCCTCCATCCCCCATGGACCCGTCTCACCATGCACCTTCTCCAGGTTGGCTTGAGGTCCAACTTGGAAGCGTCCCAGGCGTTTCATAGTCCCTCACAATGCTTGCCTCCTCTATGAAGTTGGCCTCCTCTGGAGGTCAGGCTGGCCTCGGCCAGGGGAGGTTAATTGTTCCCCTCCTTCTGCCTTCCAACTGGTAGTAGGGAGGTGCCACCCAGAGGAGACCTCGAGCAACTGGCAAGCCGCAGCGTCCACCGTTCCTCTCTGCCAACGCAGGCAACAAAGAACCAGAGGAGTTGACGTCATGAGCAGCGAGGAGAAAGAAAAGAAACACTTTGGGATTTGGTTAACCAGGCGTCCTTGGAGCACGCAGGAGACTGGCAGGGACGTTCAGGGAAGGAAGAAGAGAGGGGCCCATTTGCCAACGGAGGACATCTATCTCACTTGTTCTTCGCCTCTCCCGTTGCTTGGCTCCTCCTCTGACCTCTTTGGCAAGGGCCAAAAACTTCTGCCCCTCCACCAGGAAGGCAGGAGGCCTCCACAAAGACCTGGGGGAAGATGGTTGTCCAGTTTTGGAAGCCCACCTTTGGCCAGGGAGGAAGTCCTTTAGATCAGTGGTTGCCAACCAGTGGGCCAGGGACTACTGGGGGTCCAGGAGAAAATATTGGTGCTCCTCAGAGAAATGTCCCCTCCAAAGCAAGTAAACCAGGCTGTGTGGGGACACAAGGCTATAGGATCTCCTGCTTGGGCAGGAGGCTGGACTAGAAGACCTCCAAGGTCCCCTCCAACTTTGTTATTTTGTTATTCAACACACAACGTGGACATTGGAGGAGATGTTGTGCAGGTGTCTCTCTTCCCCCCTGTTCCTTTTCTCATTAAAAATGTCGGGAAAGGCAGCTCAGGGAAGGAACCGTTTGGCTCAGCTGAGCTGCCAGAAATATTCTTCTTTCTTTCTTTATATTTCAAACAGGGACCCCTTGACCTGCCACACAACTGGGACCGGGAGTCATGTGGCTAAGCAAGGGGTTGTTGCTGATGAGACCGTTGTTAAGCAAGACAACTGGCTTGCTTAGCAATGGGAAATTTGGGGCTACCTGTAATCTGTTTTTTTTTTTACACAGTTGTGTCATTGCTCGGATCTGGAAGCCCTGCCTAGTTTCACGCCTCCTTCTAGCCCAGGGGTCGCCATCCAGTGGGCCATGGACCACTGGTGGTCCATGAGAAAATGTTGGGGGTCCGCAGAGAAATGTCCCCCCCCCCAAAGCAAATAATCCAGGCTGCGCAGGAACCCAAGGATTGCATCGCTTGCTTTGAGAACAACAGGAGGGAGTGAGGGGAGGGGGGAAAGGGCGGAGGGGGGGGGAATTGCCCCCCTCACCCCACACGCCTGGCCTGGCCACCGGGCTGCTTCTTTCCGCTTCTTTCTTCTGCTGCTTCTGGCTGCATGCAAGGAAAGCAGCCAAAGTCTTTCTTTCTCTCCCTGAAACTCCGCCAGAAATGAGCATTTGGGACCCTGCAAGGCCTCCTGCTCCAAGAGGCTCCTTTCTGGCGGAGTTTGGGGGGGAGAAAGGAAGACTTCTGCAGCTTCTGCTGCTTTCCTTGCATGAAGCCAAAAGTCTCTCCCTCTCTCTCCCCCCCCCCTGAGAAGGGAGCTGGAGACGGTGTCCTGTGATCCCAAATAAAGAACGATCGGTCGGTAGGAAAACGGGTGGAGGATTTTCCTCGAGATTTTGGGGGGATTTTCCCAGGGTCTCTGGTCCGTGGGATTTAAAATTGTGAGTGGTCCCTTCCAACTCTCTTATTCTATTTCTATCTTTCCTGTGCAGACTTGACGGGGGGGGTCCCCTCGCCTCAAAACGAGATGCTCCCCTTCCTTGTCCTGGTCTCTAAAGGAGAGGCGTCCACGTTGGGCAGCTTTAAGGCCAGTGTACTTCAACTCCCAGACTTCCTCCTCGACTTACAGCCGTTCATTTAGTGACTGACGTTACAAAGGCACTCAGGAAAGGGACTTATGAGCATTTTTCACACTTCTGACCATTGCAGCCTCCCCAGAGTCAAGTAATCAAAAATTCAGACATTTGGTTACTGTCCTGTATTGATGACGGTTGCCGTGTCTCCCAGGGGTCACGTGATTCCCCTTTGGCAACCTTCGGGCAAGCCAAGTCCAATGGGGAAGCTGGACTCCTTTCATGACCGGGTTACTAATTGAACAACGGCAGTGATTCGTTTAGGGACGGTGGCAAGAAAGGTCATACAACGGGACCAAAGTCACTGAATAAATTCAAGTGCTTAGCCACTGAATTTCTGGGCTCATAAACTGAAGACTGAGGCCTCTCCTGAGTGAGGATGGAATAATTAACTTTGCCAATCTGCACCAGGCCCAGTAAAGACCAAGCAGGGGCAGCCGGATAGACGTTTAGAATGGCTTTGCTTTCCTTTTAGTGATTCCCTTGCAGATGTTTCATGATCCACTGATGATGTTCCCTAGTTGGGTCATGAGATGTCTGCAAGGAAACAGCCAAGCTCAGAGAGCACCAAGGACCCCACAATTGTTCTCCTCCTCCTCCTCCTCCTCCTCCTCCTCCTCCTCCTCCTCCCAGGTACAAACCCCACTCCCTTCCAGCGCTGATGACGTTACCTAGTTGGGCCATGAAACGTCTGCAAGAAAACCACCAAGCTCAGAGAGCACCAAGGACAGCATAGTCCTCCTCCTCTTCTTCCTCCTCTTTTACCACCTGTTTCCCCTTCATCACCAATTTTCCTTCTCCATCTTCCTTCTCCTCCTCTTCCTCTTCCTTTACCACCTGTTTCTCCTTCATCACCAGTTTTCCTCCTCCTCCTCCTCCACCTCCCATGTACAAACCCCACTCCCTTCTAGCGCTGATGACGTTACCTAGTTGGGCCATGAAACGTCTGCAAGAAAACCACCAAGGCCAGAGACCACCAAGGACAGCATAGTCCTCCTCCTCTTCCTCCTCCTCTTTTACCACCTGTTTCTCCTTCATCACCAGTTTTCCTCCTCCTCCTCCTCTACCACCTATTTCGCCTTCATCATCAGTTTTCCTTCTCCTCCTCCTCCTCCTCCTCCTCCTCCTCCTCCTCCTCCTCCTCCTCCTCCTCCTCCTCCTCCTCCTCCTCCTCCTCCTCCTCCTCTCCTTTGTAGTTGGGCCATGATACGTATTCAAGAAAACAATCCAGCTCAGAGAGTAGCAAGAACCTCACAGTTGTAATCAACTTCCTCTTCCTCCTTCCTCTTCCTCCTCCTCCTTGCAAACCCCATTCCCTTCTAGCAGTGATGACGTTCCCTAGTTGGGTCATGCAACGTCTTGCAAAAAACCACCCAGCTCAGGAAGCACCCAGGACTCCCCATTTCAATCCCGACCTACAAATATTCTCCACCTTGGAGCCTTGCATGCTTGGGTGTCCAGGGGTTGCAGAGCAAGGCCACTGGGCGAAGTCACCTTTGGGGCCTTTGCAGGTGCAGAATCTGCAGCCGTCTCTTCACAAATTGCACAACCCAGCCCCTGTGAACCAGAAACCTGTGTCAGATGACACCTAAGGGGGGCAAAAGTCTCTTTGGCCAAGCCCACGTTTGTATTCTTCTGCAAGATTCTTCTCCTCCTCCTCCTCCTCCTCCTCCTTCTATTTTCTTCCCCGCAGAATCAATCATCCAGCCTGGAGCTGGGAGAAACCAAGCTGGCAAAGGCCCATGAAGGTCCTTTTGCAAAAAATCACACCGTAAAAAACATTTATGCCATCGGAGCGAAACACAAACAGGAGTGGGCCAGGAGACTGTTTGCCTGGGACTTAAGGCTCCTTTTGAGCCGCTGCTGCGGGACAGGCTCAGCTTACAGGAATCCCCCGGGGTTGCTAAAGGGGCCTGTTTGCCAGCCTTTTCAAGGGCCTGCTGGGCTGGGCAGCCCTGGGCCTGAACAAAGGCAGGGCAAGGAGTCCCCCACTTGCCCACCTGGGAGCACGGAGCTCTCGGCACTTCCTCCACAAGCAGCGGCCCCAGCTGGCAGGGGTCTCCCCAGAGCAGGAGGAGTGGGTTGCCACCCAGAGCTAGGATCAGAAGCCACGGATGGGAAACTCATCCAGGACAGAAGCAACCTGGAAGTAAGGAGGAATTTCCTCACCAGGAGGACAATTCCCCAGGGGAACAGCTTGCCACCAGAAGTTGGGAGTTGCTCCAACACTGGAGAGTTTTCAAGAAGAGACTAGACAGCCATCTCTCTGAAATGGAATAGGGTCTCCTGCTTGAGCCGAGGGCTGGACTAGAAGACCTCCGGGGTCCCTTCCAGTGATGGAGCACCCACAGCAACTGAAGGCAAGCCATTCCACTGAATATAGAATCATGGAGCTGGAAGGGACGTTGGAGGTCTTCTAGTCCAGCCCTCTGCTCAATCAGGTCCAGTCTCTTCTTAAAAGCCTTTATAGCAGGAACTGTAATAAGGGATCTTGGAGTCTTTGTGGACAACCAGCTAAATAGGAGCCAGCCGTGTGCAGCAGCAGCCAAAAAAGCCAATGCAACCCTAAATTGCATTAATAAAGGGATACAATCCAGATCAAGGGAGGTCCTAAGACCACTCTATAAAGCCTTAGTAAGGCCACACCTAGAGTACTGGGTATGGTTTTGTCCCCCACACTATCAAAAAGATGTTGGGGCTCCAGAAAAAGTGCTGAGAAGAGCAACCAGGATGATTTAAGGGACTGGAGGCTAAAACATACAATGGACGGTTGCAGGACCTGGGCCTGGCTAGTCTAGGGAGGAGAAGGACCAGGGGAGGCAGGAGAGCATCTTCCAATAGTTGAGGGGCTGCCCCAGAGAGGAGGAGGAAGGGGGTCAAGCTATTTTCCAAAGCATCTTTGAAGGCCAGACAAGGAAGAATGGATGGAAACTGATCAAGGAGAGATTCAACATGGAAATAAGGAGGAATTTTTCTGACTGTGACAACAATCAACCCATGGAACAGAAGTTGCCCTCAGAAGTTGTGGAAGCTTCATCCCTGGAGGATTTCAAGAAGAGATTGGACTCTCATCTGTCAGAAATGGTGTAGGGCAAAGGTCTCCAACCTTGGCAACTTTAAGATTTGTAGATTCAACTCCCAGAATTTTCCAGCCAACTGGCTGGAGAATTCTGGCTGGAGTTGAAATCTACAGGTTTTAAAGTTGCCAAGTTTGGGGATCCCTGGTGCAGGGTCTTCTGCTTGGGGAGCAGGGGGGATAGAATAGATGACCTACAAGGTCCCTTCCAACTCCGTCAATCTGTAAAAAAATAATAATCTGTAAATAAAATCTGTAATTAAAAGCCTCCAACGATTGCTTGCTTCTGACCCAAACAATCTTCAAAGGTTTGAGTTGGAGCTTAAGCATAAAAGCCAGCTGGGTGGTCTTGGGCCAGTCCTCCCCTCTCAGGCCCAACCCACCTCGCAGGGTAGCTGTTGTGGGGGGAAACAAGTGGAGGAAGGCAGTCCCAGACAAGTTGGTTATAAAAACAATAAAGGAGGGATATGAATATATTGCAGCATTTAAGCAACGATGCTGGGATATCTTGACGTGATCCCAGCCGCACCATCTCTGGAGAGTATGGGAGCTGCTCTTTTCTTTCCAGATCAGCCAGCAAGGCACGATCCAGTGGTTGGGCCAAGCCAGGTTCTCTGAAGGCTACCAAATGATCTTTACAGGTAACGGATAATCAGAGTTGGAAGGGGTCTTGGAGGTCATCTAGTCCAACCCCCTGCCCAAGCGGGAGACCCTACACCATTTCTGACAGAGGGTAGTCCAGTCTCTTCTTGAAAGCCTCCGGGGTGAAGCTCCCACACCTTCTGAAGGCAATTTCTGTTCCATGGGTTGATGGTTCTCCCTGTCAGAAAGTTTCTCCTTATTTCCAGGTTGAATCTCTTCTTGTTCAGTTTCCATCCATTGTTCCTTCTCTGGCCTTGGAGAATAGCTTGACCCCCTTCCCCCTCCTCTCTGGGGCAGCCCCTCAACTATTGGAAGATGCTCTCCTGTCTCCCCTGGTCCTTCTCTTCCCTAGACTAGCCAGGCCCAGTTCCTGCAACCGTCCGTCGTATGTTTTAGCCTCCTGGTTGCTCTTCTCTGCACTTTTTCCAGAGTCTCAACATCTTTTTGATAGTGTGATGACCAAAACTGGATGCAGGACTCTAGGTGTGGCCTTACTAAGGCTTTACAGAGTGGTATTAGTACCTTTCTTGATCTCAATTGTATCCCTCTGTTAACGCAACTTAGGATTGCATTGGCTTTTTGAGCTGCTGCTGCACACGTCTGGCTCCTATTTAGCTGGTTGTCCACTAAGACTCCAAGATCCCCTCACAGTTCCTGCTGTTGAGCCTGGTTTCATCCAGTCTAGATGTGTCCTTTTGGTTTTTCTTGCCTCAGTGTAGGACTTTACTTTTCATTAAATTTCATTTTGTTAGATACAGCCCAGTGTTCTGGTCTGTCAAGATCCCTCTGTATCTTCAGCCTTTCTTCTTGGGTGTTAGCTATTCCTGCCAGCTTAGCATCATCTGCAAATTTGGTAAGTTCCCCTTCTATTCCCTCATCTAAGTCATTAATGAAGATATTGAAGAGTCCTGGGCCTTTGCAGGATCCAGTCTGGATCGGTTTAGTCTTTTGACCCTTTGGACTCGTGCCAGAACCCATCCTCAAGGAACATTTCTCCAGCCAGTGTGTGAATACACCCACAATCCTGCAACCTTGGCCATGGGACAGGTAGATGTGGCAAAAATGGTCTTTTTCTGGAGACCCTCCTTCTTAGAGCCAAGTCAAGGGCACCCCCTGGTGGACAGACTCCCCTCCTTTCTCCTGTCCTTCTCCCTTCCTTCCCACGCTCCAACTCAGGGGGTCTCCAAAATGGGCAACTTTAAGACTTGTGGATTTCAACTCCTGGAAGTTGAAGTCCACAAGTCTTAAAGCTGCCAAGTTTGAGGACCCCTACTCTAACGATTGGTTCAGTTCCACCTCTGGAAACAGGAAAGCCAAATTCGTGACAACAGCTGCAATCGCCCGGTTGAGAATTGAAAAGGGAAGGAAGACACCCAAAAGTTGGGTGGCTTCGGTGGAGAAGCCCTTCTTCGTACAGCAAGACCTGGAGAAGACATGGGGGCCTTCTGACGTGTATTTATCCGTGAAGGTTAGAACTTAACACAACAGAATAACAGAGTTGGAAGGGACCTTGTAGGTCATCTAGTCCAACCGCCCTGCCAAACTGGGAGGCCTTACATCACTTGTGACAGATGGCACTTCAAGTCTCTTCTTGAAAGCCTCCCGGGATGAAGCTCCCACAACTTCTGGAGGCAACTTCTGTTTCATTGTATATAGAATAATAGCCATCAGTCAGACATGGTGTAAGATCTCCTGCTTAGGTGGGGGGTGGGACTAGATGACCTACAAGGTCCCTTCCAACTCTGATTATCTGTTTATCTGTTAATCTAATCAAAAGTGGTGAGAGATTGTTCCAGGCAGAATTACAGGATGAGAGTTGGAAGGAACACTGGAGGTCATCTAGTCCAACCCCCTTCTCAAGAAGGACACCCTATGCCATCCTGGACCAATGGTTGTTCAAACTCTTTTTGAAAACCTTCCAGTGACGGAGCACCCACAACTTCTTGTGGCAAGGAGTTCCACCGATTAATTGTTCCCATTGTAAGGATATTTCTCCTGGATGAGTTTCCATCCGGTGCTTCTTGTTCTGCTTTGACGTGCTTTGGAGGAGAGGTTATCAAGTCACTCCTAGTCCTTCTCTTCATCAGACTACCATTCAGAATAACAGAATTGGAAGGGACCTTGGAGGTCTTCTAGTCCATCCCCCTGCTCAAAGCTGGAGACCTTGTACCTTTTCACAAAAATGGCTGTCCAGTCATGTGGGGGCTTCATCCCTGGAAGCGTCCAAGAAGAGACAGGACGGTCATCTGTCAGAAATGGTGTAGGGTCTCCTGCTTGGGCTGGGGGGTTGGACTAGATGACCTACAAGGTCCCTTCCAACTCTGTGAACCTGTTAATCTGTTAATCTTAAAGACTTCCAGTGTTGGAACACCCACAGCCTCTGGAGCCAAGTCCTCCCGCTGATTAATTGTCCTCACTGACAATCCCTCATTATATCTAGGTTGCTTCTCCCCTTTTAAAGAGCCTCCACCCATTACTTCTGCTCCAGAGTGGAATACAGAATGACCAAGAATGGGAAGCGTCCTTGGAGGTCATCTAGTCCAGTGGTTCTTAACCTAGGCCATATCGTCCCCCAGAGGGTGATTTCATTTTTCAGGGGGGCGAAGGAACGGAAGGGGGGCGATATGGGGATGATGGAGCCAGAAGTTTTGGGAACACTTTTGAGATTTTTTTCGTACAGTGAACCACTCACTGTATATCCGTCGTACAAAAACATCAGATCGCTCGCAATTAGTGGATTGAAGTGTGTTTTAAAATGTTCCTCCAGCCGGCTTCAGTACAGAAGGCCGCACATATGGGAATACGCATCGCTCATTTTCATGCGTGTTGCGCAGCAGCCGCTATCACTCTACCCATTAAATTTGTCACTCTGATTTTTGTCGCTTTCCTTCTGTAAAAAATTTCTTTGTGTCTTTTTAACCCTTTTGTACAGTGTGCATGAATATATATTTTCCTTGAATCTTAATTTAGTTTCAGAGTTTTCGTCTTGAAATTCCCAGTTCCTGCATTGCGGTTTGTTCTTATGCCCTTTTGGTATTAAAATTCACTTGTAATTAAATCATTAAACGTTACTGTTGTTTTTTTTCCCGGGCGTTTCATTTTCTTGCCATTGAATTTTGTTTTTCAGTGGTCGTTGCATTTAATAAGATATAATAATGAAACACTTGTATCCCGAAGTTTGGGAGTAAAGTGATGGGTGGTGTCAGAATTTTTCACACAGTTGAGATAGGGGGAAAAGACTGGAAATAAATTATGTGCATCGATATGTCCTGATGACAATTTTAAAGAAAACAAAAAATCTTGTTTGCATAAATTGAAGGATTATTTCTCTGTGTTGTGATTGAGAGGTTCTGTTGGGGGAGGCAATGATAACTTCCTCAATGGCTCAAGGGGGCGATTTTTTAAAAAAAGGTGAAGAGCCACTGGTCTAGTCCAAATCCTCCCCTGCCCAAGCAGGGGGCCTTACACCAGGGGTCTCCAGCCTTGGCCACTTTAAGACTGGTGGACTTCAACTCCCAGAATTCCTCAGCCAGCAGACCAGGGGTCTCCAACCTTGGCCACTTTAAGACTGGTGGACTTCAACTCCCAGAATTCCTCAGCCAGCAGACCAGGGGTCTCCAACCTTGGCCACTTTAAGACTGGTGGACTTCAACTCCCAGGATTCCTCAGCCAGCAGACCAGGGGTCTCCAACCTTGGCCACTTTAAGACTGGTGGACTTCAACTCCCAGAATTCCTCAGCCAGCAGACCAGGGGTCTCCAACCTTGGCCACTTTAAGACTGGTGGACTTCAACTCCCAGAATTCCTCAGCCAGCAGACCAGGGGTCTCCAACCTTGGCCACTTTAAGACTGGTGGACTTCAACTCCCAGAATTCCTCAGCCAACAGACCAGGGGTCTCCAACCTTGGCCACTTTAAGACTGGTGGACTTCAACTCCCAGAATTCCTCAGCCAGCAGACCAGGGGTCTCCAACCTTGGCCACTTTAAGACTGGTGGACTTCAACTCCCAGGATTCCTCAGACAGCAGACCAGGGGTCTCCAACCTTGGCCACTTTAAGACTGGTGGACTTCAACTCCCAGGATTCCTCAGCCAGCAGACCAGGGGTCTCCAACCTTGGCCACTTTAAGACTGGTGGACTTCAACTCCCAGAATTCCTCAGCCAGCAGACCAGGGGTCTCCAACCTTGGCCACTTTAAGACTGGTGGACTTCAACTCCCAGAATTCCTCAGCCAACAGACCAGGGGTCTCCAACCTTGGCCACTTTAAGACTGGTGGACTTCAACTCCCAGAATTCCTCAGCCAGCAGACCAGGGGTCTCCAACCTTGGCCACTTTAAGACTGGTGGACTTCAACTCCCAGGATTCCTCAGACAGCAGACCAGGGGTCTCCAACCTTGGCCACTTTAAGACTGGTGGACTTCAACTACCAGAATTCCTCAGCCAGCAGACCAGGGGTCTCCAACCTTGGCCACTTTAAGACTAGTGGACTTCAACTCCCAGGATTCCTCAGCCAGGAGACCAGGGGTCCCCAACCTTGGCCACTTTAAGACTGGTGGACTTCAACTCCCAGAATTCCTCAGCCAGCAGACCAGGGGTCTCCAACCTTGGCCACTTTAAGACTGGTGGACTTCAACTCCCAGAATTCCTCAGCCAACAGACCAGGGGTCTCCAACCTTGGCCACTTTAAGACTGGTGGACTTCAACTCCCAGAATTCCTCAGCCAGCAGACCAGGGGTCTCCAACCT
Source organism: Hydrophis major (assembly GCA_033807585.1). Classification (NCBI taxonomy): domain Eukaryota; kingdom Metazoa; phylum Chordata; class Lepidosauria; order Squamata; family Elapidae; genus Hydrophis; species Hydrophis major. The sequence goes on from CM066331.1 coordinate 217,242,386, forward strand.
TGGCCACTTTAAGACTGGTGGACTTCAACTCCCAGGATTCCTCAGCCAGCAGACCAGGGGTCTCCAACCTTGGCCACTTTAAGACTGGTGGACTTCAACTCCCAGGATTCCTCAGCCAGCAGACCAGGGGTCTCCAACCTTGGCCACTTTAAGACTGGTGGACTTCAACTCCCAGGATTCCTCAGCCAGCAGACCAGGGGTCTCCAACCTTGGCCACTTTAAGACTGGTGGACTTCAACTCCCAGAATTCCTCAGCCAGCAGACCAGGGGTCTCCAACCTTGGCCACTTTAAGACTGGTGGACTTCAACTCCCAGAATTCCTCAGCCAGCAGACCAGGGGTCTCCAACCTTGGCCACTTTAAGACTGGTGGACTTCAACTCCCAGGATTCCTCAGCCAGCAGACCAGGGGTCTCCAACCTTGGCCACTTTAAGACTGGTGGACTTCAACTCCCAGGATTCCTCAGCCAGCAGACCAGGGGTCTCCAACCTTGGCCACTTTAAGACTGGTGGACTTCAACTCCCAGAATTCCTCAGCCAGCAGACCAGGGGTCTCCAACCTTGGCCACTTTAAGACTGGTGGACTTCAACTCCCAGAATTCCTCAGCCAGCAGACCAGGGGTCTCCAGCCTTGGCCACTTGAAGACTGGTGGACTTCAACTCCCAGAATTCCTCAGCCAGCAGACCAGGGGTCTCCAGCCTTGGCCACTTGAAGACTGGTGGACTTCAACTCCCAGAATTCCTCAGCCAGCAGACCAGGGATCTCCAACCTTGGCCACTTTAAGACTTGTGGACTTCAACTCCCAGAATTCCTCAGCCAGCAGACCAGGGGTGTCCAACCTGGGCCACTTTAAGACTGGTGGACTTCAACTCCCAGAATTCCTCAGCCAACAGACCAGGGGTCTCCAACCTGGGCCACTTTAAGACTGGTGGACTTCAACTCCCATAATTCCTCAGCCAGCAGACCAGGGGTCTCCAACCTGGGCCACTTTAAGACTGGTGGACTTCAACTCCCATAATTCCTCAGCCAGCTGGGGAATTCTGGGAGTTGAAGTCCACCAGTCTTAAAGTGGCCCAGGTTGGTCACCCCTGCCCTACAGCATTTCTGACAATCTCTTCTTTACTTGGCTTGATAGGAATCTCCAACCAGCACAGAATAAATCAAATTGACCGGCTGTAAAACAACAAAGGGCTGCCAGTCAGAGGAACGAAGTGGAGAAAAGCAATGCATTTTCTGACAGGGAGAACCATCAATCAGAAGCTGTGGGCGCTGTATCAATGGAGGCTTTTGAAAAGAATCTGGGCAGCCATTTGACAGAGAAAGAGAGTCAGAGACAGAAACAGAGAGCGAGCATGTGTGAGACAGAGTGAGAGTGTGAGTGTGTGTGTGTGTGTGAGAGAGAGAGAGAGAGAGAAAGAGAGAGAGCCTATGGTGTAGGGTCTCATGCCTGGGCGGGGGGGGGGGTTGGACTAGATGACCTCCCAGGTCCCTTCCAACCCTGATGATCTGATGTGATTATCTGCAAACCCTCCAGGAGGGAAGGAGGAAGCGTTGTGGCCAAGTCTGCCCAGCCAACCTGCAGGAGGCCATTAGGAAGGCTGGTTTTTCTACATTTCTCTCTTTTCATTCAAGGGCCCGGGAGGGAAATCTCCCGCTGAGACAATTGCCCTCCCCTCCCCACGTGGGGGATCAGGGAAGGGGCTGGGTGAGAAGGAGTCAGATGCTCCCTTCCTGCCTGGAGAAGCACCAGGGGTATGGGACACAGGTTCAAATGGTGCTTGGGATCTGGTGCTCATAAATGCAGCTGCTCAAACTTTTCCCTTTGAATGGATTTTGCACAAGGGAGATCCCTGAACCCAGAGGAATTCTGTTCTGTTCTGTTCTATTCTATTCTATTCCTTATTCTATTCTATTCTATTCTATTCTATTCTATTCTATTCTATTCTATCCTATTCTATTCTATCCTATTCCTTATTCTGTTCTATTCTATCCTATTCCTTATTCTATTCTATTCTATCCTATTCTATTCCCTATCCTATCCTATTCTATTTTATTTTATTCTATCCTATTCTATTCCTTATTCTATTCTATTCTATTCTATTCTATTCTTTCAATCCAATATTATTCTATTCTATTCTTTCAATCCAATATTATTCTATTCTATTCTATTCTATTCTACTCTACTCTACTCTACTATTCTATTCTATATTGATTACATATGTATTTGTTGGACATGCCAATAAAATAAATATATGTTTAATTTTACAAACCACTGACATTTTTATTCCTGTGAGTCGTTGTCGTAGGGGCCTGGGAGACTGACTGCTTTGCCTGGGGCCCATAATGCTGTGAAGATGGCCCTGCAAACAGGGGCTTGGGGTCGGGGCTGGGGTCCTTTTCCCCGGCCTGGGAAGGAAGGAAGGAAGGAAGGAGAGACACCCCCCCACCCAAGAGACTGAGGTTTGCTAAGGGGCAGCTTCCTGGCCCCTCTCCCGGTCCCTTTGCTCTCCCCAGGTGAGTCTTTTTAGTCTGGTTCCATGCAGAACATAGAATGTAGGCTAACAGGCTCAAAAGGGAGGTTAGAGGTCTTCTAGTCAAACCCCCCCTGCCCAAGATCATGGGATCATAGAGCTGGAAGGGACCTTGGAGGTCTTCTAGTCCAACCAGCTGGAAAGCTGCAGGGGAAGGTGGGGCATGCAAGGAGGGGGTTATTTTTAAAGAAGAGATTGGACAGTCATTAGTCTGAAATGGTACAAGCCAGGGGTTGGACTAGAAGGCCTCAAGGTCCCTTCCAAGAGGCAGCCTTTCCCAAGCGGTGCACAGCGACACCTGCTGGCGGAGCCTCAGCGCACAAGGGCTCAGCTCCCCCGCCCCCCTTGTGCGAAAGGGGCCAGATGGGTATTCAGGGAGTGCCAGGTGGAGGTGGGGGTCTTTCCACCAGCTCCCACCAAGCAGCTGGCAAGCTGCCTCCAGTTCTGGTCATCCAGGATATGAAAAAGACGCTGAGAGTCAGAGAAATGGGGAGAGAAGAGCAGCAAAAAGGGTGAGAGGCTTGGGAGAGAGGGAAGGAGGGAGGGAGAGAATGAGAAGAAAAGGGAGGAAGGAAGAAGGGAGGGAGGGAATGAGAGGAAGGGAGGGAATGAAAGGAAGAGGGAGGAAGGGAGGAATGAAGAAGGAAGGGAGGAAGGGAATGAGAGGAAGGGAGGATATAGGAATGAGAAGAAAAGGAAGGGAGGAAGGAAGGAAGGGAGGAAGGAAGGAAGGAGGGAGGGAGAGAGGAAAGAAGGAAAGAAGGGAGGGAATGAGAGGAAGGGAGGAAGGGAGGATATAGGAATGAGAAGAAAAGGAAGGGAGGGAGGGAGGGAGAGAGGGAGAGAGGAAAGAAGGAAAGAAGGGAGGGAGGGAATGAGAGGGAGGGAGGGAGAGAGGGAGAGAGGAAAGAAGGAAAGAAGGGAGGGAGGGAATGAGAGGAAGGGAGGATATAGGAATGAGAAGAAAAGGAAGGAAGGAAGGAAGGAGGCAGGGAGGGAGGGGAGGGAGGGAAGGAGAGAGGAAAGAAGGAAAGAAGGGAGGGAGGGAGAGAATGAGAGGAAGGGAGGAAAAAAGGATATAGGAATGAGAAGAAAAGGAAAAAAGAAAAAAGGAAGGAAGGAAGAAGGGAGGGAGGGAGGGAGGGAATGAGAGGAAGGAAGGAAAGGAAGGGAGGGAGGGAATGAGAGGAAGGGTTGAAGGAAGGAGAGGGGAATGAGAAGAAAAGGAGAGGAGGAGGGACAGGATCAGAAAGAAGAAAGGGAAGGGAAGAAAAGACAGGGAAAGGGAAGAGAAGGAAGGAAGGAAGGAAGGAAGGAAGGAAGGAAGGAAGGAAGGAAGGAAGGAAGGAAGGAAGGAAGGAAGAAAAAAAATAGGGAGAAGCAGGAGACCAGCTGGAAGACTGGGGGGAATTCAGTGCCAGAAGGGAGGATTAAAGCCAGAGGGGGAGGGAGTTTCCCAGGGGAAGATCTGAGTTCAAATTCAGGGGAATTTCCCCATCCTGAGAGCTATTCCCAGTGGAACAGTCTCCCTCCTGGAGCCGGGGAGAGTCTCCATCAGTACAAAAGGGGAGTCCAAGGTGGGATAGGTGGCCATGATGGACTGAAAATCCTTCTATTGAGCTGGGGGTGGACTAGAAGATCTCCAACCCACCCCCCGACTATGATTTGATGTTCAATACAGGGAAGCCTCGATTTACAACCACAATTGAGCCCAAGGTTTCCACTCCTAAGCAAGACAATTGTTAAGTGAGTTTCTCTCCCATTTTACAACCTTCCTGGTCGCCATTGTTAAGTGAATCACTGTGGTTGTTCAGTTAGTCACATGGTCGCTAAGCGAATCTGGCTTCCCTGTTGACTTGGCCTGTTTGCAAAAGGGGATCACAGGTGACCCTGGCTGGGACTCTGCAACCTTCCTAAGTGCGAGTCAATTGCCAAGCGCCTGAATGTAAATTACGCGACCACAGGGAGGGAGCAACGGCCGTAAGTGTGCAAAATGGTCCCTTTTTTCAGTGCCCTTGTAACTTTGAACAGTCACTAAATGAATGGTTAAGTAGAGGACTTCCACTCCCAGAATCCCCCATCCAGCATGCCTGAAAACAGTTGGACTTCAACTCCCAGAATCCCCCAGGCAGCATGCCTGAAGATAGTTGGACTTCAACTCCCAGAATCCCCCATGCAGCATGCCTGAAGATAGTTGGACTTCAACTCCCAGAATCCCCCATGCAGCATGCCTGAAGATAGTTGGACTTCAACTCCCAGAATCCCCCATGCAGCATGCCTGAAGATAGTTGGACTTCAACTCCCAGAATCCCCCATGCAGCATGCCTGAAGATAGTTGGACTTCAACTCCCAGAATCCCCCATCCAGCATGCCTGAAGACAGTTGGACTTCAACTCCCAGAATCCCCCATCCAACTCCCAGAATCCCCCATCCAGCATGCCTGAAGACAGTTGGACTTCAACTCCCAGAATCCCCCATCCAACTCCCAGAATCCCCCATCCAGCATGCCTGAAGATAGTTGGACTTCAACTCCCAGAATCCCCCACCCACCAATGCTTTGGGATAGATATACCAGCTCCCAAAGCTTTCTGGGGAATTCTGGGAGTGGAAGTCCAGCCATCTCATAGTGGGCAGGGTGGAGAGCATAGACTCTCTGGCCTGATTCAAGGCTGGCATATATGGGAGCCCCTCCAAGGATGCCACCCCACCCCCCTGAATGCCACCCTGGGCTGCAGCGCATCTGGTCAAAGGGGGGCTGGTGGGGGGCAGCGTGTTTTCTCTGACAAATCCTTCTTTTTGTGTCTTTTTTTAACGCCGGGAACAGCTGCAGCCTCCAGCCCATTTTCTTGGCCGGAGGCACCCCAGCTATTTCCAGGGCCTGCGTGTGTCTGGGCTGCAAAAATGCACTTTTTTGGGAGGGGGGAAGCACTGGGAGGGAGGAGGAGGAGGAAGGGTAATTATAGCAGCACCACTTTTAGCTCCAAAAATGTGGGGAAAACTTTGGGCATCCATTGTCAATTCAGAGCAGAGCTGTCTTTATCAGCAACCATGTTAGGAAATAATTCGTCATATTTGCAGCCGGGACAACAAAAGGACTGAATTGATGGCTAGAAAAAAAAGGACCCTTTTTGTTTAAAAAATAAAATACAATTTAGGATCATTCTCAGAGGCAACCCAGACAAGAAAGAAGCTCTTATGGACCCACAGCTCTCCTATTTTTAAATATCTTCCATTTATTTCCCCCCATCAAAAATTCTCCCCTGTCTATTTCTGGAACTCTTCAATAGCTTCTCTTGTATGCCTCAAAGTAGGATTCCTTTTTTTTTTTTTTCTTAAAAAAATGTAGTTTTTTGAATATTTGAAAAGTATATTAATATATACTTCTGCTCTTTTTCAGACCTTTTGAAATTTCCCACCCGGTTTATATCGAGAGGGTGGTACCAACAGCAGCGACAACCAATTTTGCAAGAATGAAATATTTTGGAAGAATTAAATATTTTGCAAGAATTAAATATGGTAGCGGAGTGTCAGCTGGGGAGTGACACAGTTGATGCTGGAGCTTTTGAGGGGACTGGGATGAGCCCAGGATTCCGGAGGGGGATTCAGAGTCCAAAAGGGGCTTCGCTTTGCTCCTTCTTTGGCTATTGGGTCATTGCTTGATGAATAAAAAGGTAATAACTGTAAAAGAGAGGAAGGAGGAAGGAGGGCAGGAGGAGGAGGAGGAGCAGGGGGAACACAGCAGCTCAGGTGAGCCATAAAAGCTGATAAGCTACTAGATGCTTATTCACTTTCTTTTCCACTTTCTTCTTATTTTTTCTTTTCCTTTTCTTTTGAGGATCTCGTCTGTTGAGAGTCCTTCCCCCTCCCCCCTCATCAATTTCTTGTCTCCTCCTTCCCTCCCTCCCTCCCTCCCTTCCTTCTTCCTCCCTTATCAATTCCTTGTCTCCTTTCTTTCTTCCTTCCTTCCCCTCCCTCATTTCTTGTCTCCTTCCTCCTTTCCTTTTCCGTCTTTCTTTCCTTCCTTCCCTCCCTCCCTAACCTTCCTTCCTTCTTCCTCCCAAATCAATTTCTTGTCTCCTTCCTTCCTTTCCTTTCTTCTCTTTCTTTCCTTCTTTCCTTTCCTTCCCTCCCTCCCCTTTCCTTTCTTCCTCCCCCCTCATCAATTTCCTGTCTCCCTTCCTCCTTTCCTTCTTTCTGTGTTTCCTTCCTTCCTTCCTTCCTTCCTTCCTTCCTTCCTTCCTTCCTTCCTTCCTTCCTTCCTTCCTTCCTGTTATTCTTTCTTTTTCCTTCTCTCTCTGAAATGCTTTGCTACTTGGGTGCCCCTTCTCTCCCTCCCCCGTGCTCTTTTGATTCCCAGCGTTGCCAAAAACCCCTCCCCCCTTTTTGCAGTCGTTCCCCCACCCCATTCCAAAGAGTGCCTTTTTCTACATCATTTCCATAAATCCAGACATTTGCATCTGTATTTTCTCCCCCCCCCCGTTTTCTTCTATTCCTTTTTTTAACTGGGGAGCAGCCTCTGTGAAAGTGAATTAAGGGCAATTTTTGACTCATGCGTTGCTTTGAAAGTGTCCAATTATCATAGATTATGTTCCAACTGAAAGGCAAAGCAAACACAATTCTTTCTCCTTCCTAATGACTTGAACGATACCAGGAAAGCTCCCTCTGCGGTTCCTGTTTCCCACAATTACTACCGTTTCCCCCAAAATATGACCTACCCCAAAAGTAAGTCCTCCCTTGATGTGTACACGTGCGGCCAACATAAGCCTTACCCCTAAAATAAGCCCTAATTGAGACCCCGCCCACTCCAAGTGGATGGGTAAAAATTAAGCCAGGGTGGGGAGGAGAGGGTGGAGCTGTCCTACTATTTACCTTTGGACAGGTGTAGCCAGGCCTCGTGCACCCCAACACCTGCCTGGCTGGCCCGTTTCTTCTGCCGCCGGCAAGGCTGGCCAGGCTTTCCTGAAGGCCTCGGGAGTGGAGAACAAAGCTCTGGATCGATCCTGAGCTCTATTATGGGATGCAGAGGCCTTCAGAGAAGCCTTGCCGGCTGCAGAAGGAGAAGTTTTTGAAGGCCTCTGACAGCAAAAAGGAGGCTGGAAGCGATGCACGCGAGTGAGGTTAGTCCGTGGAGGACTTCCCCTGAAAATAAGACCCGGTACCTTTTTTGGTGGCAAAAATATATATAAGGCAGGGTCTTATTTTCGGGAAAACACGGCAGATAAGGGCTGACAGAACTCAAGAGGGTTTGGGTTTAGTCCATTTGTGGCTGTGCAGCGATTCCAGGCTTGTTCCTTTCTTGACTCCGCCACTCCTTCTCCTCCCGAAACCAACAATCAAATCTCCTGCCCGTCATGCTTCTCCCCGCCTTCAGCCTCCATCGGAACATCATAAGCTGGCAGTGGTTGGACATGTGAAATCACCTGAGATCATGCAAAATCATGGAAAACCCCCGAAAATAAGACCTGGTGCCTTTTGTTGGTGGTGAATAAAATATCAGACAGGGTCTTATTTGGGGGAAAACACGGTATTTATTTCCCAACAATTGCCAAAAGAAGCGATGAATCAATCCAGAGCCTTTGACCATCTTTGATAGTAGACAAGGCTCTTTGAAACAGGATACTCTTTGTGCCTCAAGGGGTCCCTCACCACATGTAGTCCTCGACATAAGACCTCATTGCAGCCTGAAATCTCTGTGGTTAAGCAAGACCATGGTTGTGTAACCTTTGCCCCATTCTATGACCTTTCTCCCCATGGCTGGTGACTGAATCACTGCTGTTGTTAAGCGAGTCACAGAGTTGTTCAACGAATCCGGCTTCCCCCATGGACTTCACCCATCAGAAGGTCGCCCAAGAGATTTGTGTGACACCCCCGAGGTGCTGCGACTGTAGTAAGTATGAGTCAGTGGCCAAATGTCTGGATTTTGATCACATTGAACGTTCAGGATGCTAAAATGGTCATAAGTAGTGAACAATGGTGCTAAATCACTTGGGCTTTTTTTTGGGGGGGGGGGGGGACGGGACTTTGAACTAAATGAACTGTTATAAATCTACACTTCTATTTGCCTGTATTTGCTGTGACTTTTCTGGCTCCAGAGCAAAAATGTTCGATAGGATTCGATTCCGTTTGTGGGAATATATGGGAGTGGGCTAGGTTGTTACAGTTACAGATTAACAGAGTTAGAAGGGGGGACCTTGTAGGTCATCTAGTCCAACCCCACTCCCAAGCAGGAGATCCTACACACATTCCTGACAAATGGCAGTCCAGTCTCTCCTTGAAAGCCTCCAGGGATGAAGTTCCCACAACTTCTGAAGGCAACTTCTGTCCATGGGTGGATTGTTCTCCCTGTCAGAAGTTTCTCCCAATTTCCAGGTTGAATCTCTCCTTGATCAGTTTCCATCCATGATTCCTTGTCTGGCCTTCAGGTGCCTTGGAGAATAGCTTGACCCCTTCCTCCTCTCTGGGGCAGCCCCTCAATTATTGGAAGATGCTCTCCTGTCTCCCCTGGTCCTTCTCTTCCCTAGACCAGCCAGGCCCAGTTCCTGCAACTGTTCATTGTATGTTTTAGCCTCCAGTCCCCTAATCATCCTGGTTGCTCTTCTCAGCACTTTTTTCAGAATCTCAACCTCTTTTTTATATCTCTTCTTTGTGGGAAGCCCTGAGATATTGGAAGATGCTATCATGTCACCCATATCCATCTTTTCCTTAAACTAGACATGTCCATCCATGGTTTGCTCAGCTTTCTTTCTTTCTTTCTTTCTTTCTTTCTTTCTTCTTTCTTTCTTTCTTTCTTTCTTTCTTTCTTTTTTTCTCTCTCTTCTTTCTTCTTTCTTTCTTTCTTTCTTTCTTTCTCTTTCTTTCTTTCTTCTTTCTTTCTTTCTTTCTTTCTTCTTTCTGTCTTCCTTTCTTTCCCTTTTCTCTCTCTTTTCTCTCCTTTCTTTCTTTCTTTCTTTGTTTCTTTGTTTCTTTGTTTCTTTTGTTTCTTTCTTTCTTTCTGTCTGTTTGTCTTTCTTTCCTTTTTCTCTCTCTTTTCTCTTTCTTCTTTCCCTTCTTCTTTCTTTCTTTCCTTTTTCTCTCTCTTCTTTCTTCTTTCTGTTCTTTCTTTCCTTCCTCCCTCCCTCCCTCCCTTCCTTCTTTCTTTCTTTCTTTTTTCTCTCTCTTCTTTCTTTCTTTCTTTCTTCTTTCTGTCTTTCTTTCTTTCCTCTATTCTTTCTTTCTTTCTTTCTTTCTTTCTTTCTTTCTTTCTTTCTTTCCTTTCTCTCTCTCTTTTCTCTTTCTTTCTTTCTTTCTTTCCTTTCTTTCTTTCTTTCTTTCTTTCTTTCTTTCTTTCTTTCTTTCTTTCTTTTCTTTCTTTCTTTCTTTCTTTCTTTCTCTTTAGAAAATAGCTTGACTCCCTTCCTCCTCTCTGTGGCAGCCCCCTCAAACATTAGAAGATTCCATCCTGTCTCCCCTGGGCCCTTCTCTTCCCTAGACTAGCCAGGCCCAGTTCCTGCAACCGTCCGTCGTATGTTTGATCCTCCAGTCCCCTCATCCTCCTGGTTGCTCTTCTCTGCACTCTTTCCAGAGTCTCAAGGTCTTTTTTAATGCTGTGGTGACCAAAACTGGATGCAGGACTCTAGGTGTGGCCCTTGCTAAGGCTTACTAATTGTTGGCAGTTGTGAGGCCAGCAATCTCCCAGAGCAACAACTCTTCCCCAGCTGAACCATCCCATCAAAGCCATGCCAAAAAATGGGAACAGAAATAGCATTGCTCTCCAACTCCAAACACCCCCGAGAGAGAGAGAGAGAGGAGAGAGAGAGAGAGAGAGTGAGAGAGAGAGAGAGAGAGTGAGAGAGCTGAGAGAGAGAGAGAGAGAGAGAGAGAGAGAGAGAATAAGGTCCCAATTCTGAATCCTGGCTGTGGTTGGCTCTGCAGCTGCTGTTAATATAAAAAAAGGTTTTCCCTCCCCCCAGAAAAATCTAGTGTAGGTAATCCTCAAATTGCAACAGTTCATCGAGTGACCATTTGAACTTACAGTGACACCGGAAAAAAGAGACTTATAACCGTTTTCTCACCTTTAACGAACGTTGCAGAAAGAAGGAAGAATTGGACAGAATCAAAGACTTGCTAAGTGGTTCATATTTATGATGGTTGTAGTTTTCCGGGGATCACGTGATCTCCTTTCCCCAAATTTCTGACAAGCTGTGAGGGTGTTTTTCTTGCAGACCTCTCATGGCCCAACTAGATAACATCATCAGAGCTAGAAGGGAGTGAGAACAATGAACTGGTGGAATGACTTGCCACCAGAAGTTGTGGATGGCTCCAGCACTGGAGGTTATCATGAAGGGATTGGACAGCTGTTCGTCTGGAATGGTAGAGCATCCTACTGCTTAAGCAGGGGGTTGGACTAGAAGACCTCTGAGGTCCCTTGCAGTCCCATGATTCAAGAACAAGGGAGGGAGGGAGGAGAAAAGGTGGAGGGAGGGAGGGAAAGAAGGAAGGAACGAAGGACAGAAGGGAGGAGAAAGAAGGGAGGGAGAGGGGGAGGGAAGGAGAAAAGAAGAGATGTAGGGAGGGCGGAAAGGAAGAAAAGAAGGAAGGGAGGGTGGAAGGAAGGAAGGAAGAAGAAAAGGAGAGGGAGGGAGGGAAAGAAGGTAGGAAAGAAGGAAAGAAGGGAGGGGGAAAGAAGGGAGGGAGGGAGGAAGGAGAAAAGAAGAGATGTAGGGAGGGCGGAAAGGAAGGAAAGGAGGAAAGGAGGGGAAAAGGGAGGGACAAAGGGGAGGAACTGTGGAACTGCTTGCCGCTAGAAGTTGTAAATGCTCCAGTACTGGAGGTTTTGAAGAAGAGACTGGACAGCCACCAGTCTGCAATGGTATAGGGTCTCCCAGGGGTGGGATTCAAATGTTTTTACTCCCAGTTCTGTGGACCTGGCTTGGTGGGCGTGGCAGGGGAAGGAAACTGTCAAATCTCCAGTCAGAGGTGGGATTTGCTGGTTCTACGAACTACTCGAAATTTCTGCTACCGGTTCTCCAGAACTGGTCAGAACCTGCTGAATGCCACCTCTGGGGCAGAGGGTTGGACTAGACAACCTTTGAAGTCCCTTCCAACTCCCTCATTCTGACTTCTGATGGTTTTGCTAAAATGTGGTGTTCAGCACAAGCGGCCCAACACAAACCATTTGCTCGCTGAATGACTGTGGAGTACATTTTACAATCACAGCGCTTCCTTAAGAGCCGCTGCAAAAAAAGGTCGAAGACCCAAATTGTGACCATGACCGTCACAAACCAAGGACTACCTGAGATTAATTTGTGAGGCTCCTCTCCCCAGCCAGCGCAGGCGTTGGGTGCCCAAAGGGGATAGAAGGAGGGAGGCCAATTGAGGAGGGGGGCTGGGGGCTCTGTGTGTGTGGGGGGGGTAACACCCTATTTCCCCTCTGAAGATGCCTGTTGACAGCTTCAGGCAGGAATAAATCGACATGCGACGTGTGGGAGAAGCACGCAGGAACTGCCCACTGCACAACCACAGATGCTTCCAGAGAGCCATTCACAGAAATGAAGATTTAATTTTCAGCCACTTGGTTTCCAAGCGTTCGTCCAACACTCTCTGTTTCCCCCAAAACAAAAATAAAAATACAGCCCCTCTAAGAAAAGAAAAGACAACTTAAAACAAAAACAAACGACTAAAATGTCTTTCTAGATGGCAAAATGGAGCCAAAGAGAATGGAAAACGGCCTTGGTAAATTAAATCAACAATTAAATTAAAAAAACCAAAAAAACCCAGCATGGATGTGTTCGTTCATCTGAGATTTTCCCCTGAAACCTTCCTGAATGGCTCCCAAATAATTTGGGTGGGTGTGAGTGGGTTGGCAGCTGTTGCTACTTTTAAATTCGTCTTGGACAGCCCACCTCTCCAAAATGGTCTAGGGTCTCCTGCTTGAGCAGGGGGTTGGACTAGAAGACCTCAAAGGTCCCTTCCAGCTCTATTCGGATTGATTGATTGACTGACTGATTGCTGGGCCCCCTCTGCGGTTCTGAACCTAAAGCCAAAGGTCAGATGAGCCCACCTGACCTTCTCCCCTCATTCCCCATCCCACTTTCTGGTGGGACTATGAGACCCAGCCTTCCCAACCGGCGTACCCAAACATCCTGTCCTAACATGGCTGGAATGAAGGCGGGGAGGGGGGCAAATGCTGACCTCTAAAAGAGGGAAGAGCCATGCCTTCTACAAGTCTCCATGATGGGACCTGTGATGGTGGACAGATCTGCCCAGCTTCTGTTTCATGGCCCGCTCTTGAACTTGGCTTTGGAGAGGGTTCAAATCTCCACCTTGGCCCAGGTAAGGAGACCCTTGGGGGAAGGAGGGCAGTCCCTCCAAAGGCAACCCCCACCCACATCCTCTGGTTGACTGGTCCCATGGCTTCCAAGAGGTCCTCAATGGAGGCCAGCCTTTCCTCCTTCCTCCTCAGAACTGCTGTGTTTCCATTGCTGATGCCACCATTGGTGGTTAAAGGACGTAGAAGTCATTGTTATTGGACACATCTGCAAACTGCTGGAGGCCCAGAGCTGCCCCCTGGGACTCCAAAGGGTGCTTCTTCCCGTTCTTCTGGAGGTGGCCCACCACGGCGTCTCCCAGGAGCGGCCTCTGGCATGGCATCTCTTGCTTGGGCTTGGCTGCGGCTTGGCCGGGGCTCTTGGGTTGGCGCTTCTCGTTGGAGGAGGCCACGCAACAGCGGCAGGCCAGGAACGGCTTGGGTGGCTGTGGCTTGGTCTTCCTTCTGGGCAAGGAGGCCGGCCCTCTTTGGATGGGGACAGCCTTGGCCTTGGGCGGTGGGACTTTCAACCTGCTCCTTTTCTTCTGAGCCTGGTCCAAGCTGGTGTCCGAATGCGAGGAGCTGCTTTCGGTCCAGACGGCGTGGCCACAGGTGCCGAGGCTCTGGAGGGGCAAGGCCAGGCGTAAGGCTTTCCAGAACTTGGATCCCAGGTGCTTGGACTTCTCCCCTTTCCAGACCACGAAGGCCACGGATTCCTTCAGCTGCTGGACGCTCGGATGGGCGTGAGGCAGAGTCTGGTACTCCACCACCACCAGCTTGGTGGCAATGTTGTTCTGGCAGAGGAGGCCCAGCTTGAACTCCAGAAGGCTGATGCTCTTCTCCAGAAGATATTCGGGGCTCAGGACCACAATCATCTTCCGGCTTTTCTGGATGAAGTCAAAGATGGCCTCGGTGACGTCTAAGCAGGAGAGGGAAAGGCAAAGGGTTAAGAGAAGGGCAACCATGATAGCAAGTGTCCTGCCCCTGTCGGAGTCTGAATCCGAGGAGGAAGATGGACAGCTGACACAGGGGTGTGTGTGTGTGGCTGCGTTGGCTGGGGAGGAAACTGGGGAAGGGCAAAGTCCAGCTGGGCAGATCAGGGAAGAACAAGGGAGAGGGAGTTCAGAGGAAGACCCAGGCATACCCCCCCTTCATCCTAGGGCATGCAGGGAGGAACAGAGAAGGGAGCAACGTGGGTTGCGTGGCTTACGGGGGGAGGAAAGGGCCCTGAGTCCCTTCATTAGCCACAGCTGGGAAGGGAGTTTAAAAGAGATGCAAGCTGAGGGTGGTGTTTTCTGGGAGCAAACATGGTTTATCATGTGTTGACTTTGGTTATCTGTGTTCCTGGCATCTTCCCAACTGGGTTGAATTACTGCCGTTCCTTCACATCTGCAATTCCTTCTCCTGCCCTGCCGGACTAAATGACCTCATTTTGCCTGGATTAGACTTATAGTTACAGTTTGCGTTGACCATGTTTTGGACTTGATTCTCTGCAGCCCAAGGCTGTTCCTGGGAGAGTTTTTTTCTCCAGCCCAGAAGGGAACCAGGACACTGGGGGCAAAGTTGGAGCTAATAAAGGGACTCCGACTGATTGCCTGACCGTGTGGCCTTTGTGCCACACCCCTTTGGGTCATCACACCAAGTCTTCCAATATTTGAGGGGCTGCCCCAGAGAAGAGTGGGGGGGGGGGTCAGCCTCTTAGAGTAGAATAGAGTAGAATAGAATAGAATTCTTTATTGGCCAAGGGTGGTTGGACACACAAGGAATTTGTCCTGGTGCAAGTTCCTTGTGTGTCCAACCAGACTTGGCCACTGTTCTCCAAAGCACCAGGAGAAGTAGCAATGGATGGAAATCCATCCAGAAGCAACCTGGAACGAAGGAAGAATTTCCTGGCAGGGAGAACAATTGACCCGTGGAATGGGTGGCCTTTAGAAATTGTTGTGGGTCTCTCCCATCACTGGAGGTTTTTAAGAAGAGACCGGAGAGCCATTTGTCTGAAGTGGTGTCTCCAGTTTCCTGCTCAAGCAAGGGGTTGGACTGGAAGACCTCCGGGGTCCCTTCCAGCTCTTGTTATTCTCCCCACTAGCCTTCCCAAGCCACAGGCATGTCACCTGTCTTGAACCATTAAGTAGAGGAAGGTTGCTTTGAACCTATGGCCATGTAAAGTTCAGCCACTGATCTGCAAGACAAATTCCTTGGGTGTCCAATCACACTTGGCCAATAAGGAATTCATTCATTCATTCAAAGAAGTTTTTGCATGCAGGAAGTCCTCAACATATGTTCCAGAGAGGAAAAGGTGAAACTGATGAAACCCATGTTTTATAATACCCCCAAAGCTCTTTTCTTTCTTTCTGCTCCTGTTCTGTTCTTTCCCCCTTCCGTTAGAAGCATATATTCTGATGGGAAGCAAAAATGAACTCACAAATTCTCTAAGGAAGAACTCAAAAAGGCCTAGCAATTTTGCTTTTTTTTTTTTCTTTTGTTTTCTAACTATTTAAGAAGGAAAGCAAGAAGAAACAGATTTTATATGACAGACTAGCTTGCTACCCAGGCTTTGCTATGAAACTATGTGGTCGGACTTAGTTTTTGGGGAGGAAAATAATGGAGGGAAAATTCTGCCTCTGCCTACCAGCACCCATCAGTATTCATCTGGCTAGCGTCCTGTCAGTATGTGAGAGAGTGGAGGGCTGTTTGGAAACTGCAAGAGTAGTTGCTGTGGGAGCAAGGAGTCAGCAAGGAGCCTGGGTGTGGCTTAGCTCAACTGTTCTGGACTAAAGCTGCTTGGTGCTGCTGTTAAACTGAACCTCAAAGTCCTCTGCTTGTGTTTTGCCTTTGGAAGAGATTTCTTTCCTGGTGGTGAGGAGGAGTAGAACTCCTTAGCATCAGAGCTTGTTAATAATAATAATAATAATAATAATAATAATAATAATAATAATAATAATAATAATAATAATATAGGAAATACGAACGCTCTGAAGATCATTTGGAAAAATCCTTTCTTAGTGAGCACCTAGAAGCCAAGAGGATCATACGTGCCAAATTTCAAGTTTGTAGGCTTGACTGTTCTGGAGATTTTATGATGATGCATGAGTGGTATTTCGCTTTTATATAGAGAGAAAGGCTCATCTGAGCTGTGCTTATGAGCTAAAAACCCATGGATTTGAATCCACTTATCAATAAGAAAAAAACCAGCTGGTTTAATTTCTAAAGTTAATGGCAAGAGCTGGTGGAATTTTTAAATGGACTTTCCGGGGCAAACATTTCAAGGGAAAAGGAAGAGAAAGCAAGCAAACCCTCAGTCTCTAAAAAAAATAAATAAAAAATAAAATAAAAGAAATAGCACATTTTGAGTGTCTTCATTCATTCCTCTGGGGTTGTAGGCACTTAGGGACAACATATCCCTTTTATTTCTTCTCTTAATGCTATTTCCTGATAACTTTTTTTTATCTGTAGCCCTAAAACCACAGCTCATAAAATGTTATTTTGAAATTCTCTATTCTACCATCTTGATTTATAAGGGTTTTAACTCTGGTCCCTCCTGCAGGTTTTCCTTGACTTACAGCCACAATCAAACTCCAAAACTTCTGTGCTCCTGTCAGGAAATTTCACTGTCAGAGAATTCTGTAGCTCAGGGTCCCTACTTTGGTGCTTTCTCAGCTGTGTGTGTGTGGGGGGGGTTTCTACCAAACATCTCATGATCCAACTAGGTACCGTCATCAGTGCTAGAAGGGAGTGGGGTTTGCGAGGAGGAGGAGGGAGGAGGAGGAGGAGGAGGAGGAGGAGGAGGAGGAGGAGGAGGAGGAGGAGGAGGAGGAGGAGGAAGAGGAAGAAGAGGAGGAGGAGGAGGAGGAAGAGGAAGAGGAAGAGAAGAAGAAGAAGAAAAAAGAGGAGAAGGAAGAGGAGGAAGAGGAGGAAGAGGAAGAAGAAGAGGAGGAGGAGGAGGAAGAGGGAGGAAGAGGAAGAAGAGGAAAGAGGAGGAGGAGGAAGAGGAGGAAGAGGAAGAGGAAGAAGAAAAAGAGGAGGAAGAGGAAGAAGAAGAGGAGGAGGAGGAGGGAGGAGGAGGAAGAGGAGGAGGAGGAAGAGGAAGAAGAGGAGGAGGAGAAGAGGAGGAAGAGGAAGAAGAGGAGGAGGAGGAAGAGGAGAGGAGAGGAGAGGAAGAAGAGGAAAGGGGAAGAGGAAGAAGAAGAGGAGGAAGAGGAGGAGGAGGAGGAGGAAGAAGAAGAAGAAGAGGAGGAGGAGGAAGAGGAGGAGGAAGAGGAAGATAAAGAAGAAAAAGAGAAGGAAGAGGAGGAAGAGGAAGAAGAAGAGGAGGAGGAGGAAGAGGAGGAAGAGGAAGAAGAGGAGGAGGAGGAAGAGGAGAAGGAGGAGGGAAGAGGAGGAAGAGGAAGGGGAAGAGGAAGAAGAAGAGGAGGAGGAAGAGGAGGAGGAGGAGGAGGAAGAAGAAGAAGAGAGGAGGAGGAGGAAGAGGAGGAGGAAGAGGAAGAGGAAGAAGGAAAAAGAGGAGAAGGAAGAGGAGGAAGAGGAAGAAAGAAGAGGAGGAGGAAGAGGAGGAAGAGAAGAGAAGAAGAAGAAGAGGAAGAGGAGGAGGAAGAGGAAGAAGAGGAGAGGAGAAGAGAGGAGGAGAGGAGGAGGAAGAGGAAGAAGAAAAAGAGGAGGAGAAGAGGAAGAGAGAGGAGGAGGAAGAGGAGGAGGAAGAGTAAGAGGAAGAAGAGAGGAGGAGGAGGATATCCCCATCACAAAGTTCTCAAGGTTGATGTCCCACCAAGGGGGACAAGGTGACTTCAATTCCTGGAAGAGGACTGGATGACTTACTCTTCAGCAGGGCATGGAGAAGATCTGACTGGAGACAGAGAGAGGGAGAGCCAAGGTCCCTCTTGTGTCAAGAGTTGCGTGTGATGAGGGACTCTTTCTGGAATCTCATGGTCCCACTTCTAGATCAGAGGTCTCCAAACTTGGCCCCTTTAAGTCTTGTGGACTTCAACTCCCAGAATTCTCTGGGTCCATCCAAACTTTGGACAGGAAGGTGCCTTTAATGCAAGACCAAAACTGCTCCTCAGCACTCTGGTTCTTCACAGCTACTAACAGGCTACTAACAGCATTTCATGGAATCCTGACTGGAAAGGACCTCAGAGGTCTTCTAGTCCACCCCCTTACATAAGATCCCAGAATCCCAGCCTGGAGGGACTTTAGAGGTCTCCTAGACCAACCCTCTGCCCAAGTCCTTATTCCAGGCCAGACAAATGGTTGTTCCATTTTTTTTTTAATTTCTTGAAGACCTCAAGTTTCTTGAATATATACCCCCTCAAATTGGGCTCTTCAGGGGTGTCGGACTACGACTCCCCAAATCCTCACTCGCCGCTGCATCCATCCTCCCCTGCCAGGGGTGCTTTGGGACATGGTTAGCGATGATCGGATTCGGTAGGGGGAGGGAGCAATGGAGGAGGTCACTTCCAAGGCATCTGTGGGCAGGACCAGGGAGGTCAGAAAAGTCAAGATGGCAGCCGTTGTTGTGGGATCTGAGCCCCGCCCCCTTTTACCTATCCCAACAAACCCCCCCCCCAAAAAAAATTGGAGGGGGGTGAATTGTCAAATTGCAGCCAGCAACTTGGTTTTTCTGAACCCCTCCCCCCACCACATCCCACAGATACACAGACACACACAGACACACACACACACATGAAAGAGCAAGGGAAAAGCAACTGAAAAACAGCGGGATGTATCAAAAGCATTTTATTAAAATTCCAAACAAACAAACAAAAAGGAATCAAAAATTAACACATGATGTTGTTGACCTCCGAAGCAGATGACACGAATGGAAGAAAAATGGAGAATGGAAAAAAAAAAAAAAGAACAAGCAACTTAACAACTGTCATACTTAACGACAGAAAGTTTAGGGTCAATTGTGGGCATAAGGCAAGGACTATCTGTACTTTAGATGCAAGGCATATGTGAATTATGTCTGTCTGTCTGTCTATTCATCTATCTGTGTCTGTCTGCATTCATCCATCCATCCATCTGCGTCTATCTGTCTATCCATCCATCATCTATCTATCTATCTATCCATCCATGTCTGTCTGCATTCATCCATCTATCCATCTATGTCTGTCTGTCCATCCATCATCTATCTATCTGCCTGCCTGCCTGCCTGCCTGCCTGCCTGCCTGCCTGCCTGCCTGCCTGCCTGCCTGCCTGCCTGCCTGCCTGCCTGCCTGCCTGCCTGCCTGCCTATCTATCTATCTATCTATCTATCTATCTATCTATCTATCTATCTATCTATCTATCTATCTATCTTCCAATATATCTAATTTCTGAATCACCCAGCCCCTTCAAAGACGGCCAGGATATAATAAAAGATTAAAACGTAGAAAAACCAAAATGTTAAGCCCTTAGAATTCTAGAAGGAAGCCAGAAACAATGCATGCCCTGCCCTCCTGATCAGAATAGAGGCTGCGTTATCACCTGGAAGGTTTTTGGATAAAAGGGTAAAATGGAGATGCAGGTAAAAGGCTTTTTGACTTGGGGGGAGACCCCAGGCCCCCACCCTGGCTGACCTCCCCTCATCTCGCCAGATGCAGCTCCAACCTCGGCAATTTGCACAACACGCAACTCTTGGTGTGGTTGCTTTATGAGGAGCTAGCCTCTTAACCTTCTGCTACAAGAGGTGAATTCCGAAGTCTTCAAATTTGGCAACTTTAAGACTTGTGGACTTCAGCTCCCAGAATTCTCCAGCCAGTCTTAAATTTGCCAAGTTTGGAGACCTCTGGTGTCGGGTCTCCTGCTTTTGGGGGTGGGGGGGGTTGGACTAGATGACCTACAAGGTCCCTTCCCACTCTGTTAATCTGTATCTCTATCTACCCCTGCAGGATAGACAGAAAAGCATCGCTGGCTGGAGAATTCTGGGAGTTGAAGAGTCCACAAGTCTTAAAGTTGCCATGTTTGGGAACCCCTGGGTTAATTCATTATCAGATTAGCCAGAGAAATGGGTGGATTTAACAACTAGTTTAGGTCTGTTGTGTGAAGGCAAATCTGGGATTTCAAACTCTTTGCAAGGTTGATTTGACTTTTGGACAGCTGGACAGCATGGACTTAGCCAATGGGGTGGTTCCCCCTAGGCAAACATTTGCACACCCATAGTTCCAAAGGGCCTCTTGCCATGAACTGGGAAGAATTTGCAGACAGGCCCTTGTGTGTGTCAATTCATGCACCAAATTCAAAGGAAAATAAATAAATAAACAAGGCAGGAGGATAAAGCTCAGGGCAAAGGCCACATCCGAATGGGAAGGGGAGGATTTGGGAGGATAAGAAATAATAGTCCCTCCCCAGGTTTGTAATTTATAAGAACTATCATAAATAAAAGCTGCGTGTAAACATGGAGGAGGAGGAGGATTATAGTGCCCCTTGTGCTTGTTTACTTGCAGATATCTCGTGACCCAACTGGGTAACCTCTTCAAGGAATAAGCAGGGAATAACACCAGAGGTACAATCAAGCAGAAACCAATACTTACCAAGGAGAAAACTACACCCCTGTCAACACTGGCAGGGAAGACTACGGTGCATAAATAGGGAGGAAACCTCATTCCTTTCTAGCATTGATGATGTTTCCTAGTTGGGTCATGAAACGTCTGCAAGGAAACCATCAAGCTCAGAGAGCACCAGGGACCCCTCAGTCCTCCTCCCCCTCTTCCTCCTCCTCCTTTGCCATCCCATTTCCTAGCATTGGTGATGTTCCCTAGTTGGGTCATGAAACGTCTACAATAAAATCACCCAGCTCGGAGAGCACCATGGTTCTGGATGAGTCAGAAAGCCCCGAAGTCTGTTGACCCCCATGGATTTACACATCTGAATGGGATCCACAAGATTTCCTGCATGGCTTCCATCTGTAACCACACACCCCAAGAAGGTTTAAGTTGATAGGAATCCAAATGAACCAAATAAACACTTTGAGTTCTGATCTCTCTCTCTCCCTCCCTCTTTCTTTTCTTTCCTTCTTTCTTTCACTGTTTCTCTCCCTCCCTCTCTGTTTTCTCTCCCCCTCCCTCCATTCCTCTCTCCTTTCTTTCTTTCTTTCTTTCTTTCTTTCTTTCTTTCTTTCTTTCTTTCTTTCTTTCTTTCTTTCTTTCTTTTCTTTCTCCCCCCCCCCTCTCTTTCTTTCTTTCTGTTTTCTCCCTTTCTCCCCCCTGTTTTCTGTTTTCTCTCTCTGTCCCTCCCTCTCTCTTATATATACACACATACACACCACTGAGTGCCCAGATCTGCCACCCTGCCATAGCAAACCCGGTATTGCTGTAATACAGAGACCAGGAGTTGGCAGAACAAAATAGAAAAAAAAAAATTAGCTTTTGACATTCTGCAGTGGGATTTGAGCCCCCACCCCGGCCTCCTTGCTCAGCTACCCACAAATCTTCCCCTGCCACTCCTGAATGCCACCTCTGAATCTTGATCAAGCTTGGGGGCAGCCATGCCAGAAGCTCAGAGCGCCCCAGGACTGGCGTCGTGCCCATTTAGAAGCCAAACCGACAGCAGTTCCCAAAATAGGGCAAGGCCCCAGCCCTTCGTTTCAAGCAGGCCTCTCTGGCCGTTTGGGACAGCTTGGGAGAGCCAAAGAGCTGCTTTAGTGTCCAAAGGAAGAGACTGAGCACCTCCCTCTGTCCTTAAAAGGATCTCAAGCATTAAAGAAAAGTAATTCAAAATGGTTCGGGAGGGATCCATTTTGTGCACCATGGCACGTCCATTAACTGGTGAAATATCCTGGATTTGATGTCTCCATCTTGATGAAAAGAAGGGAGAGCTCATTCGAGAAGTTGAAGAAATGTGACATTCCAGATTCCATGCCCCCTCCTCCTCCTCCTCTTCCTCCCTATAAACCCCACTCCCTTCTATCACTGATAACATTACCCAGTTGGGTCATGAAACATCTGCAAGAAAACTACCAAGCTCAAAGAGCACCAAGAACTCCATAGTCCTTTTCTCTTTCTTCTTCCTTCTCTCCTCCTCCTCCTCCTCTTTCTCTTCCTTATAAACCTCACTCTCTTCTAATACTGATGATGTTATCTAGTTGGATCATAAAACGTCTGCAAGAAAACTGCCGCTCAGAGAGCACCAAGGACCCCATAGTCCTCCTCCTCCTCCTCCTCCTCCCTACTTACTACTAATACTCTACTACTAATACTACTACTCCTGTATTCCCACTGCTTCACTTACAACTGTCTTCTTGGGAATCTTTCAAGATTCACTGCTATTAAGTCCCTCCAGTAAAAAAGTCCCTCTCATCCCAACGGTTCCCACATACACTCTGGGATTATTGGGGGTCAGAAATCCATTTCCAAGTCTTCCCAGGCTGGTTCAGACAGCGAAGGGGGCTGCTGCCCCACCCTTTCCTGCCCCCAGTATGAGAGCCCAAAAAAACAGCATGGTGCATTTCTTGCCGAAGGAGGCCAAAATCCAGCCAGGTTTTTCCCCATTTCCAGCCCGGAGCCCTGGAAGAGGTCTGGATTGCAAAGTTTTTGTCACGGCTGACGCTTGTGGGGACGGAAACATGACGCACCTAGAAAAGCCCAGGTGGAGGAAAGCCCACCTGGTCATTTGGAGATAGCTTGGGAGAGCCAAAAGAGCACCACGCCAGGGGTGGAAGGTGTATTCCCAGAGACCTCTCACCCCCCCCCCCAAACCAGGCCCACTGCTCTCCTCCCGAGCCCAGCTTTCCTTAGACCCAGGGTCCCCAAACATGGCAACTTTAAGACTTTTGTGGCCTTCAACTCCCAGAATTCCCCAGCCGGCTGTGTCTGTTTCTTTCTCTCTTATCCCCCCCAAAGAGGAGAGATTGCAGAGGAAGGGATTGCAAGAGAGTTAAGCTATGCTGGCTGAGGAATTCTGGGAGTTGAAGTCCACAAAAGTCTTCAAGTGGCCAAAGTTTGGAGACCTCTGCCTCAGACGCTTTTGGGCGAAAGGCTGATGAGATCTTGCCGACCAAGAAAGTCCTTGGTTCTGCTCTTCACGGGCAATTCAACCAACAGCTCCTTCCAGAACCTTCCCGCTGGATAATGGGACTTCTCGCCTTTCCACTTAATGACGGTGAGCGCCGTCTTGGCTTGCCGGAGCTCCTTCACTTTACTCTTCTTGATGGGCTTGTACTGGACCAGGATCACCTTGATGGTGCCCTTGGAAGCCATGTTCTCCAGGCCAGCTTTGAACTCCAGTAAAGCCTGGGTGCCCCGCAGGACGTAGTTGGGGCTCAGGATGACCAGGAGACGCCGGCTTCTCTGGATGAAGCTCAGGGTTTCATCCGTGACAACTGGGAGAGAAAACAGGCAGGTTAGGGGTTGCCGGGCAAGGACCTTCCCACCGCCTGGGAGCCAGGAGGAGTCCAAGGGTGCAGCAGGAGACGCCACACAGCTCATTCCTCCCTCACACGTTGCCTCCTCACGCTTCGAGAGAAGACGGTAGGTTGGTGGGAGAGCCAGAACCTGCCTTGAAGAATAGAATAGAATGGAATGGAATAGATATTGGAATGAAGAATAGAGTAGAGTAGAATGGAGTGGAGTGGAGTGGAATGGAATAGAGAGTGGAGTGGAGTGGAGTGAAATAGAGTAGAATAAATAGAATAGAATGGAATGGAATGGAATAGAAGAGAACAGAACAGAATAGAATATGGAGTGGAGTGGAGTAGAGTAGAGTAGAAGAGAATAAATAGAATAGAATAGAAAATAGAGAATAGAATAGAATAGAATAGAATAGAAAATAGAGAGTAGAATAGAATAGGAACAGAATAGAATAGAATAATATTGGATGAAATATAGAATAGAATAAATAGAACAGAATAGAGAATAGAGAATAGAATAGAATAGAATAGAATAGGAACAGAATAAAATAAATATTAAATGAAGAATAGAATAGAGTAGAATAAATAGAATAAAATAGTATAGAATAGAATAAAATAGAGAATAGAGAATAGAATAGAGAATAGAGAATAGAATAGAATAGAATAGGAACAGAATAGAATAAATATTAAATGAAGAATAGAATAGAGTAGAAGAAATAGAATAGAATAGAATAGAAAATAGAGAATAGAATAGAATAGAGAATAGAGAATAGAATAGATATTGGAATGAAAAATAGAATGGAATGGGTATAGGAATAGAATAGAATAACGAAGCTGGAAGGGACCCTGGAGGTCTTCTAGTCCAACCCTTGCTCAGGCAGGAAATGCTACACCACTTTGGACAAATGGTTATCCAATCTGTTCTTAAAAACTTCCAGGGTTGGAGAATTCACAACTGCTGGAGGAAAGTTGTTCCACTGGTTAATTGTTCTGACTATTAGGATATTTCTCCTCAATTCCAGGTTGAATTTCTCCTCGGTTCAGTTTCCATCCGTTGCTCCTCCTCCAGCCTTCAGGGGCTTTGGAGAAGAGATTGACCCCTTCCTCTTCTCTGGGGCAGCCCCTGAGATATTGGAAGACTGCTATCATGTCCCCTCTAGTCCTTCCTTTCATCAAACTAGACGTACCCAGGTCCTGCAACTGTTCTTTACATAAGTTTTAGCCTCCAGCCCCTTCATCCTCTTGGTTGCTCTTCTCTGCAATCTTTTCCAGAGTCTCAACCTCTTTTTGACATCATGGCAACCAAAACTGGATGCTGTATTCCAAGTGTGGCCTTACCACGGCACCAACAGCATCTCCCTTTTCATCCTGGCCCCTGCTCTGGCAACTATGCCATCGTCTGGTTTTCATGTTTCCCTCCCAGTTTGGATCAAAGAGGGACAACTGGGACCCCAACCCCGAGGACAGAGAGGAAGCCTCCAAGTGGCCTCAACGACCCTCTGAAAGGATGCAAATGACCAGCTGTCTGCAAGGAGTATCAATCCTTCCTTTCCCATCCAGTCAGAGCTCAAGAAGCTGCTTGGATGAGAAGAGAAATGTCTTCAGAAGAAAAAAAATAGAAAGTCCAGTTGCCTCTTGGAAAAAAAAAAAAAAACATCTTTGGGACAACCAGGACCTGGATGGCTGAGAATCTCTATAGACTTGTATCTCTGGTGGCTTCCCCTCAAGTGGTCTGCTCCTTTGTAGGTGGGCATGGAACAAGTGACTCTCCATGCCCAGATGACCAGAACCTGCTCCAGGGTTCCAACCCTCTTCAAGAGAGGTTTGAAGGAAAGGCCAACTCCACACACCTACTGACCTCCCATCTTAGCTTCTCCCTTCCATAACCAGCTTCCTTTCAGACCCAACATCGGATCCACGGAGCAAAAAACGGGTACATTTCCCCCTAGCCCTTTGCCTTTCCTCAAGGTAACTTCTTGGCCCTCTACAAATTTCCCTCGACTCTTTCCAATGACTTGAGGAGCATCTCCAGGGAGGTAAAAAAAAAATCAAGATGGCAGTGGAGAGAAGAAGGCGGAGCCTCCTCGCTGACGGACGGTAGATCGCAACTCTCCGCGACTATCGTTCGTGCTCTTTCGTCGGAGAGCCCCAATTATTATGATTAGGGGCTGAAACTGCCTTGGAGGGGCAGCAGAGTAAAGGGAAGCAGCAAGCCAGATTGTGGGGAGCCGCATATCCCCCCTTGGGCTTGGTTTTTTTCCCCCCCTGAAGACAACTGCAGCGGTGGTCTAAAATGGCCACCCCGAAGAGGACGACTCAACTGGATTAAGCTTTGTGCAGGAGGGGAGAAAGAGGTGGATAACATCTGAACCAGGACAACTGGGTAATACAACTAAACCCCCGGGATTAAGGTAACATAGAATTTTTAAGAAAAGAAAAGTGAGCGGTGAAATTACAAAGGGACAGGAAAAAAAAAAAGAAAATATTTTTGACAGCCAAGCAGGGCTTCGAACCAGGAAAGGAAGAAGCTGGAATTAAAGATTTAACAAAATTGGACTAAAATATTTTGGGAATAAACAGGCAAAAAATAAAGCTGGACTTAAGATTGTCAAAGATTAATAATAACAAAAGTTTACAAATTGGAGACTGGACTGTGCTGGAATATTGAGATTCGAAAAATCTTAAATTTTTTTTTTTTAAAAATCAAGATGGCAGCACTTTTACCCGCGTTCAAAGGGTTGAGGCTTCCATTATGCAGTTGGCATTCTGATTTTTTTTTTTAATCTCCTCCTTGTCAACCCACAAAGCATTCCTAGGCCTGTTTTCGAGTTGCCATACACAAAGGGAATCTGAAGGAGCAGTACGGCAGTTTAAAACCAGGAGTACATTCCAATACTTCTTACAAAGATTGTAGCCTAGGCTACCGGATCTTCTGCCCTCGAAAACCCTTCATTGGAGAATGTGATTGATGATACCCAGCCCGTGAAGGTGCTTCATCGGAGAATCTGATCTATGACACACCTGGGGGGAGGGGGGAAAACAGGGTCACAGGGGACTGTGAATTACATGTGCCATTAACCTAAATGGCTTCATTTAGGTTAATGCTGGCATGTTGCTCTTAATAAATATTTTGGTTTCTTTTGAAGCTGGGCCCGAGGCTCATGATTGAATTAGGGCAATTGCCGGAATCCTGACACTTCTATATGGACTCACTTAACAGTGGTCAATCCTGCATAACATGCTAAAATATAATGCATATCAGCAGAAATGTTAAAATATTGCCAGATGAATAGCCAGTTGGACTGGATCATTTCAGGATTAGCATCCAGCACATCTGGACAGGAGTCATGTTGGGGCAGGCTACTTCCAGTTTGAGCTTCTTCGGCGAGAGACTGAAACCTCATCTCTGTGAGGCTTTGATCCGTGCTCGCCGCTGGAGCGCCCCGAGCCAGCTGGTTTCGGGGCTAAGCCACCCCGCAGAGGTGGTGAAGAGGGGGGAGACTGCCTGCAGGGTTGAGGAGAGCCGCATCTCTCCTCCCCAGCTGGCCATTACTCCCTTTCCCGAAGGCGGTTGCAGCGGTGGTCAGAAATGGCTACCACAAAGAAGAACTCGACCGGAAAAGAATGTGCAGGAGGAAGATAAGAAGAGAAAGTTTGGGCGACCGGGTCAAACAGCAAAAGCAACAAATAAGGTACCCTGGAATTGAAACTATTAAAAAAACACAATAACATTGTTCCCTAAGATTTTTAAACTGTGAAGGAGAGAGAAAAGGGAAAAGATTTGGTTTTTTTTTTCTCCTTTTCCTATACGGACAGCTAAGAGACTTAAGCAAGAAATTGGGAAAAAATCCACTTTGACATTAATAGGCATTTAATGCTGAAAATAAAAAGTCAAAGGGATAATAAAGATTTCTGGATAATTAAAAGCCTTTGAAAGGAGAGAAAAAGAATAAAAGGGCAGGATCTGGAAGGGAGGAGACTGCCTGGAATTAAAAAGAACTTACAGCAAAATCTCAACAAGACTTCCAAAAGATACATGCTAACTGAAATATCGCAACAAAAATCCCAGGAAGAGAAAGTGGAAAAAGAAATAAGAAGAAATAACTTGGGACTATTTGGATTACTTGATGATTTCTGGATTTTTGGTTATTGTATCTGAATGACTAAAATCAATTGGGTGGTTGTTTAAAACTATTTAAAATGGCTCCACTTTTAGAAGAACTGAAAATGGAACTTAAAAAGTACAAAGAAGATGCACAAGAAGGGAGAGGTTCTTTTGGCTTCGTATTTCAGTTTTTAGAAATGGAGATTTGGAATTATGAGAAACAACAAGAAATGCCTGCAGAACAAGAAGATTGCGACAAAGAAGAAGCCATCTTTAATGAACAAGTAATCTTAGATGGGGGAAAAAGGAAAGGGGGAAAAGAGAATGGAAAGTTTAAGATTGGGAAAAACAACTCCAAAAATCAGAAAGCAACAGAATAGGGAAATGCAGAAAAGAGAATAAGAACTAGAGAGACAAGGGGGTAAAAAGGGGAGGGAGAAGATGAGAGGGAAGAAAGAAAGGAAAAGAAGTTATAAAGGACAGAAGCAAAATGTAGAGAAACAGGGCCTATTTAGAGACAATGAGTGAAAATTTAATGGAAAAGGGGATTCTGCAAAGGTACATAAGATAGATTTGCTATATTAGAAACAGAAATAATTTTAGAAAATATGAAACAATGTATGATTAAAATGTCTGGTAAAATAGCTATCATAATTCAGTGGAATGCTTGTCAATAAATAAATGTAACAAAATGAATATTTAATGATTTATAAAACATGTGAAGAGAAATAAGGGAAAAATTAATTATGGAGATTATATGTGTTTTTAAGGAAGTATGATATTTAATTGAAAAGAAGCGTTAAAGATGTTAAGATTTTAATGATTATTAATGATAGAACTGAATTGGAATGGAATGAGGGTTTATAATTACATATATTTATAATCTTTTTTAAAAAAAGAATATAGTGTGTATTATAAGAATGTACCAAGCAGAATTCGATTGGAAGTTATGTATTATGTATTATACTGAAGGTCATAAACTTAAGGTATATATTGAAGTTGAAATAAGAGTTGAATGGATGTAATTAAAAGATATAAAGGTGTCATACTCCAATTAGTAACTACAGGAGAAAAATTGTTTAATGAGAAAAGATAATATGAAATTGAAACAGAACAGACAAAAGTATAAATATAATGATTTGAACTGAGATGAGATCATCAAAATAAAATTGAGAAAATTAAAAGAGGGGAAAATCTATATAGAAAATGTAGAATAATATAAGATATGGAATAGAACACAAAAAGGAGCATGAAATTGGGTTTTGTTTCTGTATAAAGAAGTTCAACCTGGGACCAGGCTATTTAAAAAAAAAGATGTTTTACTTGTATTTTGTATGTGTGAAAATCCAAATAAAACTTTATTTAAAAAATAAAATAAAATATAATGCATATCAGCAGAAATGTTAAAATATTGCCAGGAGAATAGCCAGTTGGACTGGATCATTTCAGGATTAGCATCTAGCACATCTGGACAGGAGTGATGTTGGGGCAGGCTACTGGGGTTTTCTCCTGCCCCAACATGACTCCTGTCCAGATGTTCCGAGTGCTAATCCTGGTATGACCCAATCCAACTGGCTGCTGATCCCTGGTGCTGGGAGCCATGGGAATCAAGTGTCCCAATGGACCTCAGCTTGGGGAAGCTTTTATAGAATTCCCAAGTCTGCCCTGTGCTCTTCCTCTAGGTTGGTTTTGGACACAGAGCGGGAGAAACATGGCTTAAAGGTTGGCACTTCTGACTTTAGTGCACCTCTGGAATCCCTCTGAGCATAGAGTTGTAAGGAACAACCCCCGCCCAACTGAGAACATCTGTACATCTGGACCCAAATGGGTTTCCTGTTACCTTCAGCCCCAACGTTCCTCTGCAGCATAAACGGGAAAAAGTATGTTGGACAATTAAAACAAGGTCACTCCACAAGGAAACGGCTATACTTTTAAGTCAGCGTTTCTCAACTTCAGGATCTTTAAATTGGGAGAACTTCGACACCCATAATTCCCCAGCCAGTATGTGTAAAACCCAGAATCCTCAAACCCAATATGTGTGGACTTCAATTCCCAGAATTCCCTGGCACCAATGCATTCCTTTTGATGTGTATCCCCATTGTGTCCTGCATACTCTCTTTTAATCCCTTCCTCCGCAATCTCTCCATTGTGTGTATTCTCTTTTAATCCCTTCCTCCGCAATCTCTCCATTGTGTGTATTCTCTTTTAATCCCTTCCTCCGCAATCTCTCCATTGTGTGTATTCTCTTTTAATCCCTTCCTCCGCAATCTCTCCATTGTGTGTATTCTCTTTTAATCCTTTCCTCCGCAATCTCTCCATTGTATATATTCTCTTTTAATCCCTTCCTTCCCAACCTCTCCATTGTGTGTATTCTCTTTTAATCCCTTCCTCCGCAATCTCTCCATTGTATATATTCTCTTTTAATCCCTTCCTTCCCAATCTCTCCATTGTGTATATTCTCTTTTAATCCCTTCTTTCCCAATCTCTCCATTGTGTGTATTCTCTTTTAATCCCTTCCTCCGCAATCTCTCCATTGTGTATATTCTCTTTTAATCCCTTCCTCCGCAATCTCTCCACTGTATATACTCTCTTTTAATCCCTTCCTCCGCAATCTCTCCATTGTATATATTCTCTTTTAATCCCTTCCTTCCCAATCTCTCCATTGTGTATATTCTCTTTTAATCCCTTCCTCCGCAATCTCTCCACTGTATATACTCTCTTTTAATCCCTTCCTCTGCAATCTCTCCATTGTATATATTCTCTTTTAATCCCTTCCTTCCCAATCTCTCCATTGTGTATATTCTCTTTTAATCCCTTCCTCCGCAATCTCTCCACTGTATATACTCTCTTTTAATCCCTTCCTCTGCAATCTCTCCATTGTGTATACTCTCTTTTAATCCCTTCCTCCGCAATCTCTCCACTGTATATACTCTCTTTTAATCCCTTCCTCCGCAATCTCTCCACTGTATATACTCTTTTTTAATCCCTTCCTCTGCAATCTCTCCATTGTGTATACTCTCTTTTAATCCCTTCCTCCGCAATCTCTCCACTGTATATACTCTCTTTTAATCCCTTCCTCCACAATCTCTCCATTGTGTATACTCTCTTTTAATCCCTTCCTCCGCAATCTCTCCACTGTATATACTCTCTTTTAATCCCTTCCTCTGCAATCTCTCCATTGTGTGTATTCTCTTTTAATCCCTTCCTCCGCAATCTCTCCACTGTATATACTCTCTTTTAATCCCTTCCTCCGCAATCTCTCCACTGTATATACTCTTTTTTAATCCCTTCCTCCGCAATCTCTCCATTGTGTGTATTCTCTTTTAATCCCTTCCTCCGCAATCTCTCCATTGTGTGTATTCCCTTTTAATCCTTTCCTCCGCAATCTCTCCATTGTATATATTCTCTTTTAATCCCTTCCTTCCCAACCTCTCCATTGTGTGTATTCTCTTTTAATCCCTTCCTCCGCAATCTCTCCATTGTATATATTCTCTTTTAATCCCTTCCTTCCCAATCTCTCCATTGTGCGTATTCTCTTTCAATCCCTTCCTCCGCAATCTCTCCATTGTGTATATTCTCTTTTAATCCCTTCCTCCGCAATCTCTCCACTGTATATACTCTCTTTGAATCCTTTCCTCCGCAATCTCTCCATTGTATATATTCTCTTTTAATCCCTTCCTTCCCAATCTCTCCATTGTGTATATTCTCTTTTAATCCCTTCCTCCGCAATCTCTCCACTGTATATACTCTCTTTTAATCCCTTCCTCTGCAATCTCTCCATTGTGTATACTCTCTTTTAATCCCTTCCTCCGCAATCTCTCCACTGTATATACTCTCTTTTAATCCCTTCCTCCGCAATCTCTCCACTGTATATACTCTTTTTTAATCCCTTCCTCCGCAATCTCTCCATTGTGTATACTCTCTTTTAATCCCTTCCTCCGCAATCTCTCCACTGTATATACTCTCTTTTAATCCCTTCCTCCGCAATCTCTCCACTGTATATACTCTTTTTTAATCCCTTCCTCCGCAATCTCTCCATTGTGTATATTCTCTTTTAATCCCTTCCTCCGCAATCTCTCCATTGTGTGTATTCTCTTTTAATCCCTTCCTCCGCAATCTCTCCACTGTGTATACTCTCTTTTAATCCCTTCCTCTGCAATCTCTCCATTGTATATATTCTCTTCTAATCCCTTCCTCCGCAATCTCTCCACTGTATATACTCTTTTTTAATCCCTTCCTCCACAATCTCTCCACTGTGTATACTCTCTTTTAATCCCTTCCTCAGCAATCTCTCCATTGTGTATATTCTCTTTTAATCCCTTCCTCCGCAATCTCTCCACTGTATATACTCTTTTTTAATCCCTTCCTCCGCAATCTCTCCATTGTGTATACTCTCTTTTAATCCCTTCCTCCACAATCTCTCCACTGTATATACTCTCTTTTAATCCCTTCCTCTGCAATCTCTCCATTGTGTGTATTCTCTTTTAATCCCTTCCTCCGCAATCTCTCCACTGTGTATACTCTCTTTTAATCCCTTCCTCTGCAATCTCTCCATTGTATATATTCTCTTTTAATCCCTTCCTCCGCAATCTCTCCACTGTATATACTCTTTTTAAATCCCTTCCTCCACAATCTCTCCACTGTGTATACTCTCTTTTAATCCCTTTCTCCGCAATCTCTCCACTGTATATACTCTCTTTTAATCCCTTCCTCCACAATCTCTCCATTGTGTATATTCTCTTTTAATCCCTTCCTTCCCAATCTCTCCATTGTGTGTATTCTCTTTTAATCCCTTCCTCCGCAATCTCTCCACTGTATATACTCTCTTTTAATCCCTTCCTCCGCAATCTCTCCACTGTATATACTCTCTTTTAATCCCTTCCTCTACAATCTCTCCATTGTGTATACTCTCTTTTAATCCCTTCCTCCGCAATCTCTCCACTGTATATATTCTCTTTTAATCCCTTCCTCCGCAATCTCTCCACTGTATATACTCTTTTTTAATCCCTTCCTCTGCAATCTCTCCATTGTATATATTCTCTTTTAATCCCTTCCTCCGCAATCTCTCCATTGTGTATATTCTCTTTTAATCCCTTCCTCCTCAATCTCTCCACTGTATATACTCTCTTTTAATCCCTTCCTCCGCAATCTCTCCATTGTGTATACTCTCTTTTAATCCCTCCCTCCGCAATCTCTCCACTGTGTATACTCTCTTTTAATCCCTTCCTCCGCAATCTCTCCATTGTGTGTATTCTCTTTTAATCCCTTCCTCCGCAATCTCTCCACTGTATATACTCTCTTTTAATCCCTTCCTCCGCAATCTCTCCACTGTATATACTCTCTTTTAATCCCTTCCTCTGCAATCTCTCCATTGTGTATACTCTCTTTTAATCCCTTCCTCCGCAATCTCTCCACTGTATATATTCTCTTTTAATCCCTTCCTCCGCAATCTCTCCACTGTATATACTCTTTTTTAATCCCTTCCTCCGCAATCTCTCCACTCTGTATCCTCTCTTTTAATCCCTTCCTCCGCAATCTCTCCATTGTGTATACTCTCTTTTAATCCCTCCCTCCGCAATCTCTCCACTGTGTATACTCTCTTTTAATCCCTTCCTCCGCAATCTCTCCACTGTGTATACTCTCTTTTAATCCCTTCCTCCACAATCTCTCCACTGTGTATACTCTCTTTTAATCCCTTCCTCTGCAATCTCTCCATTGTGTGTATTCTCTTTTAATCCCTTCCACCGCAATCTCTCCACTCTGTATCTTCTCTTTTAATCCCTTCCTCCGCAATCTCTCCGCTCTTGGTAGTAGGATTGGGGGGAGGGGAAGTACAGGCAAGGCTGACTGGGGAATTGGGGGAGTGGAAGAAGCCCTCCCCTCTTAAAGGCCCTGTGGTTGAATAACACTACTGCACGCCAAACGTGGGCAACTTGGGGCATCTGTGGCCGACCAGGAATAAATTAGGAGAACTGACCGTGAGGCAGAATAAAAACATCAACTCAGCTTCCCGTTTTCCCTTAGGGAGCAGGTCAAATTTCCTTTTTTTTTTTTTTTCCCTTCCAAAACTGCTCTGCCTTTTTTAGGGTTTAGGTCTCCTGGTTTCCATACCCCCCCCCCCAAAAGCAGACCCACCGTTTGCACTGGATCCCCCGTACCCTGCTTTCCCCTTTTTGGCCTAAGCTGTCTTTGCAAAACCTCCCCGTGTCCTCAGCTCTCCCGCCAGGAGGGGGTGGGAGGAAGGATGCTCCAGCGATCAAAAGCCCCTCTGTTTGGGGGGAAGTGCCACAGCTGCCATCTCAAAAGACAAAAAGGAAAAAGGAAAAAAAAAAAAATAGGAGGAGGAGGGGGGAGAATTGGCCGGATTCCTTTGCAGAGCCAACCCTTCCCTTCTTGGAAGGCGTTGGCCTTGGGCTTCTTCTCTGGCCCCATCGGCCACAGCTGTGCATGCACATGGGACGTGTGGTGGGCAGGAATCAGAGAGGAAGAGGGAGGCAGCCCAGCAGGGCAGGGGGGATGGGGGTGGGTGGGGGGATACTCACTCCCGCCGGGCAGACTGTCTCGGTCGAAAATGCACAGCTTGTATCCGTATTCGTTCTCCAAGACGCCCCGAAGGGTCAGCAGCACAAAGTCCTCTTCTTCCGTATTCCTGGCGTAGGAGACGTAGATGTCGTATTCCTTCCCGTCTGGAGAGAAAGGAGGAGAAGCGGAAAGAAGTGAGGAGCTCTGGGGTCTTCCTGAACTGGGCCGCTGATGAAGTCTGCATCCCTGGCTTGCAAAAGCAGACCGTCCCCATGGCAGAGTTGGAAGGGGCCTCGGAGGTCCTCCAGTCCAACCCCGCTGTTCAGAATATGGAAGACCAGAGTTGGAAGGGACCTTGGAGGTCCTCCAGCCCGACCCGTTGCTCAGAATATAGAATAACAGGGTTGGAAGGGACCTCGGAGGTCTTCTAGTCCAACCCGTTGCTCAGAATATGGAATAATGGAAGGGACATTGGAGGTCTTCTAGTCCAACCCGTTGCTCAGAATATGGAATAATGGAAGGGACATTGGAGGTCCTCCAGTCCAACCCGCTGTTCATAATATGGAAGACCAGAGTTGGAAGGGACCTTGGAGGTCATCCAGCCCGACCCGTTGCTCAGAATATAGAATAACAGGGTTGGAAGGGACCTCGGAGGTCTTCTAGTCCAACCCGTTTCTCAGAATATAGAATAATGGAAGGGACATCAGAGGTCCTCCAGTCCAACCCTTCACTCAAGCAGGAGGGCCCTATACCACCTCAGACCCATGGCTGTCTAATCTCTTCTTTAAAACCTTCCAGTTTCTTTTTAAACCGCAGGCCCCTGCCAATGAGCGTGAGTTCAAGTCCTGCCTTAGGCCTGAAAGGCAGCTGGGTGACCTTGGGCCAATCTCTCTCTCTCTCAGCCCAGCCCACCTCACAGGGGTGTCACAGGGGAAATAGGAGGAGGGGGGAGCATTACTCTGGCTGGGAGAGACAGCAGTGGGCCAAGCACCAGGCCCACGTGGGAGAACCAAGGGAGGAAGACGAAGGTCACGGGCAAAGCAGGAGGAGGCCAGGGCTCCCTTACCAAGGACGGTTTCATCGGTCCCAAAGTGAGCACGGTAGAAGAGGACCATTTCCAGCCAGTAGAAGTGGTAAATGACCGTCAGGAGGACCACCAGCATCACGGTGGCCCCCAGACCACAGGCGAGCTCCACGGTGTATCTCAAAACTGGGGCTGAAGGGGGGAGGAAGAGGAGGAGAGGAAGAGAAGAAAGGGACAAGGAAGGAGAGGAGGAAGAGATATGGAGGAGCAGGAGGAGGAGGAGGAGAAGGGGAGGAAAGGGAGGAAGAGAAGGTGGAGAAGGGAGGAGGAAAAGGAGAAGAAAGGGGGGGAGGAGGAGGAGGAAGGAGAGGAGGAAGAGATATGGAGGAGCAGGAGGAGGAGGAGGAGGGCATGAAAGGGAGGAAGAGAAGGTATAGAAGAGAAGGGAGGAGGAAAAGGAGAAGAAAGGGAGGGGGAGGAGGAGGAGGAGAGGAAGAGAAGGAAGGAGAGGAGGAAGAAATATGGAGGAGCAGGAGGAGGAGGAGGAGAAGGGGAGGAAAGGGAGGAAGAGAAGGTGGAGAAGGGAGGAGGAAAAGGAGAAGAAAGGGGGGGAGGAGGAGGAGGAAGGAGAGGAGGAAGAGATATGGAGGAGCAGGAGGAGGAGGAGGAGGGCATGAAAGGGAGGAAGAGAAGGTATAGAAGAGAAGGGAGGAGGAAAAGGAGAAGAAAGGGAGGGGGAGGAGGAGGAGGAGAGGAAGAGGAGGAAGGAGAGGAGGAAGAAATATGGAGGAGCAGGAGGAGGAGGAGGAAAAGGGGAGGAAAGGGAGGAAGAGAAGGTATAGAAGAGGAGGAGGAAGGGAGGGAGGAGGACGTATGCAGGAGAAGTTATGGAGGAGAAGGGGGGGAGGAAAGGGTGAAGGAGGAGATAGGGAAGAGGAGGAAAAGAAGGGGAGGAAAGGGGAGTGGAGGAAGAGAAGGCATAGAAGTGGACAAGGAAGGGAGGAGGAGGAGGAGAAGGTATGGAAAGAGGAGAAGGAGGGGAGCAAGTAGGAGGAGGAGAACAGGAGGAGGTGGAGAGGAGGAGGTATAGAGGAGAAGGAGGGGAAGAAAGGGGAGAGGAGAATGTATGGAAAGAGGAGGGGGAGGAGGAGGAGGAGGAGGAAGAAGAAGAAAGGAAAAGTTTATTATTTTCACAATACACTGAAAACGGCTGTTTCTAGAAGATCAGAAGTCCCCCAGCTATATCTGACTTCTCAATCAAGAAATAGTTTCCCTGGAGGAAGGAACTGCCCGCAAAGAGCGCATGAATGTTATTATGGGATGGGAGGAGGAGGAGAGGACTTAAGGCCACCCCACAACCCTCCTGGCTCCCATCCCTTGGGGATCCATATTCTGGAGCCGGTTCCAAAGCCAGGAGCCCCTCGTCCCCTTGAACCCCTGCCAGAACTTCTCCTGCTTCTCAATCCAAACCGACCCTCCTCCTCCTCCGTTCCTGCTCTGAGGCCCTTAAGGAGAAGGAACAGCACCCAAGTGGAGTTCCTAAGGACGCGAGAAGATCTGGACCGGCATCCAGCCGGTCCCCTATTCCTGTTCTTTTCTTTTTCTAAAATCCAGCCATGTTTTACTTTATTTATACATTTCCCCCCCTTCAAATACACAGAGGTGCCTGGGGAAGGGCACATCGTCTGGGTCACTTGAAATCTACAAGCAGGGTTGGCCTTCTGCTGGGTCGCACTGGTTCAGCCAAACCGGTTGTTCATTTTACACCTGGTTCAGCGAACCGGTAGTTCTGATGACGGGTTGGCCCTGCACCCCCTGCCCCTCCCAGGGGTCCCCAAGCAGCCCGTTCCGGATGCCAGGTAAGGGCACGGCTCGTGTGGAGACGTCTGATTTGTACGACAAGCCAACAAAAACCCGGCACAAAATTTATTTCTTTAAGTTTGCGGACTTCCCTGAGCAGCGCACAAACCCTTTAAAAACCTCATTTTCCCTCCCCCCCCCCTCTGTTCTTCCAAGTGTCCTTATGGCAAATGTGGCCCTGGGTCTCTTGATGGAATATGCAAAAATAAATAAATAAATAAATAAATAAATAAAAGACGACGCGGGGAAAAGATTCCCTAACTGGCACAAACCAGGTATGTTGGCTTTGGATCGCATAATTCATAGCCAACATACAAGAGATCGAGAGCAGAAGTCTCATTCTCGCGGCCTGCGGGCCAATTGCGGCCCGCAGGACGATATCCTGTGGCCCCCACCGTAATATGAAAGTATAACATTAGTGCGGCCCGCAGGGGGAATTGGACCTCTGAAGGAAGTCCCGCCCGCCGTTCCTCGTCGTGGCTGACATTCGGTGCTAGGCTAAGCTGCACCAATTTCATGCTCACACTACACTTGTGTAGTGTGGCGGAGGACAAACTGTCCGGTAGCAGCCGCCTTTTTTGGTGGTCGCCATTCCGGTACTTTCTACCATGAACAAATGCCACAATCAAACGCAGAGAAAGGCAACTGCTACCGGGCTGTTCGTCATCCGCCGCGCCGTTGTGACAAGTAGAAGCGGAAATGACGTCACGTGTCGAGACGTTCTCTATGCGTCGCTAGCTGGCTAAACACTTCTATGAATGCGGCCCAGCCTCACCCGGACTCTTCCTCCAGCGGCCCCCAGATAAATTGAGTTTGAGACCCCTGATCTCGAGGCATTTAGCAAAGACAAGTCAGAGACAAATAGGGGAGGGGGCTGTGCTCTGACCTGACTTCCTGGGGCATCTCCTCTCTCTGGGAAGGGTAGGCCACCGAGTGGGGCTCTTGGGCAGCCCAGGGGCTGGCCAGTCGATTTTGGAACATCACTGGAGGCGTTCAAAAATAGACTGGACCACCATTGGACTTGGATGGTATAAGAAGCCTGCTTTGAGAAGGGGTCTTGTGGCCTGCCAGTGGTCAGTGGACTGGGTGGCAGAATCGGACAGTGAGGAGGTTGGGGGAGGAACCCGGACCGGTCCTGGAGTCTGACGAGGGCTCTGCGTCAGAGGCAGAGATGGAGCCAGGGCCACCCGACAGTTATCAGCTGCCTTCAGAGTCGGAGATCAGGGGGGAAGAAGAACAGCTGGAGCCTGTTCCTAGTGTGCTCATGCACAGAGCTGTCAGGAGAAGGGAACAGCTAAAGAACAAGGGTTGACTCGGGAGTAAAGGCACAGGTGGACAGTGAATGGCCCCTCCCATAAGGAATAAAAGAGGAGCGAAAGGGGAGTGGGGTTTGCAGGAGGCAATTAGTTCAATTCATGAGGGGTAAAGATCTGTTCCTGACATCTTGCCAAGTCATTGCTGCTACAATGTGGCGTTTGGAAGCTATCCGCCTGGCAACACTCCCAGCCTGATCAGGGTCTGTAATTGTACATCACTCTTGAAAGACTTTTGGCCAGGGCTTTCCTGGATAGGAAGGATAGGAATTCACATTAGCCTAAGACAAAGGAGTTTTGTGGGGGACAAGGAGTCTGCTTCACGAATTTGGGAAGCCTGGGTCAGAGCAGTGGTTGGACTAGAAGACCTCCAAGCTTCCTTCCAGTTCTATGAAACCACTGGACAAACCCCAGTTTCCCTTAGGTCTTAACGTGGCTTTGCCCCCCTTTTTCTCTTCTGAGGAGGCCGGAGAAAGCCAGAGGGCGCTTTGTGGTCCCCCCCCCTCAAAATGGAGAAAGCAAAATAAACTGTGTGTGTGTGGGGGCTGCTTGGGTGGGGTGGGGGTGGTTGGGCTTCCTTACGTTTCATCCTCACGACCGCCTGGGCGTACACGATGCCTCGGTTGTTCTGGGCGAAGCAGGTGAAATTGCGTTTCAAATCCTTCTCCGTTACACGGGGCGCGATCAGCGTCTTTTCGATCTTGGTCCCTCCGATCGATAAGGGGGTCTCCCTAGAGAAGGTCCGGGAGAGAAAAGAGACGGAAGCAGAAGAGCAATAGCCCTTAGACATATATATATATATATATTGCTTTAGAGGGCTGTTGTGGTTCTCTGGCAGCAGGTAGGGACAGCTGAGGTCTTGGAGAGCCAGGACTCAGGCGAGGGGCCTGCGTGAGATACAGGGATGGGGCCAGGACCCTCAGGGAGTGGGGTGCTGCCTTCGGAGCTTGTGGAGGCTGGCAGCAGTGAGGCAGAGGACCCTGAGGGCTGCTCAAAGGAAAGAGCAGCTGCAGCAGCACAGGCGACTCGGGAGCAAGGCTGCAAGGTGATGGCCCCTCCCTTGAGGGATAAAAGCCAGCAGAGAAACCAGAGTTCTTTGCAGGAAGCAAAGAAACTTTTGCACTCAAGTCTGGTGGACGTTCAGAGTATCTTGGTTGGCGTTTGGAGACACTTTGTGTTTGAAATATTTCTTGCCAACTTTATCTAATGTTCTTGGAAGCCTTGCGCCATCTTGGCAAGGCTCCTTCTTATCAGGGACAATTAGTTTTTAATCGCATTTTACTGTGAATGAATGGAATTTACGCATTAAAAAGGCTTTGCTTTTATCTCTGTTTTGCCTTTGTTTGATCTGAGCGAGGCTTGGGTCAGAACGAGGGCTTGACAGCCGTCTCTAAGAGGTTTACACCATCAGCATAGAAAAGAGAGCAACTACAAGGATTAAAAGCCTGGAGACTCAAATATACACAAAATGGCTGCAGGAACTGGGTTTGGCCAGTCTAGAGAAAAGAAGGACCGGGGGGAACAGGAGAGCAGCATTCAAGGCCGGGGTTCAAAAATACCAGCAACTGGCTTGCTGCCAGGTTGCTGGGTGGGCGTGGCCATGGTGGGCGTGACCTACCAGAACTTCCTGTTTCCGGGTTCTGGTGGGCCTCCAGAGGCCATGTGTCAACTAAAAAATACTCCTTTGGTCTTTTTAGTTGCCAGCAGAAAGCGAGTGGGGCGGGGGGAAAAGCAATACATTCCTTAAATGCTTCAGATAATTGCTAGGCGATCGGAGCTGTTGGCACACAAGATGATTACTGGAGAGCCTGCTTGATGACTGTTGCCTATGGATGGGTCCCATTGGAGAATATCCATCCAGGGGATGGGGGAAAGACCAGAGTCAAGGAGGAAATGAATGGTGTGTCTTAGTGTCGGCTGTACCCAGGTAATGCCGACATGGTCACTCCTAATAAATCAATTTTTTTTTACTCTGAGAGATGCGGCTAGAGACTCATGATTTGAATGGGGGTGGATTGTCAGAATCCTGACATTGGGGGAGGCCTTTTTCACCCTCCCAAAGTTCCAGATGCCTCCCCCGGGCCTCTGGGAGGGCAAAAACAGCCTTCTCCAGAAGGCCTGTTTTTCCTGCTCCCAGAGCCTCCGCGGAGACTCTGCCCTTACATCCAGGGCTCTTCAAAGTTGACAGCTTAAAAACCTGTGGACTTCAACTTCCTCCTCCAGTCATGTTAGCTCAGGAATTCTGGGAGTTGAAGTCCACAGGTGTTAAAGCTGTCAACTTTGAAGACCCTTGACTTACCTCCCTCAAAAATGGGCCGCATGGAGACTCCTAAGAAGGGAGGGGAGGAGTGGGCAGGGCCAGCCAGTCGGTTGAAATACCAATTCAGTGAACCAGATGTAACTTTAACATCCGGTTCGCCCAAACCGGTCCGAACCGGTAGAATCCCACCCCTGGCAGTATTGCAGTATTTGAAGGTCTTCCACAAAGAAGTTATTCTCCAAAGCATCAGAAGACTTTGGACCAATCACCAGGGGACTGTGAGTTCTAGACCCACCTACTGTCCACTCCTAAAATATTTCTCTAGTCTGTTTAGAGCTGCTGACAGAAAGGGAGGGGGGAGCAGTGCAGCAGCTTGCAAACCGAAAGTGCATTCCATAAATAGTCTTCAGAGATTGTAACTAGGTGGCTGAAGTTTCTGCCGGGCAAAATTCTAACTGGAGAGATCCTGATTTGTGATTCTGGGCTATGGAGGTGTCCCATTGGAGAATAGGAATTAGGATTCACCCGGGGGGGGGGGAGACTAGGGTCAAGGGTGACGATGAATTAACCTGTCTCAGAGTTGGCGACACCCAGGAAGTGCCAGACATGTTAAGTCCCAATAAATCCTTTTGAAGTTTTGGAAGTTTGGCTCGAGATTTATGATTTAATTGGGGGAATATCGCCTGAATCCTGACAGCTAGCTGACTCTAGCAAGAAAGCCGGCTGGGAGACTTTGGGCCAATCACCTGGAGACGGTGAGTTCTAGTCCCGCCTTAGGCAGGAAAGCCTGCTGGGTGACTTTGGGCCAATCCCCAGGAGAGGGGGAGTTCTAGTCCCGCCTTAGGCATGAAAGCCGGCTGGGAGACTTTGGGCCAATCCCCAGGAGAGGGGGAGTTCTAGTCCCGCCTTAGGCAGGAAAGCCGGCTGGGAGACTTTGGGCCAATCGCCAGGAGACGGGGAGTTCTAGTCCCGCCTTAGGCAGGAAAGCCTGCTGGGTGACTTTGGGCCAATCACCAGGAGACGGTGAGTTCTAGTCCCGCCTTAGGCATGAAAGCCGGCTGGGAGACTTTGGGCCAATCACCAGGAGAGGGGGAGTTCTAGTCCCGCCTTAGGCATGAAAGCCAACTGGGTGACTTTGGGCCAATCACCAGGAGAGGGGGAGTTCTAGTCCCGCCTTAGGCAGGAAAGCCTGCTGGGTGACTTTGGGCCAATCACCAGGAGACGGGGAGTTCTAGTCCCGCCTTAGGCATGAAAGCCGGCTGGGAGACTTTGGGCCAATCACCAGGAGACGGTGAGTTCTAGTCCCGCCTTAGGCATGAAAGCCGGCTGGGAGACTTTGGGCCAATCACCAGGAGACGGTGAGTTCTAGTCCCGCCTTAGGCATGAAAGCCAACTGGGTGACTTTGGGCCAATCACCAGGAGAGGGGGAGTTCTAGTCCCGCCTTAGGCAGGAAAGCCTGCTGGGTGACTTTGGGCCAATCACCAGGAGACGGGGAGTTCTAGTCCCGCCTTAGGCATGAAAGCCGGCTGGGAGACTTTGGGCCAATCACCAGGAGACGGTGAGTTTTAGTCCCGCCTTAGGCATGAAAGCCGGCTGGGAGACTTTGGGCCAATCACCAGGAGACGGGGAGTTCTAGTCCCGCCTTAGGCATGAAAGCCAGCTGGGTGACTTTGCGCCAATCACCAGGAGACGGGGAGTTCTAGTCCCGCCTTAGGCATGAAAGCTGGCTGGCAGACTTTGGGCCAATCACCAGGAGACGGTGAGTTCTAGTCCCGCCTTAGGCATGAAAGCCGGCTGGGAGACTTTGGGCCAATCACCAGGGGGCTGGGAGTTCTAGTTCCGTCATAGCCATGAAAGCCAATTGGGAGACTTTGGGCCAATCACCAGGAGGCTGGGAGTTCTAGTCCCGCCCTAGGCACGAAAGGCAGCTGGGTGACTTTGGGCCAATCACCAGGAGGCTGGGTGTTCTAGTCCCGCCTTAGGCATGAAAGCCAATTGGGAGACTTTGGGCCAATCCCCAGGAGACGGGGAGTTCTAGTCCCGCCTTAGGCAGGAAAGCCATCTGGGTGACTTTGGGCTGAAAGACTCACCCATCTGCCCAGTTTCAGCTGCATTTCCCACCTTCCCCGTCAACCTAGAGAAAGCCGTGACTTTTCCCTTGGAGTCAAGCAGAGAGTCCGGGTCACTTACGTGGTGGACACATTGAACTTGAAGTCGGTGATGTCATCTGAGTGTCTTCCATCAATGGCCCACCAGACCTCCTGGGGAGAGTCCTTCAGGAACGTGAAAGTGACCTCACAATGGAGAAAAAGTTGTTCCCCTGGCATGGGAAAGAACAGGAAGTTTATCTCTCATCGAACGAAGGAATGAATAAATGCCACCCAGAGTTTAAATTGAGTCTTGCCTGGGGAAAAGCAGGAATTGCTGGGAGGAAGCATTTGGCAAAGAGAGAGAGGAAGGATCTGTCTGGGAGAAGCAAGCTGATTGAAACCCTCAATCTGCAAAGTGTCAAGCCCAAAATTGACCTATGTCCATTTCGGGGAGGGAA
Source organism: Hydrophis major (assembly GCA_033807585.1). Lineage (NCBI taxonomy): Eukaryota > Metazoa > Chordata > Lepidosauria > Squamata > Elapidae > Hydrophis > Hydrophis major. Next base: position 217,285,152 of record CM066331.1, read on the forward strand.
CTCTGGCAGCAGGAGGACCCATCATGCAAGATGCAGACAGCGAAGAAGATGACCCAATGGTAAGCGAAGCTGCAGTTTAAAATGGGGGAAAGTACGTCCGGTGTTTCACAGTAGTTTGTTAAAGACATTTGTTGATTCTTCATTGAGGCCAGCAGAACATGTAGCTCTGAAGCCTTTGCTCATTGCGGGACATGAACATTATGAAGTTAAGAAAATTTTGGATTCTAGGATTTTCAGGGGGAAGTTACAACATTTAATTTATTGGAAAGGCTATCCAATTTCACAAGCAGCTTGGATGAATAGCTGGAAAGTTAATGCTGAAAGATTGGTGGGAAAATTCCATGAAAAATATCCACACAAGCCCGAGGTGAATCTGTGTCAGAGGAGGTTAAAATGCGCATGGTATGATGGCGTTTAACTTAATTTCAATCTTTGTGTATATTCTATGTCATTGCAGGAGTTCCTTTTCAAACGAGGGAGGGCAGACTGTCAAGCCAGAAATTGACATACACATAGCAATGTCAGTTAGGCTTAGTATATATTGTTTTTCTCACTTTCCCTTTGGTGGTTATGTGGGAAGGGTTTTGGGCTTGCCACATTCCTAAGAAGGGAGGAGTGGAAAGAGAGAGAGTTGTTTAGGCTAGAAGGGTCCTCCTTCCCATGGGAACACGAGCGACCACATTAAGGCCCCTTGACGTGGAGATTTTTGACATCAGGCAACATTGAATTACTTCTATTAGAGAATGTGACTTTGGGGGATTATTTCTAACTTCTAATATTGTGGGATGATTCTGGGTTGTGTTAGATCTGGAATTATGATGACTTTGCCAATTTGATGCTTCCCTAAATAAAATAAATTGTTTTGGAAGATGGACTTGGCTTTTTTTTCTTTTTAAATGGATTTCATCGCTTGGAAACTTGACACAGAGGCAGGAAAGACCACCCTATCGTGCCTCAGCATTTAACTTTTATATACTGTTGTTGCTCTCTCGCCCCAGCTAGTGGCCGGAGAGACAAATATCAAATATATTGTTTGAAGCTGACCCGGCCTTTTACCCATCAGCCCACCCTCTCAAAACAAGTGCATGCTGGGAAGCCAGATTCCATTTCCTTTAGCATTTGGAGAGAGCAGATGCACAACAAAGAATCCATCTTAATCTGTGGCACATGGTCATCCAAGGACAAAGCCACATCCCAGGCACAGAGCATGGCTGGTGAGATTTAAATTGCTTGCAATTTATTAATTGCTATATTCAGCAGTAAGTTAATACTGTCTTATTTTGTATTTGGTTCTCACTGTATGTATCCCTGTTTTCCCCCAGTTTCACCATATCCTGTTCTTTCAATAAAGCATCCAGTGTTTTATTGGAGGATAGGGGAGTTTACTCATGTCGAACTGCACGCAGTCTAACGTGTAGTGAGGACAGAACACACACACGGCCTTGCAATCCAGCTTTATAAGGCAGAGGCTGACCCGGAGAGCAAGGAAATGGTATAGGATCTCCTGCTTGAGCAGAGGGTCAGACTAGAAGACCTCCAGGGTCCCTTCCAGCTCAATTCTGAACTGGAATTGAATTGAATTTGGATCTGATGAACAAGTGGTCACAACGGGACCATTACCTGGCTTGAGTTCATAGGTGATCCACTTTGTTGGGGAAATGATCACAGGAGGCGTTGATTTTTCGGGTGATCCTACAAACCAAGTTTTAAAAAAAGTCAGCCAAGAGGTATTTGGAAGTCATTTCTTTCTGTAGAATCCATTATCTGCTTTCCTACCTTGGTCTCCTGAAGATGGGTAGGCTTCACCTCCCAGAATTCCCTGTGTCGACTCATAAAATATTTCTCTGGTCTTTTTAGAGTGGCCAACAGAAAGGGAGGGGAGAGAGGGGTTTGAAAGAGCAGTGTGGCAGCTTGGAAACAGAAACTGCATTCCATACATAGTTTTTCAAAGATAATAACTAGGTGACCGAAGTTTCTGCTGTGCCAAATTCTAACTGGAGAGCATGATTGATGACTCTGGGCTATGGATGCATCCCATTGGAGAATATGAATTAGGATACACCCAGGGGTTGGGGGGAAACCAGGGTCAAGGGTGACAAGGAATTGTGTGTCTCAGAGTCAGCTGCAGCCATGCAGTGCCGGCATGTTTAGTCCTAATAAATCCTTGGGAAGTTTGGCTGGAGTCTCATGATTACATGTATACTCATTTGTAGCTTGCTTATTCTCTTGTAATCCCTTCCTCTGCATCTCTCTGTTCTAGAGCAGAGGTCACCAACAAATCCCCCCAAAAGTCTCTAGGAAAATCCCCCACCCTGTTTTCCTACCGATCGATCGTTCTTAATTTGGGATCGCAGGATACTGTCTCCAGCTCCGTTCTCAGGGAGAGAGGGAGAGACTTTTGGCTTTATGCAAGAAAAGCAGCAGGAGCCGCAGAAGTCTTTCTTTCTCTCCCCCAAACTCCGCCAGAAATGAGTCTTTGCTGGCACAGCCTCTTGGAGCAGGAGGCCTTGCAGGGTTCCAAAGACTCATTTCTGGCGGAGTTTGGGGGAGAGAAAGAAAGACTTTGGCTGCTTTCCTTGCGGACAGGCAAAAGCAGAAGAAGGAAGAAGCGGAAAGAAGCAGCCTGGTGGCCAGGCCAGGCGCGTGGGGTGAGGGGGGCAAGTCCCCCCCTCTGCCCTTTCCCCCCTCCCCTCACTCCCTCCTGTTGTTCTCAATGCAAGCAATGCAAGCCTTGTGTTCCCACACAGCCTGGATTAATTGCTTTTGGGGGGGGATGACATTTCTCTGTGGACCACCAAAATTTTCTCACGGACCACCAGTGGTCCCCGGCCCACTGGTTGGTGACCACTGCTCTAGAGGATAGGAGGGGAAATAAAAAAAGAAAAAACAGGCAGGGCCAGTTGGGGAATTGTGGGAATGGAAGCCCACCCATCTTCAAGCAGCCAATCTTGAGAAACACTGCAGTGGTTGAGCACATCTGGATACTGGAAGGGTTAAAAGATGGGATATATCTCTTTTCATATCTCCGTTCACTATATTTTGGAGGCATCCATATCTTCAGACTGAACTTTAGGAATTGTAGTCACAGGTAAGAAAACTTACACCTCAACTGATTCACCTCTGGAAGGACCATAGTCCAGCCACATTCTCCTTCCTTGGCACCTTCTCAGCACCAATAACCTTCTACACAACCGTAGTAACCTTCCTTCCTCCTTTCACCCCTCCCCTCCCACTTGTGACTGTATGACTGTAACTTTTGTCGCTTGTATCCTTGTGATTTATATGGACTGTTTCCTGGTATGATTTGATTGCTTATTGTACCCTGCGACTATCATTAAGTGTTGGACCTGATGATTCTTGACTCTTGACGGATGTACCTTTTCTTTTATGTTCACTGAGAACATTTGCACCAAGACAAATTCCTTGTGTGTCCAATCACACTTGGCCAATAAAGAATTCTATTCTATTTTCTATTCTATTTTCAATTCTATTTTCTATTCTATTTTCAATTCTATTCTATTCTATTCTATTCTATTCTATTCTATTCTATTCTATGCTACTCTACTCTACTCTTCATTCCAATATCTCTTCTCTTCTCTTCTCCCTTCTCTTCTCCTCTCCTATATCCCAGTATTCTATTCTATTCTATTCTATTCTATTCTATTCTATTCTATTCTATTCTATTCTATTCTATTCTATTCTATTCCATTCTATCCCATTCCATTCCATTCTATTCCTATTTCTATGCTATTCTCCACAACACAAGTCCAAAGAGGATAAGAACTGCCCGAAACTCTGGGGTTGCTCCAGACGGTACATCTTTGCTACTACGGGGAACCTACTAGGTGTAGAAAAATCAAAGCCGGGTCCCCAGCACCTCGGTGGAACGTCAGACGTCTGATTTCCTAAGGCTGTGGGTTCTCTGCCAGCTCTTTTATTGGCCCATTGGAACCCAACGGGCAGAGAAGGGAGAGGAGGGCCTGGAGGAAGAACGAGGCCAACCGTTACCAAAGAGATGAGAAGGGAAAAAGTAGATGGTCTGGGAACATGCGTGCAAAATGTCTCAGACAAGACGCCCCTGTAATTCATGCGGTTTTAAAAAATAATATTTAAAAAAAAACACACACAACCACCCTCATTTTGCAAGCATTCCTACATAAGGGGGCTGGATTGGCATATCCGGGCTGAGCTTTTTCAAGTGCTTACTATTTCTGCAGGGCAGCTTAGCAACCAGCCCCCGAAGGATGTAAAGTTGCCACGACACCCCCCCTCCCCAGATGCCAGCATAATTTTATTTTATTTTTTTCCTGCCAGCTTGGGAGGCTTCAGATGTGAAGGAGCTGCTGGAGGGCACCGGCTTTGGGGAAGCAGGCAGAGAGGCTGGCGAGAAAGGCTTAGGATCGAATCGAAAAGACTGGAAAGTAGAAGGAAGTGACACTCAGGTTTCACCAGGTGCGTTTCGGGAGGGGACTCACAATGGATTGTGTTTCTGAAAAAAAAAAAAAAAAGCTAAGGGATCTAACCACCCCTCAGGATAACAAGGGCCCTGTTGCTGAGCCTGTCTGCTTTGCCCAGATGAAGGGAAAGTTTAATTTCAACTCCCAGGAGCCTCCAAACTTAGCAACATTGAGACTTATGGACTTCAACTCCAGATGTGATACCCAACACACATCCTCACGGTCTGTAGGGATTCACAGTCATCCAGGTCATGGTGGTCCCAAAGGTGCTTTTTATTTTTTTTCCAAGAGGCAACTGGACTTTCTTCGTTTTTCTTTTGAAGATGTTTTGCTTTTCATCCCAGGAGCTTCTTCAGCTCTGATTGGATGGTGGGGAAGGGAAGGAGTTTTACTCCTTGCAGACAGCTGGTCATTTGCATCCTTTGAGAGGGTCGCAGAGGCCACTTGGAGGCCTCAGGGTCACCTGGGTGGTGCAAATGGTTCCTGTAGTCTGCATTTTTTCCCCCTCTGGAAATCCGTTCCTATTCCCACCCCATTCCAAGGGTGTCCCATCCCAAATTGTATCGCTAAAAGGAGGACATGGATAAACCTCCCAGTGGCCTCAACAGCCCTCTAAATAAAACAAGGGTTTTCACACTTGGCAAGTTTAAGTCCTGTGGACTTCAACTCCCAGAATTCCTGAGCTAAGATGACTGGAGGAGGAGGAGGAGGGGGAATTCTGGGAGTTGAAGTCCACCAGTCTTCGAGCTGTCAAGTGGGAAGGCCCCTGCTCTAAAAGAATGCAAATGACCAACTGTCTTCAAGGAATATAAATCCTTCCATTCAGTGGTGGGATTTAATTTTTTTTTGACTCCCGGTTCTGTGGGCGTGGCTTGGTGGGCGTGGCAAGGGAAGGAGACTGTCAAATCTCCAGTCAGAGGTGGGATTGGCTGGTTCTCTGAACTACTCAAAATTTCCGCTACAGGTTCTCCAGAACTGGTCAGAACCGGCTGAATACCGTCTCTGCTTCCAATCCCCACTGAAGAGCTGTCAGAGTATATCCATGAACTGGAACAGAACTTGGGAACAAGGTCAGCCAATGAATAGGCATAGCAACTAAGTCAGCCAATGAGGACGGTTTGGAAACTGAAACTAGAATTAGCCTAGGCGTGGCTCTATATGAAGCTCTGCAACTCTGCAGCTGTGTTGAGCTCTGAGTCTGTCTATTGAAAATGAAATTGCTTCTCTCCTCTGCTTGTTTGCTGAACTAAAGTAAAAGAGAAACTAGCTTGTTTGCTTGCTGCAGACTGGAGCTCTGCTTTGCTCTGCTCTGCTCTGAACTTGCACCATATTTCTGTCTGAGTGAAGGGAATAGTAATGATAAATAAAGAAATGTAGTAAAATATATTATAGCATTAAGTAGAGAGCTACTCTATAGGCATTTGTTTTCTTGTATATGTAGAAGCATTTCTGTTAAGCATTTATCACTCTATAGGCATTTCTTATCTTGCTGTTGTAAACAAGATTTCCTTAACCTTTCACTTGTTGCCAGAAAGACATTTGTCTTTTGCAGGAAAGATGTAAATCTAAGTTAGAGAGTTTTAGAATAGAATAGAAAAAGAATAGAATAGAATAGAATAAGGAATAGAATAGAAAATAGAATAGACTACTTTATTGGCCAAGTGTGATTGGACACACAAGGGATTTGTCTTGGCGTAAACACTGTCAGTATATATAAAAGAAAAGATACATTCATCAGGAGTCAAGAATCATCAGGTACAAGACTTAATGCTAGTCATGGGGTACAATAAGCAATCAAATCATACTAGGAAACAGTCCATATAAATCACAAGGATACAAGCGACAAAGTTACAGCCATACAATCACAAGCAGGAGGGGATGGGCGATAAGGAGCGATGAAAAGATTGACACTAATAGTAGTGCAGACTTTGTAAATAGTTGGACAGGGTTGAAGGAATTATTTGTTTGATGGCATTGGGGAAAAAACTCCCCTTGTGTCTAGTTGTTCTGGTGTGCAGGGCTCTATAGCGTCGTTTTGAGGGAAGGAATTGACACAGTTTATGGCCGGGATGTGAGGGGATCTGCAGATATTTTCACAGCCCTTTTTTTGACTCGTGCAGAATGCAGGTCCTCCATGGAAGGCAGGTTGGTGGTAATTGTTTTTTACAATGCAGTTACTCTACTTGTAAGGGTCTTAAAGGTATACGAAGATTCTACTTGCTCTCTACGCTTTGTAGCCTTCCTCTCATATCTATCTTGTGTGTATGTAAGGATGGGTCTTACCCTAACCTTATTGATCAATTAAAGTTAGATTTTGTTCTTCAAAGCCTCTGCTTAAGTTCCTTTTTGGCACACGGTGGTCTTAAGTTATAGCCGGACTTCACCGTGTAAAAGTATGCATACCATCACGAAAGTGTTTGTAATGAATGGAAATGAGGTTGTATAGAAGAAAACTTGTTGAATAAAAATTATTTTAAAAAAGAAAGTCATGCATTATAGAGTTCCGAGAGTTGAAGTCCTCATATCTGCAAAGGGGCAGATATGCCCGCAACTCTCCTTACCAACGACTTTGACTCTCATCGTCCGTGTCAGGGAGAAATCCCGGCCATTCTCCCGGTAACTCGCCACGCAGGTGTACTCGCCCTCATACGCAGTTTCCACAATGGCAAAAGTGAGGTTCAGCCCATTGGGGATCCGATCAGGATAGTCATATTTCATCAGGTGGCACTCCTGGAATGGGGAGAGGGTGGCAAACTGGTGTCACAGGAGGGTGGACCTTTTCAGAGGGGTGGCTGGCTAGAAAACCGAAGCTACGCTCTGGATCTCCTGGGGTGGAATTCAGACAACCAGATGAAGCAGGTTCGGTCAGGGGTCGCCAACCTTTTGGACCTCAGGGACCACCAAATTCATCATTTTAAATCCCGTGGACCGGACACCCTGGGAAAATCCCCAAAAAAGTCTGCAGGAAAACCCCCCACCATGTTTTCCTACCGCTCGATCCTTCTTTATTCAGGATCGCAGGATAGCGTCTCCTGCTCCATTCTCAGGGAGAGACTTCATGGCTGCCAACTCTCACGCAATCAGCGTGAGACTCACGCAATTCAACCAATTTTGACTGTCTCACTCTGATAAACGAAATCTCACGCTAAACCCCCAAAATGGAATGAACAAAAATAAATATATCTCTACATTCTCTGATATTCCGAATATCGATATGCCCAAGCCCAAAGTTTCGAGAAGTGAAGCCTCCGATCCTGGGCGGCTTCAGAGGGCGAACAGAGCATGTGCAAGAGGACGTTGCCCTCATTGATTTCTGTACTGGGGTGAGGAGAGAATTCCACGCGGAAGGAAGCGGGTCCTCCTTTCCGCTCTAGGATGTCACAACTCTCTGGGCTTAACCCTTGCGCTGCACTCTGCTCTGGCAGGCGGAGATGAGAGAGACGAACTCTCTATCCCCCATGAAGTACGACTACAGGGCATCCCTGGGCCTTTCTCGAGAGCTGAGTTCCCATCATCCCCTCCCCGCGCCCGTCTGGTCTCAAGGCCGCTGGGATTGGGGCGCAAAGGCGCGTCCCTCTCTGGCCTCCCTCTCGCAAGGGGAGCTGCCGTGGCTGGCCTCTTGCGCGCCTCGGCTTCTCTCGCTCCCCAGCCTGATGGGAAGTCCCTGGAGAGGGAGGGGGAAGAGGGGGGGAGGGCTCCTTCCCGGGTACATTGTGTCCCTCCCCCCGCCCTTTGCACCTAGATATGCGCCCCCCCCCAGCCTCCCCTGGGTCCAAGAGGCTGCAAGAGGGTCTGGCAGGGAGGAGCCTCTCCAGGAAGGGGGTCCCGCCAGAGGGCAGGCTGGAGCGGGGCGGGGGGGGCTCGCAAGGAGGGGGGGTTCCTGTCCCCTCCGAGCCCCAATCGCAGCCGGTGCAGGAGTTTCTCTCTTTTTAGGCTTCTTTCCCCACTTGATGCCAGGAACGTTTGGATGCTCTTTGGGAGCCCCTGGGAAGGAGTCTCGCCTTGAGGGGTCTCCCCACAAATGCCAAGCAAAGGGGGGGGGAGTGGCCACTGTCCTCTCCTCTCCTCCCCCAGACAATCCAGGACTTCCCTGCAGGGGAGCAGCTGATGGCAGCATTGCTGGGGGTCCCATGCACAGACTGGGAGGGGGGCGTTTGGGGAGTGAAGGACACCAGCCTCCCCCCCCCATTCTCTGTGTGTGTGTGTGTGTGTGTCCATCTGCCTGCCTGGCCCTTTCCGACCCTTCAGCTGGACTGTGAGGCTGGTGGGTCCAAGACTCAGCCTGGATCCCCCTCCCCTCCGCAGGTGGGAGGCCCAGAGGGTGGGAGAGGGCTGGGAAGGGCCGTTTCTGCCCAGCAAGGCCCCCTCCACCCCCGGGGCCATGTGAGGGAGGCTTCTGTGGCCCTGAAGAGGCAGCCTGGAGGGGCCGGATCCCAGGCACTTGGGACGCCCCTCTCAGCCAGGGACCCTGGAGGAGGAGGAGAGCCGGAGCAGCCCAAAGGGACGGAGCAGATGGGCAGAGGCCCAAGAATGTGGACCCTTTCCGGCCAAGATGGTCAGTGAACTGCATTATTAATATCTTACAAATCCAGTTCAAGTACATTGGTGCTGCTTGCATGTATGTATGTATGTATGTATATGTCCAAATCATGACTAAAGTATGCATCAGATTGCACCATTTAAAATGTAAAATTGTCAAAGCTCCCTACCGTGGAAGGGGGGACACCCCCCTTCCACACCATCCCCCCCTCGGTCGCTTCGCTCCCTCGGGCTCGGTCACTCCGCTCCCTCACAGTGTCTCACTCCGAACTATCACTCAAGGTTGGCAGCCCTGAGACTTTTGGCTTCATGCAAGGAAAGCAGCAGGAGCCGCAGAAGTCTTCCTTTCTCTCCCCCAAACTCCGCCAGAAATGAGGCTTTGCCGGCGGAGCCTCTTTGGAGCAGGGGGCCTTGCAGGGCCCCAAAGACTCATTTCTGGCAGAGTTTGGGGGAGAGAAAGAAAGACTTCGGCTGCTTTCCTTGCATGCAGCCAAAAGCAAGAGAAGAAAGAAGCGGAAAGAAGCAGCCCGGTGGCCAGGCCAGGCGCATGGGGTGCATTGGGCAAGTCCCCCCCCCGCCCTTCCCCCCTCCCCTCACTCCCTCGTGTTGTGCACAATGCAAGCAACGCAAGCCTTGTGCTCCCACAGGCCATGTGGGCAGTGCAGCCTTGGGTTCCTGCACAGCCTGGATTATTTGCTTTGGTGGGGACATTTCTCTGCGGACCCCCATTTTCTCACAGACCACCAATGGTCCATGGCCCACTGGATGGCGACCCCTGGGCTAGAAGGAGGCGTGAAACTAGGCAGGGCTTCCAGATCCGAGCAATGACACAACTGTGTAAAAAAAACAGATTACAGGTAGCCCCAAATTTCCCATTGCTAAGCAAACCAGTTGTCTTGCTTAACAACGGTCTCATCAGCAACAACCCCTTGCTTAGCCACATGACTCCCGGTCCCAGTTGTGTGGCAGGTCAAGGGGTCCCTGTTTGAAACATAAAGAAAGAAAGAAGAATATTTCTGGCAGCTCAGCTGAGCCAAACGGTTCCTTCCCTGAGCTGCCTTTCCTGACATTTTTTAATGAGAAAAGGAACAGGGGGGAAGAGAGACACCTGCACAACATCTCCTCCAATGTCCACGTTGTGTGTTGAATAACAAAATAACCAAGTTGGAAGGCACTTTGGAGATTAAATCAGAATTGGGTTGGAGGGGACCTTGGAGGTCTTCTAGTCTAGCCCTCTGCCCAAGCAGGATTTCAGACAACGGACCATCCAGTCTCTTCTTAAAAGCCTCCAGTAATGAAGCGCCCAGAACTTCTGGAGGCAAGTTGTTCCACTGGTTAATTGTCCTCACTTTTAGGAAGTTTCTCCTTAATTCCAGGTTGCTTCTCTGCTGGATGAGTTTCCATCCTTTGCTTCTCGTCTTGCCTTCTGGTACTTTGGAAATTAAATTGTGGCAGCCCCTCCCCCCAGTCCTTCTTTTCTCTTGACTGGCCACTCCCAAATCCTGCAGCTGTTCTTCATGTGTTTTAGTCTCCAGGCCTTTGATCCTCTTAGTTGCTCTTCTCTGCACTTTTTCCAAAGTCTCAACCTCTTTTTCGTAATGTGGTGACCAAAATTGCAGTATTTCAGGTGTGGTCTTCATGTGATCTTGATTCTAGGCCTCTGTTTCTACAACCCTGGATTGTATTAGTGTTTTTTGGCTGCTGGCTCATGTTTAAGGGATGTTGTTGAGCCAGGTTTCTCCTAATCTGTACTTGTCCCTTTGGTTCTTCCTGCCCAGGTGGCTTTTCTCCACATTAAATTTCGTTTTGTTGAAAAGGGTTCTGTTAAGGATTGCCAAATATGGTGGGAATAATAAAGCCCCCTCAGCGGTTGAAGCTTTGGACAGTACCGGTTACAAAAGCAGGCAGCAGCCATGACTGAGCAGCTTTTTCTTAATTGGACAATAAATAGAGGTTACCTGTTTCTGCCGCGTCCTGCCTCTTATTCCCGCGGATGCATTTAACACGGGCAATGAGGATGGGGTCCTGAGCTGCGGAGAGAACAAAAGACACTTCGTGGCCATTTTACCAGCCATCGCAGTGATCACGACCTCGCCAACCAACATGGCTCAATGCTCAACCAGCTTGGCATACCACCCAATGTCAATCCTCTATGACCCGGCAAAGGAGAAATGGTCCTCATACATGGGCCAATTTGATCTACGCCTGGAAGTCAACGGATTCGGAGCAGCCCCCGATGCACACAAAAAAAGCATCGTTCCTAACCTACTGTGACAAGGAAATCTACGAAATGGCAGATGCCCTAGTGGCGGAAGACCTGCAGAGCATATCCTGGGACAAACTTCAACGGGCACTCAAGGGACATTACGCCCCCTCTCCCTCCAACCTGGCAAGCTGGTAAGACTTTTACATGCACAGCCAGAGAGAGAGAGAGAGACGATCAACTCATTCGTGGCCGACTTGCAGAAGATAGCAAAACACTGCAGGTTCACAGACACCGAAGGAATGGTCCGAGACCAAATCATCCTGGGAACGAGGGACCTAGCCCTACAAAAGAAACTCTTGGCCTGGGAGGATGTCTCCTTCAAAGAAGCCATCGATGAGGCACGAGCCACATCATCACCCAGGAGGCAAGATGGCTGCCAAGGGGGAGGGCGGAAGGCCCCTGGTGGGAAATTCAGAAGGAGAGATGACGCCTGGGAAGACGAAGCACACTTCACTTTCATTGGCTACGCCCAGACCCAGGTGAGACACGCCGATGCCTACGAGGCCAACAAAGTAATGGCCACAGTGTCCATTGAGGGCAAGCCCTGCTGGATGGAAGTGGACTCGGGATCCTACATATCCATGATATGATGGGATACCTTCAAAAGACTCCAACCCGACTCCCAGTGGCGCTTCCATCGACGATGGATCAGAGACCGCGATCGTGCGCGGCTTTGATCCATGTTAACCTTGTTGGAAGGGTCCCTACGGGACCAGAGTTATCTGACCCACCTTGGAGGGGTGGGGGAAGAGGGGTAGCCACATCTCCCCCCCCCCCAGTTAGGTGTTACTCCCCTGGAAGACAGGGATAAACAGCAGTCTAAAATGGCTGCCCTGAAGACGGACAGCGCCGGGACCAAAGTGTGTGCTGGAGCCGTGAAGTGGTGTAACCAGATAAAAGAACTTGATTTCTTCTGCACAACCCCAAGAAATAGAAAGAAAGAGCCCTTGCTTAAGAGTATCACAGCAGCGAACAGAAAATAAGAAGAAAAGACAAGGTTTTGGAGTATAAAAAGCTACAACAAAATTAGAGACTAAATTTTGAATAATATGTATAATATGGCATTAATTAGGCATTGAACAAAATTCTGGACTTGCCTGCAATTGACTATTTTTAAGAAAGTTAATCATGGATAATTAAAAAGAGAAAAGAAAAGAACTTTGAAAAGTGGAAAGTGATACAGAATGCCATCTAATGGTTAAAGACTTTTTTCCTACAGAAATTTATGGAAATTTACTGGCCTTATAATTGTTATGAGATAAAAGACAAATAAAAGAAGAAGAACCCCAGAAACTTTAAAAAAAAGTGGGGGGGGAGAAATAAGAGGATATATAAATGTAATTTCCTGGAACTGTTGATTTTGACAAAGAGACAGAAAAATTAATAAAGGAAACAAAGATAAAAGGAGACTTTTGGCAAGGATCACAACAAAAGACTTTGAATATCAATAACTTAACTGATCATAAAAAATGGAAGAAATAAGCAAAGACTAAGTTGGATTTGCAAATTGTAAGAGGAATGCTGAAAGAAAGAAGGGAATTATTGGACATACTGGCAAAGAAAATAATGGCGATGGTAGAAGAACAAAGAAATTTCAGTGAAGCGGAGTTAAAGGAAGAAGAAAGTGGCTCAGATAGACATGGAGAACAAGAGATACTGCCAAAAGACACTAAAGGAACTAAAATTGTGACATTGATGACAGAGTTAATAAATAAAAGAGAAAATGCTCCCAGGATTAAACAAAAGAAGAAGAAATTCTACAAGGAGAAACTTCAAAAAAGAGAACAGGAAAGGGGTGGGAGAAGAAGGGTGAAATATTGGAAGGAAAAAAGGAGGAAGAGCAGGGAAATTTAGAAAAGGGAAAGCTGGCTAAAATTAAAAGAAATAATAAAGCTGAAAAATTTAGAGATAAGGGTTAGGGATTCTATAAGGGGGATATCACATGGAATATATATTGGTATTTAGTCTAAAACTTGCTGGGGTTTTGGAGAATAGGTTGACCCCAGGGGTGGGATTCAATTTTTTTTAACAACCGGTTCTGTGGCTGTGGCTTGGTGGTCATGTGACTGGGTGAGGCACCAAAATAACCCAGATGTCTCCTACTGGAGACAGGGAGTTGGACTAGATGACCTCTGAGGTCCCTTCCAGCCCTGGATTGCTGTGCGGTTTCAAAGCATCCTCTGAAGCTGTGTCTAGTGCCAGGGCTTGTGGTCCCTTCTTCCTCTCCTTTTTCTCTCCATCCTCCCCTTCCTCTATCCACCTTTCCATCTATATCTCATTCACTTTCCCTTCCCTTCCCTCTTTGTCTCTTCCTTTCTTTCTTTCTTTCTTTCTTTCTTTCTTTCTTTCTTTCTTTCTTTCTTTCTTTCTTTCTTTCTTTCTTTCTTTCTTTCTTTCTTTCTTCCTTCCTTCCTTCCTTCCTTCCTTCCTTCCCTCCCTCCTTTCTTTCTTTTTCTTTCTTTCCTCTTTCCTTCCTTCCTTCCTTCCATCTTGCTGGCTTTGTCCCTTCCCTCCCTCCTTTCTTTCTTCCCTCCCTCTTTCTTTCTTTCTCCCTTCCCTCCCCTCTTTCTCAGGGGTGCGATTCAATTTTTTTAATAAACGGTTCTGTGGGTGTGGCTTAGTTGGTGGGTGTGGCTTGGTGGTCATGCTATTGGCTGGGCGTGGCCAACTCAACATCACTCACATGTATCTCCTCGCCTGGCTTCTCATGACTGTGGGGATGCTGCAACAGTCGTAAGTGTGAAAAATGGTCATAAGTCACTTTTTTTCAGTGCCATTGTAACTTTGAATGGTCTCTCCACACAAGCAAAGTACCAGCAAAGGAGGGGAAAAAAACTCCAGAGAAGTTCCTGAGACAGGAAGTCTAGTCCTGCCAAGAACGTAATAAGGGTTAACGGAGAGGCAGTTTCTCTAAGCAACACCAGAATGTTTCCTTCCTGCCTTCCTTACAGGATTAGCCCAGTAATTTCTTCTAACAACCAGTTCTCTGAACTGCTTAGAAGGTGAACAATCGTTTCTAGTGAATAGGCGCAAATCGGTAGAGTCCCAC
>CM066331.1:217304462-217404462 GCA_033807585.1 Hydrophis major
TCCCAGTGTGTATTTTGACATCTGTGGACGTCTTCAAGCCCTTATCTTGCCTGGTTCCCTTAATTGCTTCAGTGTGGTTTGTGTTGTTTTTGCTCTGTATAATTGATGGGCATTTTTAGTTCAAACGGCATTTTCTCATTTTCGTAACTGTTTGTGGGGGAGTTTTTTTTTGTCTTCAGTCAAGGATATTTGGAGCTGTGAAGCCAAGTGAAGGAATAAAAGGGGCTTCACCTGTTTTTGTGACTGTGTTTATTTTGTATCCCACCCTGGGTCATCACAGAGATGTTTGCAGAGGACAGACTCGCAAATGCACAATGAAACACACAAACACACCTCCCAACAGATCATCAAAATTGAAAGGGACCTTGTAGATCATCTAGTCCACTCCCCCCCGCCCCGCCCAAGGTAAGAGCATGGGAAAAAGAACGAGAAACAGGAAGTTAGTAAAATTCATATCAGGGAGTGAGAAAGTGGAAAAAGGAAATTAATTTGACCCCAGCTTGTTTTTTCTCTTTCTCCACATGACAGGTGGCCCTCAAATTAAACAGATGGATAGGGTTGGAAGGGACCTTGTAGGTCATCTAGTCCAACCCCCCCCCCCCGCCCAAGCAGGAGACCCTGCACCATTTCTGACAGATGGCAGTCCAGTCTCTTCTTGAAAGCCTCCAGGGATGAAGCTGCCACAACTTCCGAATAATAGAATAATAGAGTTGGAAGGGACCTTGGAGGTCATCTAGTCCAATCCTCTGCCCTAGCAGGAGACCCTACACCATTTCTGACAGGAGGGAACCCAGTCTCTTCTTGAAAGCCTCCAGGGATGGAGCTCCCACAACTCACACCCAATTGGTTAGTGAGCGTTCAAAGTCACAACAAAAAGTGATTGAGGATGAGCCCTCACTCTTACGACCGTCTCCTGCAGTCACCTGATCAAAATTTGGATCATGGCCAAGGCTTCCCAAGGTCACGTGGTCCCCCTTTGTGACCTTCCCAGCATGGCTTCTGATAGGCCAAAGTCAATGGGGGAAAGGCTGGATTCACTTAAAGACCGCAGTGATTTGCTTAACAACTGTGGCAAGAAAGACCAAAAAATGGGTGTGTGACTCACTTAAGTGACAGAAATGGTCATGTGATCCCCTTTTGCGACCCTCTGACAAACCAAGTAAATGGGGGAAAGCTGGGTTCACTTAACGACCGTGGCAAGAACATCCCCCAGAATGGGTGCGACTCACTTAACAACGGGTTTGCTTAGCAACAGCAACGGTCACGTGAGTCCCCCTTTTTGAGACCCTCTGACAAGGCAAGGTCAACAGGGGGAGGGAGACTAATTCACTTAATGACCACAGTGATTTGCTTAACAACCGGGGCACAAAAAGTCATCAAATGGATCAAAACGTTAGTTAACCACTGTCTTGCTTAGCAACGGGCTCCATTCTGGTCGTAAGTCGAGGACTACCTATATCACAAAGTGGGGAGAAAGCCCCTTTTTGGCTCCATTGATAAGCATTCCTGCCACCTCCCATGCAACCACCCACCCCTCCTCCACCAGCCCCTCGCTCTGTGATGGCGAACCTATGGCACGTGAGCCCCAGCCGAGCTGAAAAACGGGCCTTCCGGAAATACCGTAAGTGCCGAAACGGGCTCGTTTTTCAGCCTCCCGAGGCTGCAGAGGCTTCCTTGGAACTTCTGGGAGGGAGGAAATAGGGTCAAACGGGCCAAAAATCAGCCAGGGGACGCACACATGCACAGGGGGGAGCATTGCATTGTGGATGCTGGCACGCACACGCACTTTTGGCACACCACAACAAAGGTTCGCCATCACTGCCCCAGCCCCTCTCCAGTATGTTCCCCACCCTCCATTTCACCCCATAATTAGAAGGGACTGTTAGGAATAACAAGGTTACCTAACGTAGTTTGGGTAAAATAATATATATAAACTATGATAGTAAGTTTATGTGTGTGTCACTTTAAACAGCAAAGCATGTAATTTTGGATGCGGCTGTAAAACCGCCATAAGAGGGAGCAAGAGAACTTGATTGATTGCTGGCTTACTGGATTGCTTGCTGACGATGATGGATTGATGGTTCCCTGCTGCTGCTGCTGCTTTTGCTGAAGAGAGAAAGGAGGTTTGATCTTCTTCATATCTCTACTATGAGAAGATATATTACTGGACTGATATTTGTAAGTTTACTGACCTCTTTTTCGACACTGGACTTTGCAACTGAATAATCCCCGGACGGACTGAACTAGTGAATGATATATGGACTGTTTTGACTATGCTAAAACTCTTACTGGAATGAACTATTTAACCAGCACAGTGTATCTGTTTTACTAAGTGTAAGCTACAAAAATGTTTATCTCACATATTTTGCCTGCCTGCCTGACTGCCGTGCAGATTCTGCTAGGGTGTATCCCTAACAGGGACTATCCAACCAAGGCAGGCCAATTAATCTCTAGTAGTCGGTGTGTAACTCAACCCTTTGCTCCCCCAGACGTCTGTCAAACTCAATTAGCTCGGTCCACGAAACGTTAATTTTTAAATCCATTTCATCTAACACGGGCCGCAAATCACAGCAGATAACATAGGAAAGCATCAGCCACATGTGTGTTTCGAACGCTTTTCTAACCTTGGTTTGTTCTCTCCATCCTTTACCTTCTTAATCTGCCTTTATAGCCATCGCTCTTCTTACTAGTGGTGTCTTTTCCAGGGGGCTCCTTGAAGTTACGACCGCAACAGAGGCCCTGAATCGCTAAGCAAGACGCTGGTTAACTGAATTCTTCTTCCTTTTGTGACCTTTTGTGCCACCGTTGTTAAGCGAATCCCTGCTGTGGTTAAGTTAGGCACATGGTGGTGAAGTGAATGTGGCTTCCCCGTAGACTCTGCCCTGTCCGGAGGTCATAAAAGGGGACAGAGGGACATTGCAACCATCATAAATACGAGTCAGCTGCCAAGTGTCTGAATCTTGGTCAGGTGACCATGGAGATGCTGCAATGGTTGTAAGTGGGAAAACAGTCATATAAGTCCCTTTCTTAAGTGCTGTCGTAAGTTTGAACGGTCACTAAACAAACAGGTGCAAGTTGAGAACTACCTGTATTGGACTATAAGCCACCTAGCATCGCGTCAAACCATGGGATGGGTGGCATATAAATTCAATCAATCAAGCAACAATCAGTCAATCAATCATCATCATAACCAGTGGTGGTATTCAGCCGGTTCGCACTGGTTCAGGCGAACTGGTAGTGTCATGCCCCCTGTTGGAGTCTGATTCTGAGGGGGAGACAGGGAGTGGGAGTGGGGCTCCAGTGTCCGTGGAGGAAACTGGGGAAGGGCATTCAGAGGAAGACCCAGGCCCACCCCCTTTTCATCCTAGAGCATGCAGGGAGGAACGGAGAAGGGAACAACATGAGTTGTGTGATTTATGGGGGAGGAAAGGGCCCTGATCCCCTTCATTAGCAGCAGCTGGGAAAACAGGATTTAAAAAGGGTGTTTGCACACAGCACCTTGCTGGAAGCAAAGCGTGAATTATCTTGGTTTGTCAAGTCTTATCTGGGTTCCTGAGTCCTCCCAACTGTGTGCGTTTTGTTATCTTTTGACTTCTACAATCCCTTATCCTGCCCTGTCTCGTTAATTGCTGCAGTGTGGTTTGTGTTGGGTTTTATTTATAATTTAGATGTGCTTTGGGTTCGGACTGAATTCCTTCCCTTTAAAATCTTTTCTCGGGAGAGTTTTTTTCTCCAGCCGATGATAACTGGACATTGGGGGCCAAGTTGGAGGCATGAAAGGGACTTTACCTACTTTTGTGACTTGGTTGCCTTTGGGTCATCACAGGTAGCCAGGAGTCGGTGTGGGTCACTGAACCAGGAATAACTTAAGGCTGGCCACACCCACGACCCGGCCGCCCCTCCCCTCCCTGCCCAGTCAGTCCTTATTGAGCACGTGTAACATTGCATGCATGCGTGACATCACTGGCTGCGTTCTCCCCCTCCCAGTCATTCCTTAAGGTATTTTTTCCCCTCCCGATGATCAGCTGTTCCGACGATCAGCTTTTCTGGGATCCCCCTCATGGTCTTACTGCTTCACTTAGGAGGAAGGAGAAGAGGAAGAAGGAAGAAGAGGAGAAAGGAAGGAGAAGAGGAAGGAAGGAGAGGATGATCAGCTGTTCCGGGATCCCCCTCACTGCTTCACTTACTGCTTACTGCTTCACTTAGGAGGAAGGAAGAAGGAAGGAAAGAAGGAGAGAAAGAAAGGGAAGGAAGGAAGGAAGGAAGGAAGGAAGGAAGGAAGGAAGGAAGGAGAAAAGGAAGGAAGGAGAAGAGGAAGGAAGGAGAGGAGGAAGGAAGGAAAGAAGGAGAGAAAGAAAGGGAAGAAAGAAGGAAGGAAGGAAGGAAGGAAGGAAAGAAGGAAGGAAAGGAGAGAAAGAAAGGGAAGAAAGAAGGAAGGAAGGAAGGAAGGAAGGAAGGAAGGAAGGAAGGAAGGAAGGAAGGAAGGAAGGAGCGGAGGAAGGAAGGAACAGAGGAAGGAAGGAAGGAAGGAAAGAAGCAGAGAAAGAAAGGGAAGAAAGAAGGAAGGAAGGAGAGGAGAGGAGGAAGGAAGGAAGGAAAGAAGGAAGGAAGGAAGGAAGGAAGGAAGGAAGGAAGGAAGGAAGGAAGAAGGAAGGAAGGAGAGGAGCAAGGAAGGAGAGGAGCAAGGAAGGAAAGAAGGAGAGAAAGAAAGGGAAGAAAGAAGGAAGGAAGGAAAGAAGGAGAGAAAGAAAGGGAAGAAAGAAAGAAGGAAGGAAGGAAGGAAGGAGCGGAGGAAGGAAGGAAGGAAAGAGAGGAGGAAGGAAAGAGAGGACGATCAGCTGTTCTGATGACCAGCTGTGCCAGGATCCCTCTCGCTGTCTTACTGCTTCACCCAGGAGGAAAGAAGGAAGGAAGGAGGGAGAGGAGGAAGGAAGGAGAGGAGGAAAAAGGAAGGAAGGAAGGAAGGAAGGAAGGAAGGAAGGAAGGAAAGAGAGGAGGAAGCAAAGAGAGGACGATCAGCTGTTCTGATGACCAGCTGTGCCAGGATCCCTCTCGCTGTCTTACTGCTTCACCCAGGAGGAAAGAAGGAAGGAAGGAAGGAGAGGAGGAAGGAAGGAAGGAAGGAAGGAAGAAGAGGACGATCAGCTGTTCCGATGACCAGCTGTGCCAGGATCCCTCTCGCTGTCTTACTGCTTCACCCAGGAGGAAAGAAGGAAGGAAGGAAGGAGAGGAAGAAGGAAGGAAGGAAGGAAGGAAGGAAGGAAGGAAGGAAGGAAGGAAGGAAGGAGAGGACGATCAGCTGTTCCGATGACCAGCTGTGCCAGGATCCCTCTCACTGTCTTACTGCTTCACCCAGGAGGAAAGAAGGAAGGAAGGAAGGAGAGGAGGAAGGAAGGAAGGAAGGAAGGAAGGAAGGAAGGAAGGAAGGAAGGAAGGAAGGAAGGAGAGGACGATCAGCTGTTCCGATGACCAGCTGTGCCAGATCCCCCTCACTGTCTTACTGCTTCACCCAGGAGGAAAGAAGGAAGGAAGGAAGGAGAGGAGGAAGGAAGGAGAGGAGGAAAAAGGAAGGAAGGAAGGAAGGAAGGAAGGAAGGAAGGAAGGAAGGAAGGAAGGAAGGAAGGAGAAGAAGAAGGAAGGAGAGGACGATCAGCTGTTCTGATGACCAGCTGTGCCAGGATCCCTCTCGCTGTCTTACTGCTTCACCCAGGAGGAAAGAAGGAAGGAAGGAGGGAGAGGAGGAAGGAAGGAGAAAAGGAAAAAGGAAGGAAGGAAGGAAGGAAGGAAGGAAGGAAGGAAGGAAGGAAGGAAGGAGAAGAAGAAGGAAGGAGAGGACGATCAGCTGTTCCGATGACCAGCTGTGCCAGGATCCCTCTCGCTGTCTTACTGCTTCACCCAGGAGGAAGGAAGGAAGGAAGGAGGGAGAGGAGGAAGGAAGGAGAGGAGGAAAAAGGAAGGAAGGAAGGAAGGAAGGAGAAGAAGGAAAGAGAGGACGATCAGCTGTTCCGATGACCAGCTGTGCCAGGATCCCTCTCGCTTTCTTACTGCTTCACCCAGGAGGAAGGAAGGAAGGAAGGAAGGAAGGAAAGAAGGAAGGAAGGAGAGGAGGAAGGAAGGTGAGGAGGAAAAAGGAAGGAGAGGAGGAAGGAAGGAAGGAAGGAAGGAAGGAAGGAAGGAGAGGACGATCAGCTGTTCCGATGACCAGCTGTGCTGGGATCCCTCTCGCTGTCTTACTGCTTCACCCAGGAGGCTTCCCTGAGGTCAGAAGGCCCCAAAAAACAGGGGGAGGGGACCTTGCTGTAAAAAAAAAAAAAAGCCATGCCCACCCAGTCAGAGGGCCACGCCCGCCTAGCCACGCCCACAGAACCGGTCGTTTAAAAAAAAATTGAATCCACCCCACCCCTGATCATCACCTGTTCACAAGAGAGGCCACACCTGGAATCCTGCATCCAGTTTTGGTCCCCACATTACAAAAAAAGAGATTGCACCTTTGGAAAAAGGGCAGAGAAGAGCAGCAAGGCCTGGAGACTAAAACCCACGAAGCAGAAGAAGGGTTGCAGGACCTGGGTTTGGCCAGTCTGGAGAAAAGGAGGACTTGGGCGGAGTTGATCGTCCGGTATTTGAGGGGCTGCTCCCAAGAAGATTCTCCAAAGCACCAGAGGGCAGGAGAAGAAGCAATGGATGGAAACTCATCCAGGAGAGAAGCAACCTGGAATGAAGGAGAAATTTCTTGACAGTGGGGAAAATTAACCAGTGGAACTGTTTGCCATCAGAAGTGGTGGGTGCTCCATCCCTGGAGGTTTTTAAGAAGAGACTGGAGAGCCGTTTGCCTGGAATGGTCTAGGCTAAGGTCTCCTGCTTGGGCAGGGGGATGGACTAGAAGACCTCCAAGGTCCCTTTCCAGCTCTATTCTCAATTTAAAATCATACATTTTATCCCAAAAGGGGACATAGTGTTTTAATCGCTGCCCGGCATTAAATGATTTGCAATTTATTTTTCATGCCTGCTTTATTCTCTCTTCTTCTTTTGGACTTACTGCCATCTGTAATCAAATCCCAAAGTTCTCATTGTTCTACCCTATTAAAACACGCCGAGGCTCTTCCGCAAAACATCAAATACATAAAAAAAAAAAAAAATTCTTGCACCCAAAGATTGCTAAACGAACTCAGCAAAGAAAAGAAAAGGAAAAGATAAGAATGAAGGGAAAGGAAGGGAACATAAGGGAAGGGAAGGGAAGAAAGGAAGAAAGGAAGAAAGGAAGGAAGGAAGGAAGGAAGGAAGGAAAGAAAGAAAGAAAGAAAGAAAGAAAGAAAGAAAGAAAGAAAGAAAGAAAGAAAGAAAGAAAGAAAGAAAGAAAGAAAGAAAGAAAGAAAGAAAGAAAGAAAGAAAGGTTTGCACAGCTTGGGCATAAAATCCAGTGCATAAACTCCCAATTTCCTCTTTTTGATTTTTATTTATTAAGTGTATACACCTCCTCCAGCAACCTTTGATGCAAAATTCAGCCAGGCCTTTCTCCAGAAGGCTTCACAAACCCTGTTTTTGCACGGAAAAAGGACTGAGGAATGTTACACACGGGATGCTTCTTCTCATGTGGCACAAACACAACCTTAAATAAATGAATTTATTTATAAACCACACGGCCCCTCTCCAATAAGGAACCCCTCCACCCAATTTTATCATTTACTCCAATTCCACCATCTCACTTGCAGCTTTTTCCCAACCTCCTCACTGCATGTATGACTTCTTTTAATCAACTTTTCTTTTCCCATGGAGCCCTCAGATTTATTGCCTTCATTTCAATTGCAGCCTTCGACAACTCATTTCCATATAAATATTCCTTCCAGTTGTTGCCCACAATGGTTCCCTCTCTGGCCTTTCCTCTCTTGAATTTCCACTTCTAGTTTAGTTTTTAGTTTACTTTATTCTCACTGCACCTCGTAAAACGAAATCAAGCTCTATCTTCAGGGCACAACATGACTGTGAAAAATAAACACAAACCCACATATCCTTCACCCTCCACACATGGAACCGAAAACCCCTGATATTGCATGAATATTGATTGCACTATACAGCAGGATTCAACAGAGCTCCTGCCCTGGGAGAGAAGCTGTTTTCCAGCCTATTTATCCATGTTTTTATTCTCCTAAACCGTCTGCCAGATGGTCATAGTTCAAAAAAAAAAGGGTTCCCAGGATGAGATGGATCTTGGAGGATGTTTTGAACTTTCTTGAGGCAGCAAAGCTCTTCCAAAGAGGGGAGAGGGCAGCCAATGATCCTCTGGCCAATGACATTCACCCTCTGTAGTGCCATCCTATCTGCCACTATGCAATTGGCAAACCATACAGAGGTGCAGTAAGTTAAGATACTCTCTAGGGTGCAGCGGTAGAAAGTCACCAGCAGTTTCTCATTCATTTGTTTTCTGAGAAGCCTCAGGTAGCATAATCTCTGCTGGGGCCTTTTGACCTGGGCTGCAATGTGGGCACCCCAGGTCAGGTCCTCTTTTAGGGTAACACCCAGAAACTTAAAACTGGCCAGTTGCTCCCCTCGGTCTCCATTCATAAGCAAGGGCTGGAGGTCTGATCTGTTCTTTCTATAGTCTACTATCAGCTTCTTGGTCATATTGGGGTTGAGGACCAAGTTGTTGTCTGCACACCACGAAAGCAACCGTTGGTCCACCTCATCTCGGTGGGCAGACTCATCTCCCACCACTGTTGTATCATCTGCAAATGTAGTAATATTTTCTATTTTCTGTGCTGGAGACTCCCCGGCCTTTGCCCTTTCCGCTCCCTTTCTAAACCAGTTTGACTCCCCTTTGCACTGTCTCTGCTTAAATGTCTCTGGAGATTCTCAGTCCTCTAGGTCAGGGGTCTCCAACCTTGGCAACCTTTAAGCCTGGAGGACTTTAAGCCTGGAGGACTTCAACTCCCAGAATGCCCCAGCCAGCTTCCTCCAGGCTTAAAGTTGCCAAGGTTGGAGACCCCTGCTCTAGGTCATGGTTGTCCTAAAGGTGCTTTTTTTTCTAGAGGCAAGTAAATTTTCTGTTTTTTTTTTTTTCTTTTCAGCTCAGAGTTGAAGATGAGAAGTGAACTATTTTCAGAGGAAAAAAAACCAGGAAGTACACCTACTTCCTGAAAAAGCCCTTTTGCATCAGATGTGCTTGGAGGGCTGTAGGCTGGATAGGGAAGGTGGCGGGGAAATGCCACTTAAACAGGGGGGACTTGGGCTTAGGGAGGGACTGAGGGGTCCTGGGTGCTTTCAGAGCTTAGCTGTTTTCTTGCAGACATTTCATGACCCAACTAGGGAACATCATCAGGGCTAGGATTAGGTGATGTCACCTAATTTGGGTCATGAAACGTCTGCAAGGGAATCACAAAGCACATCAAGGATCCTCCTCCTCTTCCTCCTCCTCCTCCTCCCCCCCTTAAAACCCACCTCCCTTCTAGCACTGACGATGTTCCCTAGTTGGGTCATGAAACGTCTGCAAGGAAACCACCCAGCTCAGAGGGCACCAATTCCCCCACAGTCCGCCTCCTTCCTCTCCCTCTTCCTCCTCCTCTCCTCCACAAACCCACCTCCCTTCTAGCACTGACGATGTTCCCTAGTTGGGTCATGAAACGTCTGCAAGGAAACCACCCAGCTCAGGCAGTGTTCTGACTCAGTCTTAGCAGAACCAAGAAACAAACTCCTTCCGAAAACCCCCTCTTCATTTAGCCACTGTGAATTCATGGCATTCCCACACAGAAAAATCCAGGCATTTAATGCTCCCAAGGGTGACCTTATCAATCCCTGGATAATTGCCAGGCCGGAGAGCTTCCAGTCCCAAAGCTGTCAATTAATTCCTGGCAAGGAGTCTCCAAGGCATGAACCACGATAAGCAAATCAGATGTAGATGCAGACAATCAGAGTTGGAAGGGACTTTGTAGGTCATCTAGTCCAACCCCCTGCCCAAGCGGGAGACCCTACACCATTTCTGACAGAGGGCAGTCCGGTCTCTTCTTGAAAGCTTCCAGGGATGAAGCTCCCACAACTTCTGAGGGCAACTTCTGTTCCATGGATTGATTGCTCTCACTGTCAGAAAGTTTCTCCTTGTTTCCAGGTTGAATCTCCCCTTGATCCGTTTCCATCCATTGTTCCTTGTCTGGCCTTCAGGTGCTTTGGAAAACAGGTTGAGCCCTTTCTCTCTGTGGCAGCCCTTCAACTATTGGAAGATGGCTATCATGCCTCCCGTGGTCCTTCTCTTCTCTAGACTAGCCAAGCCCAGTTCCTGCAACCGTCCATTGTATGTTTTAGCCTCCAGTCCCCTCATCATCCAGGTTGCTCTTCTCTGCACTTTTTCTAGAGTCTAAACATCTTTTTTATAATGTGGTGACTAAAACTGGATGCAGTACTCTAGGTGTGGTTTTACTAAGGCCTCATAGAGTGGTATTAGTACCTCCCTTGATCTGGATTGTATCGCTCTGTTAATGCCATTTAGGATTGCATTGGCTTTTTTGGCGGCTGCTGCACGCTGCTGGCTCCCATTTAGCTGGTTGTCCACTAAGACTCCAAGATCCCTCTCCCAGTTCCTGCTATTGAGCCTGGTATCACCCAGTCTGTATATGTCCTTTGGGTTTTTCTTGCCTAAGTGTAGGACTTTACTTTTCTCTACATTGAATTTCATTTTGTTAGATACGGCCCAGTGTTCTAGTGTGTCAAGGGAACCATCTGGATCTTGAGCCTATCTTCTTGGGTGTTGGCTATTCCTGCCAGCTTAGTCTCATCTGCAAATGTGGTAAGTTCCCCTTCTATTCCCTCCTCGAAGTCGTTAATGAAGATATTGAAGAGTCGTGGACCTAAAACGGAACCTTGTGGCACCCCACTGCTTACTTCCCTCCAGGTAGACTTAGGCCCATTAAGGACTACTCGTTTAGTACAGTTTGCCAGCCAGTTGCGAATCCATCTAGTGGTGGTGCTATCTATTCCACTTTTTTCTAGCTTACTAAGAAGTAGGTTGTGGTCTACTTTATCGAATGCTTTGCTGAAAACTAAATATATTGTGTCCACAGTATTTTGCTGGTCTACTAATTTAGTCCCTGTGTTGAAGAATGAAATAAGATTAGTTTGGCATGATCTGTTCTTAACAAACCCGTGCTGACTGCTAGTTATTACTTTACTTGTTTCTAGATGTTGGCAGATCCGTTTTTTTATTATCTTTTCCAGCATCTTCCCAGGTATTGATGTTAGGCTGATTGATCTATAGTTTCCTGGGTCTGTTTTTTTCCCCTTTTTTGAAGATGGGAACCACATCAGCTCTTTTCCAGTCCTCTGGTAGTTCCCTGGCACTCCAGGATTTTTGAAAGATATGGTGCAGTGGTTCTGAGATGACCTCTGCCAGCTCCTTTAAAATTATGGGATGTGATCCATTAAGCCCCAGTGATTTATTTTCATCAAGATCATCATCATAATAAGCAGAACTAATTGTCTCCTGCAACCTCCTCTTTTGCCTCTATGTAGTCTCCAGGGATGGGCTATTCAGTGTCCACGTGTTTCTTTTATTATGAGTCAGCCCCTGTTCCTTAGTTGTTCTCCTCTCCTGACAGCTCTGCACATATGCACATCTAGAACAGGCTCCAGCTGCTCTTCCTCCCCACTTCTTGTCTCCAACTCCGAAGGCAGCTGGGAAATACCGGACGGCCCTGGCCCCATCTCTGCCTCCGATACAGAGCATCCATCCGAGCCTTCCCTAGACTCCAGGAATGGCCCAGGTCCCTCCCCAACCTCCTCACTGTCCGAGTCTGCCACCAGCTCCATTGGCAGCTGGCAGGCCACAACAGACAGCACGAAAGACCCCCCCACCTCAGTCCTCCTCCTTTTCCTCCTCCATCTCCCCATAAAACCCATCTCCTCATAACGCTGATGCTGTTACCTCGTTGGCTCATGAAACGTCTGCAAGGAAACCACCCAGTTCAGACAGCACCCAGGACCCCACAGTCTTTTTCCTCTTCCTCCTCCTCTGCACACCCCACCAACCTCTAGCACTGATGCTGTTACTTAGTTGGCCCATGAAACGTCTGCAAGGAAACCACCCAGTTCAGAGAGGAGCCCTGAGCTACAAACATTCTCCTTTAACCGCCTCGAACGATGCGGCTGCCGTCAATCAGAAGCATCATAAGGTCATCGCCCGTCCCCACCCAACAAGCAAGCCCAAGACTTTGCTGACGCTTTACCTGAGCATACAGGTGTAGTTCCCCGTGTCGTTCAGCAGGGCTGGGCGGAACCAGAGCATGTCCTTCTCCTTGCTGATGTGGTTGTCGGGATGGCGGAAGTTGATGGGCTCCTCCAGGTCCTGGCCCTGCCCGATCCAGTACCAGATGAGGGTCAGGCCGGCCGAGTGGGCAGTGCTGTAGTTGTACTTCACAAAAGCCACAAAGAGCGGGCACTTGATCTTGGCCGGTTCCCCACTGTACACCGGCTTGTGCTTCATGGTGTCGACCCCCCAGTCGTCGCAGCGCTCTGGAATGGAGCCCCCCCCAAAAAAAGAGGATTAAATGCCAGTCACCTACATCAGATACTCTTGAGACCCACCGGCAGCTGCTGAAAGCTGGCAGCGGACTCGGACAGTGAGGAGGTTAGGAAGCAACCTGGGCCGTTCCTAGAGTCTGGGGAAGGCTCGGACGAGGGCTCTGTGTCGGAGGCAGAGATGGGGCCAGCGCCGTCCGACCCTTCGGAGTCCAAAATCAGTAGGGAAGAAGAAGAGCAGCTGGGAGCCTGTTCCCAGTGTGAGCATACACAAAGCTAGCAGAAGACACCCAAAGTCCAGACAAGGAATAATGGATGGAAAGGGATCAAGGAGAGATTCAACCTAGGAGAGAAGCAACTTCGAACGAAGGAGAAACTTCCTGACAGTGAGGACAATTAACCAGTGGAACAGCTTGCCACCAGAAGCTGTAAATTCTCCAACACTGGGAGTTGTTAAGAAGGGATTGGATAAACATTTCTCTGAAGCAGTATAGGGTTTCCTGCCTGAGCAGGGGGTTGGACTAGAAGACCTCCAAGGTCCCTTCCAGCTCTATTGTATTGTATTGTATTGCATTGCATTCTATTCTATTCTACGCTACTCTATTATTTCTAATTCTATTCTATTCTATTCTATTCTATTCTTCTATTCTATTCTATTCTATTCTGTTCTGTTCTGTTCTGTTCTGTTCTGTTCTTCATTCCAACATCCTATCCTATCCTATTCTACTTTCTATTTATTTTCTATTCTATTCTTTCTAATTCTGTGGTGTTCTGTTCTGTTCTATTCCAATTCCTATTCCAGTTCCATTCATTATTCTATTCTATTCTATTCTATTCTATTCTATTCTATTCTATCCTATCCTATTCTATTCTTCATTCCAATGTCCATTCCATTCCCTATTCTACTCTACTCTATTCTACTCTTTGCTCCAATATCGATTCTATTTTCTGTTCTAATTTCATTTTTTTCCACACTCTCCCGCGTCGTCTCCAAGTCAGTGAGCCAACCGACCTCAAACCTCAAAGAGAAAAATCGGAATTAGCCACACGTCTTGCAGCGAAGGCCAGGCTTCATCCCTGCATTGGATGCTGTCTCTGTCTTGTGACGAGGCTGGGGGGGGGATCTGTCAGGAGCCAATCCCTGAGTTTAGCTCGCATGGGGGGGGACGTGCACGAGACAACAACCCAGGGCAGCCTTAGGATCCGGGGCTCACGGTGGTGGGGGTGAAATTAAGAAGGGGGGGGTCTCTCTCCTGGAAACATAGAGGCTGGGCATCGGGCTTATGTGACCTCAGGACAGCTGCAACCTCTTAGAATGCTCTTAAAAGCTGGGAAGGGACCTCAGAGGTCATCCAGTCCAACCCCCAGCAGGATTCACTCCACCATCCCTCTTTTAACTCTCCAGCCTCTGTGGGGAAACCCTGGATGGAAGAAACCCCCCCCATCCAGAAAGTATTCCCTGGGTCTCATCTGGAGGGAAAAGCCAGCTTCACTTAATGACGGTGTGACAGGTTTAGCAACTGCTGCAATTTTGGTTAATGACGGTGGCAAGGAAGGTCATAAAACGGGGGCAAAACTCACTTGGGCGACTCTCTCACTTAGCAACAGAACCTTCGGGCTCCCATGGCAGTCATACCTCGAGGACTACCCTTGACGAAAATCAAATGCCGTCACTGGCCGGGTGGTTGGCATCGTTCTCACCACCAACTATTCCCAAACTTGCACAAGGTTGCAAATTGTACTCGGGCACAACAACGAAGAGGAACGGGCTGGTTTGGGGGAGAATAAACCCTCTGCTTAAATAGGAAATAGATTTATACGGCCCAGAACACAGAGGCTCCGCAGCTTATGGCTGTAAATGGAGGCCAAAATATCAGTTGCTAAGCGAGACAGTTGTTAAGCAAGTTTTGCCCCACTTTACGACCATTCTTGCCATGGAGGTTAAGCGAATCACTTCACTTGTGCAATTAGTTACGCAATTGTTAAAGAGAATCCGGCTTCCCCTGCTGATTTTTCTGAAACCCTACACCATTCCTGACCGATGGAGTACAGATGAACAGAGTTGGAAGGCACCTTGGAGGTCATCTAGTCCAACCCCCTGCCCAAGCAGGAGACCCTACACCATTCCTGACAGATGGAGTCCAGCCTCTTCTTGAAAGCCTCCAGGGATGAAGCTCCCACAACTTCCAAAAGGCAACTTCTGTTCCATGGGTGGATTGTTCTCCCTGTCAGAAAGTTTCTCCTTATTTCCAGGTTGAATCTCTCTCCTTGGTCAGTTTCCATCCATTGTTCCTTGTCTGGCCTTGGAGAATAGCTTGACCCCCTTCCCCCTCCTCTCTGGGGCAGCCCCTCAACTATTAGAAGATGCTCTCCTGCCTCCCCTGGTCCTTCTCTTCCCTAGACTAGCCAGGCCCAGTTCCTGCAACCGTCCATCCTATTTTTTAGCTTCCAATCCTCTAATCATCTTTGTTGCTCTCTGGATGCATCCATGAAATCACATGAAATCTGAACTACAATATCTATAAACCTCAGCCAACGTCTAGCACATGGGACCTCCCTTCCACCCATGCTTCTGTCCCAGGGGAGAGATATGGCTGCATTAGAACCATTTTCCATCAGATTCATTAAGTGGAATGCAAGGTGTGTTTTCTTGGCTTGGCCACTTCGGGCAATCTTCCCGTTTTCCAACGCAGCCAACCTTCTGTTCCCTCTTAACGATGGCTTGCTAATTGTCCCTCTGTCCACCTGGATTCAATAGGAACCTTTAAAAAAAAAAAAAAGATTCTCCAGGCCTGGTACCCATATATCTTTAAGTTCCCCTTTGATCTCCTCTCTTATCAGTTCTCTTTGGCTTGAAAGGAAAGTTCTCTTTGGAAGCCAAAACCTTAATTGGCACGAGGGAATCCTGACAATTTTCCAATTAGATAAATTAAGTTTCCTCGCCGTTTCCAGTGGGTTCAGTGTCTCTTCCTTGCATTATATTCTGGGCAAAGGCTTCTACTGACTGGTTTCTCAAGCTCAGCAAATTTAAGAGAGAGGTGGGCTTCCACTCCCAGAATTCCCCAGCTGGCACCATTTGAAATTGCTCAAGATTATCCACAAAGCTAGAAAGATGATTAGGGGGCTGGAGGATGAAACATACAAACGAAGAGTTGCAGGAAATGGGTATGTCTAATTTAAGGAAGAGAAGGACCAGGGGGGACATGAGAGCAGCCTTCCAACACTTGAGGGGCTGCCACAGAGAGGAGGAGGAGGAGGAAGGGGGTCAAGCTATTCTACAAAGCACCGGAAGGCAGGACAAGAAGCACCGGATGGAAACTCATCCAGGAGAAAAGCAACCTGGAATTAAGGAGGAACTTTCTAACAGGGAGGACAATTAACCAGTGGAACTGCTTGCCACCAGACGTTGCGGCTGCTCCATCACTGGGGGTGTTTAAGAAGAGATTGGGCAGCCGTTTGTCTGGAGTGAAACAGGGTCTCCTGCTTGAGCCGAGGGCTGGACTAGAAGACCTCCGGGGTCCCTTCCAGTGATGGAGCACCCACAACATCTGACGGCAAGCTGTCCCACTGAATATAGAATCACAGAGTTGGTAGGGACCTTGGAGGCCTCCTAGTCCAACCCCTTGCTCAAGCAGGAGATGCTATACCATTTCAGACGAAGTGGCTGTCCAGTCTCTTAGACTGCCATTGGTCAGCATTGATATAGGGCCTCCTGCTTGAGGGGGGGGATTGGACTAGATGACCTACAAGGTCCCTTCCAACTCTGTCTTCTGTTGTTCTGAGGGGGCTGCCACAAAGATGGGGGAGCTCAAGTTCTTCTCCAAAGGACTGGAAAGCAGGACAAGAAGCAATGGATGGAAGGAAGGAAGGAAGGAAGGAAGGAAGGAAGGAAGGAAGGAAGGAAGGAAGGAAGGAAGGAAGGAAGGAAGGAGAGAAAGAAATGGAAGAAGGAAGGAAGGAAGGAAGGAAGGAAGGAAGGAAGGAAGGAAGGAAGGAAGGAAGGAAGGAAGGAGAGAAAGAAAGCACTGGAAAGCAGGACAAGAAGCAATGGATGGATAGATGGAAGGAAGGAAGGAAGGAAGGAAGAAGGAAGGGAAGGAAGGAAGGAAGGAAGGAGAGAAAGAAATGGAAGAAGGAAGGAAGGAAGGAAGGAAGGAAGGAAGGAAGGAAGGAGAGAAAGAAAGCACTGGAAAGCAGGACAAGAAGCAATGGATGGATGGATGGATAGAAGGAAGGAAGGAAGGAGAGAAAGAAATGGAAGAAGGAAGGAAGGAAGGAGAGAAAGAAATGGAAGAAGGAAGGAAGGAAGGAAGGAAGGAAGGAAGGAAGGAAGGAAGGAAGGAAGGAAGGAAGGAAGGAAGGAAGGAAGGAAGGAGAGAAAGAAAGCACTGGAAAGCAGGACAAGAAGCAATGGATGGATGGATGGAAGGAAGGAAGGAAGGAAGGAAGGAAGGAAGGAAGGAGAGAAAGAAATGGAAGAAGGAAGGAAGGAAGGAAGGAGAGAAAGAAAGCACTGGAAAGCAGGACAAGAAGCAATGGATGGATGGATGGAAGGAAGGAAGGAAGGAAGGAAGGAAGGAAGGAAGGAAAGAGAGAAAGAAAGCACTGGAAAGCAGGACAAGAAGCAATGGATGGAAGGAAGGAAGGAAGGAAGGAAGGAAGGAAGGAAGGAAGGAAGGAAGGAGAGAAAGAAATGGAAGAAGGAAGGAAGGAAGGAAGGAAGGAAGGAAGGAAGGAAGGAAGGAAGGAAGGAGAGAAAGAAAGCACTGGAAAGCAGGACAAGAAGCAATGGATGGATAGATGGAAGGAAGGAAGGAAGGAAGGAAGGAAGGAGAGAAAGAAAGCACTGGAAAGCAGGACAAGAAGCAATGGATGGATGGATGGATGGAAGGAAGGAAGGAAGGAGAGAAAGAAAGCACTGGAAAGCAGGACAAGAAGCAATGGATGGATGGATGGAAGGAAGGAAGGAAGGAAGGAAGGAAGGAAGGAAGGAAGGAGAGAAAGAAATGGAAGAAGGAAGGAAGGAAGGAAGGAAGGAAGGAGAGAAAGAAAGCACTGGAAAGCAGGACAAGAAGCAATGGATGGATAGATGGAAGGAAGGAAGGAAGGAAGGAAGGAAGGAAAGAAAGAAGGAGAGAAAGAAATGGAAGAAGGAAGGAAGGAAGAAAGGAGAGAAAGAAAGCACTGGAAAGCAGTACAAGAAGCAATGGATAGATGGATGGAGGGAAGGAAGGAAGGAAGGAAGGAAGGAAGGAAGGAAGGAAGGAAGGAGAGAAAGAAATGGAAGAAGGAAGGAAGGAAGGAATGAAGGAAGGAAGGAGAGAAAGAAAGCACTGGAAAGCAAGACAAGAAGCAATGGATGGATGGATGGATGGAAGGAAGGAAGGAAGGAAGGAAGGAAGGAAGGAAGGAAGGAGAGAAAGAAATGGAAGAAGGAAGGAAGGAAGGAGAGAAAGAAAGCACTGGAAAGCAGGACAAGAAGCAATGGATGGATGGATGGATGGATGGAAGGAAGGAAGGAAAGAAGGAGAGAAAGAAAGGGAAGAAAGAAGGAAGGAAGGAAAGAAGGAGAGAAAGAAAGGGAAGAAGGAAGGAAGGAGAGAAAGAAAGGGAAGAAGGAAGGAAGGAAGGAAAGAAGGAGAGAAAGAAAGGGAAGAAAGAAGGAAGGAAGGGAGGAAAAATATGAAGGGAGGAATTAGGTAGAAGAAAACAGGAATGTGGGAGGAATTAGGGGGAAGGAAGGAAATGGATGGAAACTAACCAGGAGAGAAGCAACCTGGAGCAGGAGAAATTTCCCAAGAGTAAGGACAATTATCCAGTGGAACAGATGTTGCCAATGCTCCAACTCTGGAGGCTTTCAGAAGGGACTGGGCTGCCATTTGTCCACGAGGTCTCCTTCTTGAGTAGGGAGTCCGACTAGAAGACCTCCAAGGTCCCTTCCACCCGCCTCTTATTCTGTGATGCTTTTATTCTAGCTGACTCTGCCAGTTGCCATGACAGCCGTGTGAAATAGGATGCCTGGTTTGCAGACTTCGGCCGATGCCACCAGTTCCCGGAAGCTGAGAGGCCGTTTTTAGCCAGGTGAAGCAGAACCGGCCTTCTTGGCGGGAGGGAAAATGGCGCTAATGAAACCTTGGGGGTCCTGACAGGAATCTCTTGTAAAGGGGAAGATAATCCAAAACCCGCCTGCTAACTGAGTTTTGTGTCGCAACAGGGATGAAAAAGCAGATCGAGAGCAAGTTGGATGCTCCACAGAGGCCGTCCTGGCTTAGCGACCGTAAATCAGGACACGCCAAGCAAAGCGGCCACTAAGTGAGAAACCACATGCCTTTTCCCTGCTTTCGGGCTCCAAAGTGACAAAACTACAGGGTAACGTCCTTCGCCGACAACGCTTCGCTTTAGCGACCAGGATGACAGTGCTGGAAAAAATCAAGGTACGGCCAGGCCTCAGAGTTATAACCCACTGCGGTATCAGGACTGCTGAGCGAAGCAGTCACTAAGTGAGGAACTTTTCCGGCTCCAAAGTGAGAAAGCTACAGCTAGTCCTTGGCTCACGACCGTCTCCCTTAGTGACGTATGACGACAGTGCTAGGGGCAAGAAAAGTCAATGGCGGTCACAAGTCAAGGACTTCCTGCGTTCCCAGCTGAAACAAAGGAGGATGTTGGGGTCCGTCTTGACCGTGTTCACACACTCACACACAATGTGCCACCCAGTCAACCAAAGGCCTGAGGTTCAGCTCTGCGGGTTTGATCTTGCCTGGGCAACCCTGGGCCCTGACCCCATGTCGGAGTGTGGTGTGAATGCAGCCCTTCTCCTTCCGTTCTTCGCGGGATCAACTTGTGGGCTCACCACTCACCAGAGGTGCTGACGGCATGGAGGCAGAGCGCGATCAGGGACGACCAGTGGGGCCTCATCCTGCAGAGGAAAGAAGAGACAGACAGGTCGAGATGGGGAAGGAGGGAGGGAGGGGAACAGCAGCCGTTTGGCCTGGCGGCTCTATGGGCATCAGAGTCTCCATCCGTGGGCTTGGGGGCTCTGGTGATGCAGTCGTGTGGTCGCCCCGAGGAGGAGGAGAAATGGTGGTGATGGGAGGGAGGAGAAGGGAGAAGGAGAACTGGCGATGAAGGAGGAGGAGGAGGAGGAGGAGGAGGAGGAGGAGGAGGAGGAGGAGGAGGAGGAGGAGGAGGAGGAGGAGGAGGAAAACTCACTGGTGAAGAAGGAGAAGAACTGAAAGTAGAGGAGGAGGGGGAGAAGCAAGAAGGGAGGAAGGAGAAGGAGAAGGAAGCTGGGGTTGAAGGCGAAGAACTGGTGGTAGAGAGCAGGAAAAGAAGAGGAGCAAAAGGAGGAGAAGGGAAACTGGTGATGAAGGAATAGAAGGGGTGATAGAGGAAGAGGAAAGAGGAGGAAGAGGCAAAGAAAAGGGAGAAGGAGAAGGAAAACTGGTGATAGAAAGAGGAGCACTGGTGGTAAATGAGGAGGAGGAGAAGGAAGGAGGGAGGGAGGAGGGGAGCAGGGGGAGGGAAACTGGGGTTGATGAAGAAGAACTGATGGTAGAAGAGGAGGAAAAAAAGAGGAGGAGAAGGAGAAGAGAGAAGGAGTAGAATTGGTGATGGAGGAGGAAGAGAAGAAGAAGAAGAAGAAGAAGAAGAAGGAGGAGGAGGAGGAGGAGGAGGAGGAGGAGGAGGAGGAGGAGGGAGGAGGAGAAGAGGAGAAGGAGTAGAATTGGTGATGGAGGAGGAAGAGAAGAAGAGAGAAGAAGAAGAAGGAAGGAGGAGGAGGGAGGAGGAGGAGGAGGAGGAGGAGGAGGAGGAGGAGGAGGAGGAGAAGAAGAGAGAAGGAGTAGAATTGGTGATGGAGGAGGAAGAGAAGAAGAAGAAGAAGAAGAAGAAGAAGAAGAAGAAGGAGGAGGAGGAGGAGGAGGAGGAGGAGGAGGAGGAGGAGGAAGGAGGAGGAAAACTCACTGGAGAGAAGAAGGAGAAGAACTGAAAGTAGAGGAGGAGGGGGAGAAGCAAGAAGGAGGAAGGAGAAGGAGAAGGAAAGCTGGGGGTTGAAGGCGAGAAGAACTGGTGGTAGAAGAGCAGGAAAAGAAAGAGGAGCAAAAGGAGGAGAAGGGAAACTGTGATGAAGGGAATAGAAGGGGTGATAGAGGAAGAGGAAGAGGAAGAGAGGAAGAGGCAAAGAAAAGGGAGAAGGAGAAGGAAAACTGGTGATGAAAGAGGAGCACTGGTGGTAAATGAGGAGGAGGAGAAGGAAGGAGGGAGGGAGGAGGGGAGCAGGGGGAGGAAACTGGGGTTGAAGAAGAAGAACTGATGGTAGAAGAGGAGGGAAAAAAAGAGGAGGAGAAGGAGAAGAGAGAAGGAGTAGAATTGGTGATGGAGGAGGAAGAGAAGAAGAAGAAGAAGAAGAAGAAGAAGGAGGAGGAGGAGGGAGGAGGAGGAGGAGGAGGAGGAGGAGGAGGAGGAGGAGAGAGAGAGAAGGAGTAGAATTGGTGATGGAGGAGGAAGAGAAGAAGAAGAAGAAGAAGAAGAAGGAGGAGGAGGAGGAGGAGGAGGAGGAGGAGGAGGAGAGGAGGAGGAGGTGGAGGAGAGAGGAGAAGAAGAGAGAAGGAGTAGAATTGGTGATGGAGGAGGAAGAGAAGAAGAAGAGAGAAAAGAAGAGAAGAAGAGGAGGAGGAGGAGGAGGAGGAGGAGGAGGAGGGAGGAGGAGGAGGAGGAAAACTCACTGGAGAGAAGGAGAAGAACTGAAAGTAGAGGAGGAGGGGGAGAAGCAAGAAGGGAGGAAGGAGAAGGAGAAGGAAAGCTGGGGTTGAAGGCGAAGAACTGGTGGTAGAAGAGCAGGAAAAGAAAGAGGAGCAAAAGGAGGAGAAGGGAAACTGGTGATGAAGGAATAGAAGGGGGTGATAGAGGAAGAGGAAGAGGAGGAAGAGGCAAAGAAAAGGGAGAAGGAGAAGGAAAACTGGTGATGAAAGAGGAGCACTGGTGGTAAATGAGGAGGAGGAGAAGGAAGGAGGGAGGGAGGAGGGGAGCAGGGGGAGGGAAACTGGGGTTGAAGAAGAAGAACTGATGGTAGAAGAGGAGGAAAAAAAGAGGAGGAGAAGGAGAAGAGAGAAGGAGTAGAATTGGTGATGGAGGAGGAAGAGAAGAAGAAGAAAGAAGAAGAAGAAGAAGAAGAAGAAGAAGAAGAAGAAGAAGAAGAAGAAGAAGAAGAAGAAGAAGAAGAAGAAGAAGAAGAAGAAGAAGAAGAAGAAGAAGAAGAAGAAGAAGAAGAAGAAGAAGAAATTTATTGTCACTTTGAATGCACACAAACCGGCATACATTAAAGTGAAATTTCCTTTAGTGAAATTTAGAAATTTAAGCCTAAATTTCCTTTAGGGTTAGTGAAGAAGGGGGGAAGGGGAAGGAAAACTGGTGATGAAACATTAGCATTGGTGATAGAAGAGGAGAAGGAGGAGGAGGAGGAGGAGGAGGAGGAGGAGGAGGAGGAGGAGGAGGAGGAGGAGGAGGAGGAGGAGGAGGGAAGGCCAGCCAGAGAGATTCAAAGGAGGGAATGAGAATCTCTCCTTGCTGGATGAGATCTTAGCAACCCACTTCCTTCCTCCTTGCCCCTTCCCAGGATTCGCACGCAGGGCCCGATCTCCCTCCCCAGCCCTACCCCCTGATTTCTGGGGACGCTTTCCCCCAGATCCCCACTGCCTCCTTAACCAGGCCTAGCACCCCCGTCAAAACCACCTCCCCCGAAAGACGAAGCCAGCCGAGGAAGAGACCCCCCAAGAAAAAACGGTCAGTCGGGACAAGGAAGCCAACGCGAAGGGCTTCTTCCCACGACCCGGCTTCTCTGGACTTACGACCCCAACCCTCCCCGCCCTCCCTCTTCTTCATACCTCACAGCTGAAGACCCAGCAAGACCCCAATATTTATTGTCTGAAAGCATTTCCCTCCCTCTCAGTCAGAATGGGTCAATGAACAGGAGGTTTGAGCCCCTCGGTTCATACAGGCATTTCCTGCGAAATATCCTGACAAACCTTAAAACTTTTGCATTGCTTATCCAACGTATATTATTCTGTGATTTTGCATTTGTTTTCTTTTTCGGGGCTAATGCCTCTTTTGCAGGAGGGCCGAATGTCAGCCTTCAAGAGTCCTTTCTTTCGCTATCTTTTCGGCTGCCCTAGTAATGGGGGGAGGGTGAATCAGTTGGACTTGGTGGGGATGGGAAATGTGCTGGAAGTTTTAGAGAATGGACCGCATAACTTGAGGAAAACTTTTATTGTTTATGCTTATTTGCTTGCTTACTGTGCAACTGCAGGTCTTTATCAAACCAGGCCAAGGTCAACGGCCGGATGTCTGCATCACTCCCTGAAGATGCCCCACATGGCATTATGCACATCTTCAACTGGATGGACCATTGGAAGTAGTGCGGGTGGGAACGTTGCCATCACTTTGTACATGTGATTTCCACGCCTTTTGCCCCAGATCTCACATTTCTTCTGATGCTCCCGCTTGATTTCCTGGAAGTTTCTTTTCTCTATAACAATGGAGTCTAAGAGTGTCTGTCTTGTATTTCGAATGGAGCACCGTCTGGCACGCAGCCTGAGCCACCCCCAAAGCTCTGGTGGCAAAGCAGCTCTGCCAGGCTGGCAGTGGGCATCAAACCACCCAGTGCAGAGTCTACAAGGGCTCTGTGCTTTTTTTTTTTAAAGGTGCAACATACAACATGTTTCAAAGCTCCGACCTAGAGCTTCCCAAGATCGCAAAGCCGACTCCTCATCCCAATAAAACCACTTTTATTTAGGTTAAAGGGAATTCCTCTCCAGCAAAATCACGGCCAACAGTCTTTCATGAGAATCTAATGAGATTTCACAACTACAGATCTTTGTCAGGCTTGGAGAGTTGCCAGGCTGATAGCTTCCAAATGTACTCTGTAGCAGCAATTACATGGCAAGAATGCAGGAACAGATCTCCACCCAAATGAATTGAATTAATTGTCTCCTGCAAACCCCACTCCACTTTTGTTACTCTTTACCTGTAGCTTTACTCCCGAGTCAACCCTGGTTCCTTAGCTGTTCCCTTCATCTGGCAGCTCTGCGCATGCGCACACAGAAAACAGGCTCCAGCTGTTTCCAAAGGCAGCTGATAATTGTCGGACGGCCCTGGCCCCATCTCTGCCTCCGATGCAGAGCCCTCATCCGAGCCTTCCCCCGACTCCAGGGCTGGCCCAGTTTCCTTCCCCCAACCTCCTCACTGTCCCAGTCTGCCACCAGCTCCGCTGTCTGCTGGCGGACCAGAACAAATGCTCATCCAGCAGCTTTGCACATTTCTGAGCATTCAGCACAAGTAGCAATGCAATATTTCTGAGTTTTTGTTAAGCAGCAGAAAAACAACAAATCTGCCCCAAGGTCACTTTTTTTTGGCTCCTCTTTGGGGAAAACCAAGGGAAACATTACTCCAAAACATGCAGTACGTATTTAGCATTCTTTACAACTCCCAGAAATCCCTAGCCAGCCATGTCAAGTTTTTTTTTCCTCCAGCTACTAAAGCAGAGAGCTCGCAGAGAAAGGGATTGCAAGAGAGGAAGCGATCCTGGTTGAGGAATTCTGGGAGTGGGAGAAACGCTGTTTTACAAACCCACAAAGGGACGAAGTGTCTTTAGTAGATACTCAGTGCACTGTATCATTTGGGCTGCTCATGAAAGCACATGGAGAGAGTAAAAACAGAGAAACATCGTAACTCATCCAGGCAAACACACAGATTTACTTTGTCACTAAATAAACTCTTGTGCGCTTCAGCTTCTCTTCTTCATCTTTTTCTCAATTTTTGCATGACTCGGTCTCCTGCATTGCCTAACTTCCCCATGCTGCTTGCAGAAAGTTAGCCCACCAGGAAAAAAAAAGCCTGTTTCCTGAGGTGCTAGTTTTCCGCCTGCGGGGAGCTTTCCCAAGTCTCCCCCACTTTGAGCTTCCATCTGTGTGGCTTGAAGCAGGACCAGGGATGGAGTTTCAGTCCTGCATCGGCCGGGGCCTTAAGACCTGGATTGGGGGAAGATTGAGTTGGGGGATTAACAGGTTAAAAGAGTTGGAAGGGACCCTGTAGGTCATCTAGTCCAACCCTCCCCACCCACCCAAGCAGGGGACCCTACGCCCTTTCTGACAGAGGGCAGTCCAGTCTCTTCTTGAAAGCCTCCAGGGATGAAGTTCCCACAACTTCCAAAGGCAACTTCTGTTCCATGGGTGGATTCTTCTCACTGACAGAAAGTTTCTCCTTATTTCCAGGTTAAATCTCTCCTTGTTCAGTTTCCATCCATTACTCTTTGTCTGGCCTTCAGGTGCCTTGGAGAATAGCTTGACCCCCTTCCTCCTCCTCTCTGGGGCAGCCCCTCCCTCAAATATTGGAAGATGCTCTCCCGTCTCCCCTGGTCCTTCTCTTCCCTAGACTAGCCAGGCCCAGTTCCTGCAACCGTTCGTCGTATGTTTTAACCTCCCGTCCCCTCATCTTCCTGGTTGCTTTTCTCTGCACTTTTTCTGGAGTCTCAACCTCTTTTTTATAGTGTGGTGACCAAAACTGGATGCAGGACTCTAGGTGTGGCCTTGCTAAGGCTTTATAGAGTGGTCTTAGTCCCTCCCTTGATCTCGATTGTATCCCTCTGTCTGTTCATTGGCTTTTTTGGCTGCTGCTGCATATCATTGGCTCCTATTTAGCTGGTTGTCCACTAAGACTCCAAGATCCCTGTCACAGTTCCTGGTTTCACCCAGTCTATAGGTGACCTTGGGTTTTTCTTGCCTAAGTGTAAGACTTTCCTTTTCTCTACATTGAATTGAGGTAGGAAAGGGAGGGCTGCCTCCATTTCGCCCTGCTGGCATTTCTTTTTTACCATGTGAAGCTTTTTCCCAGCATGATCCTTGTATGAGGGGAGGACGCTGATCCAGTCCTCCCCAGTTCTTCAACAGGCAGGAGCTTGGCTGTCAATACAGGCTCTCCTGCTCGAGCAGGGGGTTGGACTAGATGACCTCTGAGGTCCCTTCCAACTCTATTATTCCATGTTCTGGCATTGGGGAATCACTTGAAACACACATATACACACACACACACCCAGACACTGCAACCGTCATAAATACACACCAGTTGCCCATTGCCTGCATTTTGATCATGTGACCACGGGGATGATGCAACAGTTGTAAGTGTAAAAACATACGTAAGCTATTAAAAAAAAATAGAATGAAAATAAAAATATAAAAATAATACACATATGTAAAAATGAAATGCCACTCACGCATCATCACAAAATCTCCAGAACCGTAAAGCCTACAAACTTGAAATTTGGTCTGTAGTTCTTCTTGGCTTCTAGGGGCTCACTAAGAAAATATTTTGTGAAATGAGCCTCAGAGCATTTAGAGTATTTCCTGTATTATTATTATTATTAACACGCTCTGATGCTAAGGAGTTCTACTCCCCCTCCCCCCCTGGAAAGAAATCTCTTCCAAAGGCAAAACACAAGCGGAGGAGTTTCAGTTTTAGTTTCACAGCAGCACCAAACAGCTTTAGTACAGAACAGTTGAGCTAAGCCGCGCCCAGGCTCCTTACTGTCTCCTTCTTGCTCACACAGCAAAATACTGCTTCAGTTTCCAAACAGCCCTCAAATCTCTCACACATACTGATGGGACGCTAGCCAGAGGAATGGATGCTGGTAGGCAGCATTTTTCCCCCCTTATTTTCCTTCCCCAAAACTAAGCCCGACCACATAGTTCTGTAGTAAAGCACTCGGATCGAGCTAGTAAATAAATAAACCAACCATGAATGGAGGTCTTTTTTTCCGCCATTAGTTTTCTCTGTTTGTTTCAGGGCCGTTGTAACTTCGGCCACTCAACGAATGGTTAAGTCGAGGAGTAAGTATACAAAGCCCCCAAAGGGGAGCCCCCTCCCCCTTTGCAGGCCTAGAGATTCTGCTCTGCAAGAGCCCTGGCGGTCATAAACCCCCCCTGGAACCGGGAGCCCCCAAACCATCTTCCCCGTCCCTCAAACCCCCTCGGAAAAGGGGCAGCTTGGGGGGGGGCGACCTCCCCCTTCCTTGCCACAGCTGTCCTGCCTGCACGTCCTTCCCCTTCAAGGATGGCCCAAAAAAGAGAAAAATCTCAGGTGTGAGTGTGGGAGAGACCCCCCCCCCAACCTGCCCCTCCCTTTCCACACTCAGCTGGGGATGGGGAGAGCTTAAATGAGGCCCATCCAGAGGGCACCCAGGTTGGGGAAAGGGAGACCCCCAAAACAGGGGTTCTGCAACCTGAAACACTGCAAGGACCATTTGGACCTGTTCCCCACAGAAGGGAAAACCCCGGGTGTTAAGTTCTGAGCGTGGGCGCAAAGAATGGAGACGAGCCGGTGACAGTGAACTTCAAACTCTTTATTATCATAGTGAAAACAGCTCAGCTCAATGGCTGCAACGGCCCTCCTTATATTTATTAAATATTCTTATTAAATCTTATTTATTAAATATTCTTATTAAATCTCCTTAGTTTATTAAATATTCAACCAATGAAAACCAGGGAGCACTAGCTCCGTTAACCAATGGGAGAGCCTCATTAACAGCCAATCAGATTCACCTGAACAGACCAATCTGATGTCGCTATTAATGGCC
Source organism: Hydrophis major (assembly GCA_033807585.1). Lineage (NCBI taxonomy): Eukaryota > Metazoa > Chordata > Lepidosauria > Squamata > Elapidae > Hydrophis > Hydrophis major. The sequence goes on from CM066331.1 coordinate 217,331,584, forward strand.
AATCAGAAGTGCAAGGCCAGAACCCTGCACTTAACTCCAAGCTCTTAATAAACTTTATTAAACACATTTATTCATTCACAACACCCCTTCCCCCTGGTTTCTGTTTACGGGGTGCGGTTACATAGTCCTTGAGGTAGGCCGGTTGTTTTGTTAGTCTATTTGATTTTCGTTATACACCCGGTACTTGGCTGCCGTCTTGCTGAGGTAGAACGTTATCTGGTGACAAGGGTGCCTCTAGTTCTGAATTCGAATTTCCATTGTCACTAACATTTTCGGTATCTCCATGAGGCGAGCTCACTCCCATCCCTGATTCTTCTTCACATGTTTCCATTTCGCTGTCATTTCTTTCATTAAGGCTTTCTGCTATTTCGAGTTCATCTTCCTCCATATCTCCTCCCCCCTCAGTTTGGAAATCAGGGGACTCGGAGATCCCTGACTGCAGCCTTGAACGCAGCTGATCAATATGGCGCTTCCATAATCTATTATCGCGACATTTTACGAGGTACGATCTAGGGCCGGTTACTTGGATCACAGTTGCCTCGACCCACAACGGATCGCCCGAAAACTTCCTAGTGAATACCAAGTCGCCTACCTGGAAGTTATGGCATCGCCCGCTGGATCCGTGTGGTTTCTCAGGTTCGTACGATGGGTGCAGCCAGTCGAGGTGGGAGCGGAGCTTCCGCCCCATTAGCAATTCGGCGGGAGTTTTGTTGGTGACGCTGTGCGGAGTGATATGCTGCAAAAGGAGTATCCGGTTAATCTTTTCTTCGATATTGTCATAGTCCATTTTGTGTAATGTTTTCTTGATGAATTGTACCATGCGCTCGGCCCTTCCGTTGGCCGCAGGATGCACTGGTGAAGTCAGCGCATGGCGAATACCGCGGTCCGCCAGGTACTGTTCAAAAGACAGTGTGGTAAATTGTGGTCCGTTGTCGGATACCAGAACGTCTGGTAATCCCTGTGTAGTAAATAGTCTGTCTAATTTCTTGATGACCGTTTTGGTTGTTGTATTCCTCATTTCATGGATTTCGAGCCAGTTAGAGTAGGCATCCACTGTTAACAAGAATGTGTGGCCTTTGGTAGGTCCCGCAAAGTCCAGATGAATACGGGACCAGGGTCCCCTCGGTGTTCCCCATTCGGTTGGGGTTGCTTTCGGTGAAGCGTTGCTTACTTCCTGGCATTTGTGACAAGCTTTGACCCATGTCTCAATCTGCTTGTCGATGCCCGGCCACCACGCATAGCTTTGTGTGAGGGCTTTCATGCGCATGATGCCGGGGTGGCCATCGCGCAAGGTTCTTAGTACCGCTCGTTGTAGCCGCTCTGGGACAACAACTCTATCTCCCCAGATAATGCAGCCCTTCTGGGAAAACAATTCCATTTGTCGACTCTTGAACGGGGCGTAGTCGTCAGATATCTGATCCAATGGCCATCTGCGCTCGACCCAACTGAGGACTCATGCTAAGGCGGGGTCGCATTTCGTTTCCATCGCGATATCTCAGGCTGTTAATGGTGGTGTTCGAAATGTCTCGATCTGCAACGTTGTCACTGTCGGCACGGGGTCATCAATGGTTTCTGGGAGTGGTGCTCGGCTCAATGCATTGGAGTAGGGAATGGCCTTCCCTGGGCGGTGTTGTAACTTATAATTATAGGCAGCCAAGAATTCTGACCAGCGAGTCATTCTGGGGGATAATATATAGGGGGTTGGCCTATCTCCTGCTATTATTCCCAGCAAAGGTTTGTGGTCAGTCACTATAGTAAAGGCTCGGCCGTACACATACTCATGAAATCTCTTGACAGCAGACACAATAGCAAGGGCTTCTTTTTCAATCTGACTGTAATTGCGTTCTGCTTTTGAAAGCGTCTTTGAGAAATAGGCAACAGGGGCTTCGCTACCGTTTGGCTTCTCTAACGTGGCTCAAAATGGCACCCACTCCGAAAGGCGATGCATCACACGTGATCGTTAAAGGCAAAGTCTCATTGTACTGCATCAGTACAGCGTCAGAAGTCAATAATTTTTTTACGTTTCGAAACGCCTGCTCTTCTCTATGTCCCCATACCCAGATTGCTTTTTTGTCCAATAAGCGATGTAGGGGTTCGGCTGCAGTTGCTTTGTGAGGCAGGAAAACGTTATAAAAATTGATAAGGCCTAGAAACGCCTGGAGGTCGGCCTTATTTCGGGGTTTTGGTGCGTTCTTGATTGCCCTCAGTTTGCTATCGGTGGGGTGAATGCCATGACTATCAATTAAATATCATAAAAATTCGACACGATCCGTGCACAGTTTACACTTGTTTTTCTTAACTTTAAGACCTGCGTCTTTAAATCTCTGGAGAACCAACCTCAGGCGATCCCATAATATTTGCAGCGTAGGGGCAGCGATTAACACATCATCAAAATATGGGACAACGCCTTTGATCCCCTGTAATAGTCTTTCCATCAAACTTTGAAAGATTCCCGGGGCCACGCTAACTCCGAATTGGAGTCGGTTACATTTAAACGCACCTCGGTGTGTAACGATCGTTTGTACCTCTGCCGTTTTATTGTCCACCGGCAGTTGTTGGTATGCCTGGACTAAGTCTAGTTTAGCGAAGACTTTTCCACCCCCCAGGGAATGGAGGAGGTGCTGCACCACCGGTACCGGTTACGCGTTTTGTTGAAGGGCGTGGTTCAGGGTGGCTCGGTAGTCCCCACAAATTCTTATCGATCCATCCGGCTTGATGGATGTCACGATTGGGGTTTCCCAGGGAGAGTGGTCGGTTGGCTCTAACACACCCTGGGCTATTAATTTATCAAGCTGCTCGTCAATCTTTGGTTTAAGGGCAAATGGAACTCGACGAGGCTTAAGGCAGATGGGAGCTATTTTGGGATTGAGGTTAAATGATATCGGGGTCCCCTTGTACTCGCCTAGTTTTTCTGCAAAGACGTCCTTGAATTCTTGGACGAGGTCCTCTTCCCAGTCACTGCTGCAGATTCGGTGAATGCCTGCCACTTCAATTCCAAGGGGAGCGAACCATTGGAGGCCTAACAGGCTAGGCTGATCTTTGTCGATTACAGTCAGGGGTAGGAATGCTGTACGGTTCTTGAACGATACCCAGACTCGGCTGGATCCTACGACTGGGATCCGATTCCCTTGATAGTCTTTGAGTATGAGTCTTTGGAATCGGAGGTCTTGTCGCCGGACAGTAGGGATGAGCTGCTTGAGGGTCTTCCAGGAAACCATTGAGAGCGACGATCCTGAGTCGACTTCCATCAGGCAGGGCTGGTTTTCGATGGCCACTTTCACTCGGATCTTCTTGGCATCCAGAGAGGAGGCGTGACCGATTGTGATAGTTTGGTGAGCCTCTTCTCGCTTTGTCGGGTGGTTTAGGGTTTTGTTTCTGTAGGAGTGGTTGTTCCATTGGTGGTTCCCGGGTTCTCGCCTTACAGGATGGCTTCCTGTCGGTTGGCGGAAGTTAGTCCCCTTTGTGGGCTGGCTGGGTCCTATTTTACTTCTACAGACCTGTCTGATATGGCCTCGTTTCCCGCACACATGGCAGAGCGCGTTGAGGAATTTGCATTCTGATCGGGGGTGGCTTGCCCCACAACCAGCGCATTGGTATTGAGATCTCTGGCGTTGGTCCCGTTCGGACTGCAGTCGGTGGACCTCTTCTTTGTCGCTGTCTGACGACGAAGAGAGGTCCTTGTGGTGGGCCGTTTGCAGCTGCCCTTCTGATTTAGGTGAAATGTCACGGGTCGGTTGGTGAACCAGGGCGCAATTGCGGCGCATTCGGGCAGCCGATTTCCTGGTTGCTTCTGCCGCAGTAGCTTCATTGATAGCATTGGCAAGGCTGATGTTGCCTTTCACCATCAGCTTGCTTTGGATGTGTGGTGCATCCAATCCCAGAACTATTCGGTCTCTCAGGGCTTCTTCGAGGTCGGCAAACCCACATAGGCCTCCCAGATTCCGGAGATCCGCTATGAAGTCAGCAACACTTTCGCCCTTCTGCTGATCTCTCTGGTAAAATTCATGCCTTCTGACGAGCGTTGGCACGATCGGTGCATAGTGGGCCCTCAGTAGGGGTTCGAGGACGTCCCAGTCCATAGACTTTACTTCTGCCGGTTTCGCTAGCGCCTTGGCCATCTTGAATACGGTCAGCCCGCAATGGGTTAGGAATACCGCTCGTTTCTTCCCGGTCGTGGCATCCTTCAAATTGTTGGTTTCCAGGAACATCTGGAAGCGATCCATATAGGAGTCCCAGTCTTCTTGCGCTGGATGGAATGGAGCGGGTGGTATGACGCCACCGGACATGGTTCCGCCGTTGTGCGTTTCAGCCACGTGCTCGGTTATCGTTCTTCGTTGTTCAGTCAGCTCTGACGTCTCCACATCCCACCTTTGTCGCCAGTGTTATGTTCTGAGCGTGGGCGCGAAGAATGGAGACGAGCCGGTGAAACAGTGAACTTCAAAACTCTTTATTATCATAGTGAAAACAGCTCAGCTTAATGGCTGCAACGGCCCTCCTTATATAGGCAGCTTATTAAATATTCAACCAATGAAAACCAGGGAGCGCTAGCTCCGTTAACCAATGGGGGAGGCTCGTTAACAGCCAATCAGATTCACCTGAATGGACCAATCTGATGTCGCTATTAACGGCCAATCAGAAGTGCAGGGCCAGAACCCTGCACTTAACTTCAAGCTCTTAATAAACTTTATTAAACACATTTATTCATTCACAACACCGGGAGCCACAAAACCTGGGTGAGCGTGGCCCACTCAGTGTCACTCACTCCCACCCAGTCACATGACCCCCTCCTAGCCAAGCCTACCCAGGTTTTGTAGCTCCCGGGATTTTCTCTTCTCTGGGAAACTGGTCTCTCTGTCTCCCCCTTTTTATCCTCGCTCTTTCCCTCATCTCTTTCTCTCACCTCTCTCTCCCTCTCTCATCTCTTTTTCTCTTGCTCCCTCTGTCCTCTCTCTCTCTTTCTCCCTTGCTCTCTCATCTCTTTCTTTCACCTCTGTATTTCTCCCTCTGTATTTCTGTCCTTTCTCTCCCTCTCTTTTTCCTCTCTCCCCTCTCTTTCTCCCTTTCTCTCTCTCATCTCCCTCTGTCTCTCTCTCATCTCTTTCTCTCACCTCTCTATTTCTCCCTCTCTCTTTCTGTCCTTTCTCTCCTCTCTTTTTTCCTCTCTCCTCTCTCTTTCTCCCTTTCTCTCTCTCTCATCTCCCTCTGTCTCTCTCTCATCTCTTTTTCTCTTGCTCCCTCTGTCCTCTCTCTCTCTTTCTCCCTTGCTCTCTCATCTCTTTCTCTCACCTCTGTATTTCTCCCTCTCTCTTTCTGTCCTTTCTCTCCCTCTCTTTTTCCTCTCTCCTCTCTTTCTCCCTTTCTCTCTCTCATCTCCCTCTGTCTCTCTCTCATCTCTTTCTCTCACCTCTCTATTTCTCCCTCTCTCTTTCTCTCTTGCTCTCTCATCTCTTTCTCTCACCTCTGTATTTCTCCCTCACTCTTTCTGTCCTTTCTCTCCTCTCTTTTTTCCTCTCTCCTCTCTCTTTCTCCCTTTCTCTATCTCACATCTCCCCCTGTCCCTCTCTCATCTCTTTCTCTCACCTCTCTATTTCTCCCTCTCTTTCTGTCCTTTCTCTTTTTTCCTCTTTTTTCCTCTCTCCTTTCTCTTTCTCCCTTTCTCTCTCTCTCATCTCCCTCTGTCTCTCTCTCATCTCTTTTTCTCTTGCTCCCTCTGTCCTCTCTCTCTCTTCCTCCCTTTCTCTCTCATCTCTTTCTCTCACCTCTCTATTTCTCCCTCTCTCTTTCTGTCCTTTCTCTCCTCTCTTTTTTCCTCTCTCCTCTCTCTTTCTCCCTTTCTCTCTCTCTCTCATCTCCCTCTGTCTCTCTCTCATCTCTTTCTCTCACCTCTCTATTTCTCCCTCTCTCTTTGTCCTTTCTCTCCTCTCTCTTTCTCCCTTTCTCTCTCTCTCATCTCCCTCTGTCTCTCTCTCATCTGTTTCTCTCACCTCTCTATTTCTCCCTCTCTCTTTGTCCTTTCTCTCCTCTCTCTTTCTCCCTTTCTCTCTCATCTCCCTCTGTCTTTCTCTCTTTCATTTCTTTTTCCTTTTCTCTCTCATCTCTTTCTCTCACCTGTCTATTTCTCCCTCTCTCCTTCTGTCCTTTCTCTCCCTCTTTTTTCCTCTCTCCTCTCTCTCTTTCTCCCTTTCTCTCTCTGTCATCTCTCTCTGTCATCTTTCTCCCTCTCTCATCTTTCTCTTTCTCCCTTTCTCTCTCATCTCCTAATCTTTCTCTCATCTCTCCTTCTCCCTCTCTCTCATCTCTTTCTCTCACCTCTTTCTCCTTCTCTTTCTCTGTTCTTTCTCTCTCTCCCTCTCTTTCTTCCTCTCTCCTCTCTCCCTCCCTTTCTCTCTCTCATCTTCCTCTGTCTTTCTCTCTCTCATCTTTCTCCCCCTCTCATTCTTTCTCCCTTTCTCTCTCTCATCTCTCTCTTTCTTCCTGTCTCTTTCTGTCTCTTTCTCTCATCTCTTTCTTTCTCTGTGTGTGCGTCTCTCTCTTTCTCATTTTTTTCTCCCTCTCTCATTTTTCCTTCTCTCTCATCTCTTTCTCCTTCTCTCCTTCTTTTTGACCTCCAAGTCTTTCCATTTTGCAGAGGGGTGAGTCCCTTCATCCCTTGGCATCATTTAGATGTGCTATCCTGCCCCCTTCCCAGAAAAATAATTCCAGTGGCCAGGAAAAGCTGGGGAGGGTCTCCCTAACCCAGAGCCCCCCCTTCCCTGCCCCTCTCCTGCCCCTTTGTGTCTAAAGCACCCGGCAAAGGCTGCGTCTTCTGGCGTTTTGTCATTCCAAAAACCTAGCAACCGGAGCCAAAGGCAACCTGGCAACCAGGCCTTTGCCGAAGCTGCGGAAAATCTATTTTAATTTTGCTCGGAGCAGCTCCAGCTGCAAAGGGCTCCCTGTCACCTGGAAATGACTTTCAAGGTCATCTGCTCTAGGTTCAGACAGGCTCTGACAGGTCAACAGACACCCACTGGGGAGGTTTTGGGTCTGGGGGAATTTTGGCCCAGAGCCGTTCGTAATGTTTGGTCATAAATGTTTTTTTTTTTTTGTAAAAAAACAAAACAAAGTCAATTTAAAACCAAGCCTTGCATTTAAAATGAAGGAAAGTTGAGCCTATTAAAAAAAGCCTCAATCACTTTAAAACCAATCTTTGCAATTTAAAGCCCAGGAAAGTTGAAGCAAGCTCACAGTTATAGCAGCCGCTGTGCTTCCTGACACATTTCTGGTTGTCATTCTGCGGTTGCTAAACGAGGATTGCTGATAGGACTTTGTAAGAAGGATCTTGGGTTTTCAAAGTGTCCTTCGCAGGCTTCGCAAATTCACTGAGGGCTGGAGTTGGCGTTTTTTATTTTTAAAGGGGTGTTTTATGAATACATTTAAGAATTCAGAAATAAATGCAAGAATTGTCAGGGTCATGCTACACATTCATAATATTGCAATATTTCAGTTGTGTCTTGACAAATTTCATCAAATGCTCCTGTAACAGTGAGTGGGTCTTCAGACTTGGTCTTTTATGGGTCCTGTGTAGCATAGAGTAGAGTAGAGTAGAGTAGAGTAGAGTAGAGTAGAGTAGAGTAGAGTAGAGTAGAATAGAATAGATTATAATAGAATAGAATAGAATAGAATAGAATAGAATAGAATAGAATAGAATGCAAAAAAATGAATACAACAGAACAGAATGGAGAAAATGAATAGAACAGAACAGAATAGAACAGAACAGAACAGAACAGGAACAGAACAGAATGCAAAAAAAATGAATAGAATAGAACAGAATGGAGAAAATGAATAGAATAGAACAGAACAGAATAGAATAGAATGAAATAATGCCATCATTCCAGTGCCAAAGAAGTCCTCCATCAAGGAACTGAATGACTACTGACCAGTTGCTTTAACATCTGTAGTTATGAAAACCTTAGAAAGGCTTGTGCTGTCCCACCTGAAAACCATCACGGATCTGCTGTTAGATCCCGTGCAGTTTGCATACCGAGTAAATAGATCGACAGATGATGCTGTTAACATGGCTCTGTATTACATCCTACAACACCTTGAATCTCTACGCAAGGGTCCTCTTTGTAGACTTCAGCTCAGCATTCAATGCCATCATTCCAGACACACTTCTAAGTAAATTAAATTAACTAGCGGTACCTGAACACACTTGTAAGTGGATCATAAGCTTCCTAACAGACAGGAAGCAGCAGGTGAAGCTAGGCGGAATTACATCCGATACCTGTACAATCAGCACAGTCCAGTCCCCCCCCCCCGAGGCTGTGTGCTATCTCCACTTCTCTTCTCCCTATATACCAATGACTGCATCTCAAATGATCCATCTGTTAAAATACTGATGTTTGCTGATGACACAACAGTGATTGGTCTCATTCGAGACAATGATGAATCTGCATACAGACAGGAGGTTATACAACTTGCCTCTTGGTGTAACTGGAACAAACTGGAACTGAACACACTCAAAACCATAGAAACGGTGGTAGACTTTAGAAGAAACCCTCCGATACGACCACCTCTTCCAATATTAGACAACACAGTATCAACAGTAGAGACCTTCCAATTTCTAGGTTCTACTAGATCACAAGACCTAAAATGGACACCTAACATCAAAAAAGTCATCCAAAAAGCACCACAAAGAATGTTCTTTCTGCGCCAACTCAGGAAGCTCAAACTGCCCAAGAAGCTGCTGATGCAGTTCTACAGAGGAATCACTGAGTCTATCATCTGCACCTCTGTAACTGTCTGGTTCGGTTCTGCAACCCAACAGCACAGACACAGACTCCAGAGAGGAATTAGGACTGCAGAAAAAACAATGTCTACCCACCTGCCTTCCATGGAGGACTTGCATTCTGCAGGAGTCAAAAAGAGGGCTGTGAAAATATCTACACACCCCTCACATCCTGGACATAAACTGTTTCAACTCCCACCCTCAAATGATGCTATAGAGCCCTGCACCCCAGAACAACTAGACACAAGAACCTTTTTTTCCCAAATGCCATCACTCTGCAAAACAAATAATTCCCTCAACACTGTCCAACTATTTACAAAGCGTATGCTACTATTACTGTTAAACTTATCATCACTCCTTATCACCCATCCCCTCCCACTTGACTGTTTCCTAGTATGATTTGATTGTTGACTGGATCCTATGACTGTCATTAAGTGTTGTACCTGATGATTCTTGATTCTTAATGAATGTACCTTTTCTTTATGTATACTGAGAGTATTTACACCAAGACAAATTCTTTGTCTGTCCAACCACACTTGGCCAATAAAGTAGTCTATTCTATTCTAAATAAAATAAAGAATAGAATCAAACAGAAGAAAATAAAGAATAGAATCAAACAGAAGAAAATAAAGAATAGAATAGAATAGAATAAAATAGAATAAAATAAAATAAAATAAAGAATAGAATAGAATAGAATAGAATAATCTAATCCTACATAGCTTTTTCTCTGGTAATATCACACTACTAACTGGAGCATACAAAACATTTGCTAGACCAATATTCAAATACAGCTCATCAGTCTGGAACTCACATTACGTATCTGATATTAGCACAATTGAGAAAGTCCAGAAATATTTCACAAGAAGAGTTCTCTACTCCTCCACTCGTTGTAAAATATCTTATGCCACCAGACTTGAAATTCTAGACCTAGAAAACCTAGAACTACACCGCCTTCAGTCCAATCTAAGTATATAAAATCATACACTGCAATGTCCTACCTGTCAATGAATACTTCAGCTTCAACCATAACTACACAAGAGCAAACAATAGATACAAACTCAAGGTTAATCGCACCAAACTCGATTGCAGGAAATACGACTTCAGCCACAGAAGGATCAATGTCTGAATCTTCTACCTGACTCTGTGGTTTCTTCCCCAAACCCCAAAAACTTTAACCTTAGACTGTCTACTATAGACCTCACCCCTTTCCTAAGAGGTCTGTAGGGGGCGTGCATAAGCGCACCAACGTGCCTACCGTCCCTGTGCTATTGTTTCTTTTATTTTTCTTATATGTATCCATTTCACGTATTCATAACTATGTCTATACTTATACTTATTATCTTGTAAGCGATTGACAAATCAAATAAATACTAAAAAAATAGAATAGTATAAAATAGAATAGAATAGAATAGAATAGAATAGAAGCTGGAAGGGACCCTGGAGGTCTTCTAGTCCAGCCCCTGTTCAGGCAAGAGACCCTATGACATTTCAGAAAAGTGACCGTCCAGTCTCTTCTAAAAAATCCTCCAGTGTTGGAGCATCCACTACTTCTGGTGGCAATTTCTGTTCCACTGGTTAATTGTCCTCGTTGTTAGGACGTTTTTCCTTAATTCAAGGTTTACTGAACATTCAAAGTTTTTCCCAGATGATGAAAAAAAAGTGACTTATGACCGTTTTTCACACTTACGACCATTGCAGCACTCCCCCTGGTCACGTGATCAAAATGCAGACTATAGCCACTAACTCATACTTATGATGCTCTCCGTGTCCTTGGGGGGGTCACATGATCCCTTTTTACGACCTTTTTCTTTTGAAATTTTATTTTATTTTATATTTTACAATAATTCCATTTCATTACCGCCGTGTGTCGACTGGCTGCATATATTTTGTGCTTACAATTATATTTAATACTTTTCTTATCAAGATAACAATAAGCACATTTTCTTATCACTATTATTTAATTATATCAATTTGTTTAACAATCTTTATCTGATTACTTTATATATTCCCTTTTTGCGACCGTCTCACGTGCAGAATCAATGGGGAAGCTGGATTCGCTCAACGACCAGGTGACCAACTGAACATCATCAAAAAAGCACAAGGGATCCACTTAATGACCGTGGCCAGAACAGCTGTCAAATGCAGCAACTTAACAACCGTTTTGCTTAGCAACGGACATTTCGGGCATAAGTTGAAAACCACTTGCATTCCAAGAGAGGCTTTCTCCGATCAGCAAATGAAATCACCGCTGAGGTGCAAAGCCCATTTGAGTTTATATGCTTCAGTGTCAACTCATAAAATATTTCTATAGTCTTTTTAGAGTGGCCAACAGAAAGGGAGGGGGGAGAAAGGGGTTTGAAAGAGCAGTGCGGCAGTTTGGAAACCAAAAGTGCATTCCATAAACAGTTTTTCAGAGATTTTAACTAGGTGACTGAAGCTTCTGCCATGCAAATATGTAACTGGAGAGCCTGATTGATGACTCTGGGCTATGGAGGGGTCCCACTGGAGAATATGAATTAGGATACACCCGGGGGGTGGATGGGGGGAAACAGGGTCAAGGGTGACAGTGAATGGTGTGTCTCAGAGTCGGCTGCACCCAGGCAGCACCAGACATGTTAATTCCCAATAAATCCTTTGGAAGTTTGGCTCAAGACTCAGGATTTAATTGGGGGGTGACATTCAGAGGGGTGGGCGATGGAGAAGAAACCCACCCAGATGCAACCCAAAGACCCCTCCTCTCCCTGACATACCCCTCTAGGAGGAGAAAATGTGTTCAGGCTGCATTCACACAACCCACTCGCCCTGACCCAGTTTCTGCACTTATTCATTCTCCAGGTTTGCTCCCCAAATCAATCAGCAATCCATTCACTTTCAGGCCCTCCAAAAACTCCAGAGAGACTTCCTGGAAGTCCTTGGGGGTTCTACAGTTCAAACCCGAGCTACGCATATTCTCTTCCGTAGGTTCCTGGAAGCCTGGCACTCAGACAAAGCAGCCATCAGCAGGCACACAGAGATAAAGGATGTCTACATACCATTCCAAAGAGACCATCAAACAGCCCAAAAGGAAAGAAAGCCTTCGCCAGCAATCTGTACTCTGATCAAGACTGACGCCAGACCAAGAATCCAGATGTAAACAACACCTCAGGCAAGGAAAGGCCAACTCAGGGAAACAAACTGGCACTGACAGGGCAAGTTGCAAGTTACAAACCTCCCCTCCCTTCCAGCACTGATGATGTTCCCTAGTTGGGTCATGAAACGTCTGCAAGGAAACCACCAAGCTCACAGAGCTCCAAGGACCCCATTATTTCAACCCCGGAGCTGCAAAGATTCTTTTCTATTGGTAATCAACTATTGTTGGCTTAACCATAACCAGGTTTAGCACGCCACGCAAATGGGGTCTCTAAGCTGCTCTCCTTCAGGGTGTGCAGCCAGCCTAGCCAAAGCTGAGCTACCTTTAAGCAATCTGATAACCTGGATGAACTCAAGAGACGCACCACATTGGCTCTTCTAGCTTCATCTAACTCAGGACTGGCAAAGTCCTGCCCCTTTTTTACAATCCCACCCCCTACCCCCCAAATGGAGGGTGCATCAAGCCCATTTGCGTGGCGTCATATGAGTGGAATCATCTTATTTGTACCCCTCTCGCCAAAAATGCTTGTTAAGCCTGGGTTCCCCAACCAGGGTTAGGGAGAAAAGCGAAACAGAATGTGCAGCGTTAATCAGATAGGCACACAGATAAAACGAGTGAGCTAAGCTTGTATGTTTATTAACATACAGTAAAAATGACAGATACGCTTGTGCTATCAAAAATATAGTTTATTCCTTTATGAGTTCATAGCATAGTCAAAATAACAGTCCAATAGTCATGTATCATTTAGTCAGTCCATTCAAGGGTATTCAGTTAGCAAAGTCCGTATAGAATATCCTATGTCAGTTCACTTACAAATTAGTCCTTTGTTTATCTCTCCCGTTCGAGTAAAGCAGTGTTGAGTCCTTGCAGTAATTAGGGATCATCAAAGCCAGAGAGAGAGCAAGCTGTCGTCTTGCTTCTTTTAAAGTGCTTTCACAACCACTCCCTTAATTACATTCCTATATTTAAAGTTGCAGACACTTTAACTTATAAACCATGATTACATATTTATTATTTTACCTAAACCAGTTAGGGTAAACAATGTTATCCCTAACATTCTCCCCTTTTAGGAAATAATAATAAATATAACTATTTACATCCTTAAATCATATTTGTCACAACTCTCTTTAAACTTGACTACTCTTTGAGCTTTTGTAAACTGGTCTGCAATGTTTTCTTCCGTCATGCAGTATTCCAATTTAATTAGCCCATTCTTTACAGATTCTCTAACATTTAAGTATCTTAAATCAGTATGCTTTGATCTAGTTTTTACAGCAATACTAGTAGCTAACTTTATGGCTGCCTGGTTGTCCTCATACACAATAATGGAATCTTTAACAGTTACACCCATGTCTAATAATAACTGTTTGTACAAAATCAAGTCAGTATATAGTAATGACATGAAAATTCCGCTTCCATCGTGGACAAGCTAATATGCTGTTGTCTGATTGACCTCCACCCTATTAGTGTCTTACCAAATAATATAGCCATCCCAGATGTTGATTTTCTAGTGTTTATATCAGTTGCAAGACTTGCATCTGCATAGGCGCTAAGACTCAAATCACCCTTTGGTTCTATGTACAATGCATGGTTCATTGTTCCTTTAAGATATCTTAAAATTCTCTTTAATGATTGCCAATGACATTGATGTGGATCTGAATTAAAACGAGCCAGCTGATTAACACTACAAACTATATCTGGCCTAGACCAATTGCTGATATATGATAAGCTACCAATCAAAGATTGATATATGGACTTATCAAATTTGGGACTTTGATCATCAGTTTGGCAAACTTCCTGACTCATTGGAGTCTTTGCCGGTTTACAAAGTTCCATTTTATACGTTTTAATTAATTGGCAAATTTTATCTTCTTGAGATATCTTAAAACCATTATTTGTTTTGTTAATTGTCAATCCTAGATATTTTTTAATTTCACCTAAATGCTTTAATTTTATCTTTTTGGCTAATAATGATATAATCTCATTAGCTTCATTATTAGTCTTAGTTATCAAAGCAATATCATCTGTAAATAATAACAATAATGACACCGTTCCATTATTTTCTCTTTTAAACACACATGGATCTGCTAAACCAGATTTAAAACCTATATTGTTTAATTCTTTCACAATATATTGGTTCCACTCAAAACCAGATTGTTTCAACCCGTAAAGACTCTTTTTGAGTTTCCAACAATCATTACTATTTACTTTATTGTCTTTTATACCTACTGGTTTTCTTAAATATATAGTGTGCTGCAATGGTGCATGCAGATAGGCAGTTTCTACATCTAAATGGTTAATGACATAGTTTTTCTTAGCTGCCCACACTAATGCTGCTCTTAAAGATGTTGCTTTAAGACTTGGTGCGAAAACTTCATCATAATCAGATGCAGTTGGATTAAATCCTTGAGCTACCAACCTAGCTTTATGGGTAACAGTCCCATCATTTCCAGTTTTTACTTTAAATATCCATTTGCACCTAATGGATTTTTCTCCTGGAGGTAATTTAGCATCTTCATTTACTTTCATTATCTTTAATGAATTTAGTTCTTTTTCCATTGCCTTTTGCCAATTCTCCTGATCCTTAGCAGGATACATCCTAAGTTCATCTACACTACTTGGAACTTTAGTTACTTGGCAAACTATACTTGCTTGATATCTATCAGGTGGTCTAGTTACACGTGTAGTATGTCTAGGTATTACAGGACTTACAGGTGGACTTTCATTTATTAACTCTTCTTGATTATCTAACTCTTCCTGATCAACTGTTTCCTCTTGTTCTGATTGTTGTAACTATGTATCATTCATGTGTTTGCAACTATGTATCATTGCAACTATGTATCATTCATGTGCTTGCAACATTGTATCATTCACGTGTAATCATTAACTTCTGTCTCTTCAGTGACCTTTGCAAGGCACGTACAAGGGACAAGGAGCTAGACGATTGTTAATAAGCTTATCCACATTGTAAATAATCTGTCCGGTATGCAGCTTTGTAAACATGCACATCCTGATGAGATTACCATGTTTGACTTGAGCTTTGATTAAATCATTTTCTTGTAAAAAAGCACAATAAAAGAGCGTGTGCCAAGACATTCGGGGCGCGCTCATCAAGAGGAAACTTCGCTTCCTGTCGTTTCTCTTCCCTTCGTTCCCTATCATGAGCCGCCCATCAGATGCGGGATGGCAGATACCGCACTGATTCTATTTGCTCTTCGTGGACTTCTTCTTTAATTGGACTCTTCTTATAACTATTCTGTTCTTTCTGCCTTTTGTAGGGTTCAATAATTACTTCATTATTTAAATCTTGCTCTAATCTATTCCATCCTACATGTTCTAGGAATTTAGCACTAGCACTGGTGTAAACTCTAGATGTACCTGGTTCCCAGAATCTATAAGATCTATGATTAGATTTATATCCTACAAAAAATAATCTTTTAGCTCTATGTTGTCCTTTGTGTCTAAGTTGTGAAGGGATATGCACCCATGCTGGTGCTCCAAATGTGTGCATGTAACTTAAATCAGGTTTTGTACCATGCCACAGTGTGAATGGTAATTCACCTGTTGTTGAATTAACAACATTATTTAATATATGATTACCACACATTATTGCTTCTCCCCATAAATTGTCAGGTAATCCTGAATCAGACATCATAGTTCGTGCCATTGATTGTAGTATTTGGCCTCGTCTCTCTATAAATGCATTATGTTGTGGCCTATATGGTGCAGACATTTTATGTTGAATACCTAACATTCTTAGTCTATTCTGGAATTTATTATTTGTAAATTCCGTACTATTATCTGTTATAAGAGTTACTAATTTCTTTTTAGTTTTCCTTTTAGCAAATTTTATCCAATTAAAGAGATTTAGATAAGTTTCAGTTTTGCTCTTCATTAAAACAAATGAAAACCCATATCTAGAATAGTGGTCCATTATACTTAATATGTAACGAGCTCCTCCTACACTTGGCTTTTTCGGACCTATTAAATCAGCAAATACTACCTCTAAAGGCTCTTTGGTAGTAAATCCATCAACTCTATTAGCTGGTATGACCCTGCTCTTACTTTGATTACAGGCATTACATTGCAAATACTTATTACAAGGTTTCAAACTTATTCCCTTAGATAATTCAACAGTTTTCTTAAGCATTTTAAAATTTAAATGTCCTAGCCTTCGATGTAACAAGTGAATACATTCATCATGAGGTTTCTTATTATCAAAAACTGTGTTAGCCACTTTTAAACCATCATCATTTAACACATATAATTCACCTCTTAAAGATGCAGTAATTTTCTTATCTTCTTTTTCAATTATGCAGTTATCTCCTTTAAATGTAACTACATATCCTAGTTTAACCAAAATTCTAACTGAAATTAAATTAAAGTTGTGGTACATATAACATTTTTACATTCTCTTTTATAAAAGAACAATATGCTATACCTTGACCTTTAGCTTTCAGTTTCCAGCCATTGGCTAACGATATCTGCTGTGTACTCTTGGACATTTTAATAAAAGTTTTGTTATCATTTGTTATACATTGGAATGCTCCACTGTCAACCACCCATAAATTATTTTTTACAGCTCCGTTAGTATACATGGCTAACTCTAAATTTTTATTTATCTTTTGATGACTTTTTGTATTCTGTCCAGCGTTCTGGCATTTTGCTTTTTTACAAAATCTTGCCAAATGTCCTCTTCCTCCACAATTAAAGCACTTTTTAATTGCGTATGCAGTTGGAGATTCATTATCTTCTTTTTGAGGTTGTTCCCTCCTTAACTCATTTCTTTCAAGCCTTCTTCTGGCCTCTTCAATCAATCTGCCAGTTATATCAGTTAAAGTTAGACTTTCCTTAGGCAATATTTCAAGGGAAGTTACGTAGTTGTCATAACTTTCATCAAGTGAAGATAGAATTATGTAGACTTGGTGTAGTTCAGAGAAAATAAGCTCTTTCTCGTGCAGTTCTTGAAAAATGCTTTGCATAGTTTTCAAATGACTCAGCATATCACCATTCGTCTGGAGATGCATCCTGAAAAGCTTCCGTGTTAGATTTATGTGTGCACCAACGTTATCTCAGACATAAATCCTCTTCAGCTTCTGCCAACACCCAACAGCCGTTTGCTCTCAATGGATATGAACAAGTTGTTGGTCAGTTAAGGTTAACCCAATTATGCAAATAGCGTGTTCATTTTTATGCATAAATTCTTCTATTTTTAGTCTATCTTCATCATCCTCTGGATCCCATTCCTCTACATTTGGTGGATTTTCAATTATGTTCCACAGACCTTCTCTTCATAGAAGCAGACTACATTTCATAGACCATGATACATAGTTTGTTCCATCCAGCTTGGATATAAGGGACAAACTTTGTAGATTGACTTGTGCCATGTTTTCTTTATATGGATATAAAACTATAATTAATAAAACACAGCTTTCTGTTTACTGTAATGTATAACAACACAAACTCTCACTTTTACATAAATCTGTTTTATCCTAGTTAAACTGACTTTGCAGCCTCTGGGCCCATAACCAGTGTTAAGCCTGGGTTCCCCAGCCAGGGTTAGGGAGACAAGCTAAACAGAATGTGCAGCGTTAGTCAGATAGGCACACAGATAAATGAGTGAGATATGTTTGTATGTTTATTAACATACAGTAAGAATAACAGATACGCTTGTGCTATCAAAAATATAGTTTATTCCATTTATAGCATAGTCGAAATAACAGTCCAATAGTCATGTATCATTAAGTCAGTCCATTCAAGGATATTCAGTTGGCAAAGTTTGTGTAGAATATCCAATGTCAGTTCACTTACAAATCAGTCCTTTGTCTCTCTCCCGTTCGAGTAACGCAGTCTTGAGTCCTTGCAGTAATCAGGGATCATCAAAGCCAGAGAGCGAGCAAGCTGTCGTCTTGCTTCTTTTAAAGTGCTTTCACAACCACTCCCTTAATTACATTCCTATATTTAAAGTTGCAGGCACTTTAACTTATAAACCATGATTACATATTTATTATTTTACCTAAACCAGTTAGGGTAAACAATGTTATCCCTAACAATGCTGATGCGCAGTTTGTTTTCCAACAGTTGCCAAATCCTGTGGGGGATTTCCCCCCCCCCCTCGTGCCTCCATCATCACCACTTAAGAAACAAGGGAGGGGAAAAGGATTTGCCAAGTGTGTGTGTGACAAGTGCCAAGAAAACCTGGGAGCGGTTTTCGAAGGGCGTCTTTGGGCTGAAGCCAAGCCTGGCTGCACCTGGACAATTATAGAGAGGAGCAGCCCAAGGAAAACCTTGAGACTCTGGAAAGAGCAACCAGGAGGATTCAGGGACTAAAATATACAATGAAGGGTTGCAGGAACTGGCTAGTCTAGGAAAGAGAAGGACCAGGAGAGACAGGAGTGCCAATATATGAGGGCAGGGGGTTGGACTAGATGACCTACAAGGTCTCTTCCAACTCTGTTAATCTGATTATAATGAACAAAAGGACCAGCGGAGACAGGAGAGCACCTTCCAATATTTGAGAGGCTGCCACAGAGAGGAAGACGGGGTCAAGCTATTCTCCAAAGCACAAGAAAGAAAGAAAGAAAGAAAGAAAGAAAGAAAGAAAGAAAGAAAGAAAGAAAGAAAGAAAGAAAGAAAGAAAGAAGGAAGGAAGGAAGGAAGGAAGGAAGGAAGGAAGGAAGGAAGGAAGGAAGGAAGGAAGGAAGGAAGGAAGGAAGGAAGGAAGGAAAGAAAGAAAGAAAGAAAGAAAGAAAGAAAGAAAGAAAGAAAGAAAGAAAGAAAGAAAGAAAGAAAGAAAAAGAGAGAGAGAGAGAGAGAGGAAGGAAAGAAGGAAGGAAGGAAGGAAGGAAGGAAGGAAGGAAGGAAGGAAGGAAGGAAGGAAAAGGGAAGAAGGAAGAAGGAAGAAGGAAGGAAGAGGGAAGGAAAGGAAGGAAGAAAAAGGGAAGAAAAGGAAAGAAGAAGGAAGGGAGAAAGAAAGAGAAAGAAAGAAAGAAAAAAATAAAGGAAAGAAAGAAAAAAGAGGGAGGAAAGGAAAGGAAAGGAAGAAAGAAGGAATGGAGAAACAAAAAGAAAGAAAGAAAGAAAGAAAGAAAGAAAGAAAGAAAGAAAGAAGGAAAAGAAGAAAGAAAGAGGGGGAAGGGAAGGAAGAAAGAAAGGAAAGAAAGGAAAGAGGGAAGGAAAGGACGAAAGAAGGAAGGGAGAAAGAAGGAAGGAAGGAAGGAAGGAAGGAAGGAAAGGAAGAAAGAGGGAAGGAAAGGAAGAAAGAAAGGAAAGGAAGGAAGGACCAAGGGTGACATGATAGCATCTTCCAATATCTCAGGGCTTTCCACAAAGAAGAGATGTAAAAAAGACCTTGAGACTCTGGAAAGAGTGCAGAGAAGAGCAACCAGGAGGATGAGGGGATGATTGGAGGCTAAAACATACGATGGACGGTTGCAGGAACTGGACCTGGCTAGTCTAGGGAAGAGGAGGACCAGGGGAGACAGGAGAGCATCTTCCAATACTTGAGGGGCTGCCCCAGAGAGGAGGAGGAAGGGGGTCAAGCTATTTTCCAAAGCAAAAGGAAGAAAAAGAAAGAAAGAAAATAAAAGAAAGAAAGAAAGAAAATAAAAGAAAGAAAGAAAGAAATTTGAAAGGGTTAGTCCCGTGCTACTGTGAACAGCATTATTGTATGTGACCTCCTCAAAAGGCAGGAGCTCTACCCAATTACACTGCTGATAATTCAACGTAGCACCTCAGGTGCTGCTCTACCATGGCATTCAATCCCTCTGTCCCTCTCCAATTGGTGCCTGGATGACAAGCTGAGCTGGGATGACCCAATAGTCCGCAGGAACTCCCTCCCAACTTTGGCCCTGAACTGGGATTCTGGGAGTTGAAGCCCACAAATCTTAAAGTTGCCAAGTTTGGAGATCCCCGGTCTAGGGCCTCCTGTCTGAGTAGGGGAGTCAGACTAGAAGATCTCCCAGATCCCTTCCAGCCCTGCCATTCTGTATTCTGCAACCTCTTTCAGATACATTTCGGCTCCTTTGGGCTGTGTGGGTTCCTACAATGGCACCCTGCTGGGTGCCCCATTAAGTGGGTGACCTACCCGCCACTCGCACTCGGCCCAACATCCTTTGGTGGATATTGGGGGAGATCTGCTTTTTTCTTTTTCTTTTGAGCTCTGAAAGGAGCGGAGATGAAATGCTCTAATCAAGGAATACATTGCAGAATTACGCTGGCGGCTGGCCGACTAAAGCCACGGACCGTAGAGGTTTCATCGGGGAGCTGTAAAGAGCTGGAGAAACTATCCCAGCTGGGCCGTTAGAGGCTAGCGCCAGGGGTCCCCAAACTTGGCTGCTTTAAGCCCTGTGGACTTCAACTCCCAGAATTCCTGAGCTAACATGACTGGAGGAGGAGGAGGAGGAATTCTGGGAGTTGAAGTCCACAAGTCTTAAAGCAGCCAAGTTTGAATAGCCCTGACCTACAGTATCTATCTTCTATCTCCATCTCTGCCTGCCCGCCCACCTGCCTGCCTGCTATCTATCTATCTAATCCAAGGGTCTCCAACCGTGGCAACTTTAAGCCTTGTGGACTTCAACTCCCAGAATTCCTGAGCTAACATGACTGGAGGAGGAATTCTGGGAGTCCACAAGTCTTAAAGATCCCAAGTTTGAAGAAGGGTTGATCCAGACTTTGATCGACCTCAGCCATGGCCAGAGAGAGACATATTTCAGATTAACAGAGTTGGAAGGGACCTTGGAGGTCATCTAGTCCAATCCCCCACCCAAGCAGGAGACCCAACACCATTTCTGACACAGGGCAGTCCAGTCTCTTCTTGAAAGCCTCCAGGGATGAAGCTCCCACACCTTCTGAAGGCAACTTCAGTTCCATGGGTTGATTGTTCTCATTTTCAGAAAGTTTCTCCTTATTTCCAGGTTGAATCTCTCCTTGTTCAGTTTCCATCCATTGTTCCTTGTCTGGCCTTCAGGTGCCTTTTCTCTCCGTGTAACCTCTGGACTGAATGGAAGCAGAAGCAACTGGGCTCCCTGTAGAGATTTCCCACTTGGACTGGTGACCTATTTTCTTTTTTTTTCTTTTTTCTCTGAATTTATCAACTTTATTGAACCCCCAAAATTAAAATATTACAAATATACAGACTCAGAAAACAAAGTTTCCTACAGACAAACGTTACCAGTGTTAGGTCCTGAGCATGGGCGCAAGGAACGGAGACAAGACATCGAACGGTGACTTCAACTCTTTATTGTGAAATAAGAACAGAGCAAATACTTGGCCAGCAGCAGCTCTTTTATAGAGCTGGCTGCTGTCAAAACAACCAATGATTTGAGTTTACGGCTCTAACAAGCTTCCAATCAGAGAGGCCTGTTAACAGCCAATCGGACTGGCCAGAAACGACCAATCACGACTCGCTATTGGCGGGCCAATGAGAAGTGCAGGATTACGAGCCTGCTGCAAAGTAAAGCTATTTAGGGTTGTTACTGCTGCGTTGGCTTAGTCCATAACACCCATCATCTCTGTGCTCAACCTATTTTCAATCAATCAAGCAGCATCGAGCTGGAAGGGACCTCGGAGGTGGTCTAGTCCAACCCCGCATCCCCGCCTAAGCAGGAAGACCCTGTATCATTCCGGACAAACGGCTGCCCTGTCTTTTCTTAAAAGCCTCCAGGGATGGAGCAATCCCCAAATTCGGGAGGCAGCTTCTGTTCCACTGTCCTCCCTGTTTGGAAGTTTTTCTTCCATTCTAGGTGGTTTCAGTGAAGATGCTGGTCTGTCTTGGAAAGAATAGGAAGCAAATCATTTTCAAGGGGGGAAAAAAAAAGTCCAATTCAACTTTAGTTCAAACAACAAAGCTTGTCGAACGAGAAGCAAAACGACTTCAAGGAAAAAACAAGAAAGTCCAGTTCCCTTTGGGGGGGGGGAACCCCCTCTTTTGGGACAAGCATCCCCTGGAGGATGGAGAAGCCCCCCGAGACCTTCCAGGATTTGCTGGTTCTCCAGAGCGTTTGCAGGGCTGGCTTGAGGCCCAGCCAAGGACTCCCTCCGCCTCCTGAGCTGGTTTTGCATTCCAGCAGGTGAGTCATCGTCCTCTGGTCTTGGGTCATATCCCGAATGCCGCCTCAGTCCAAGGATGAATGGACGCCCCTTCCTGGAACGGAAGCCCAGGGCTGGCCTCGCCCTCACCGGGAGGGAGCAGTTGGAGTTGCTGGGGGGTTTGACTTCCCCCCCTTTTCTTTTGGGGTCTCAGGATGCACCGTGCGAAAGGCCACGGCTTCTGCAACGCCTTTGGGGCACTGGGTTCCCATGGCATCATGCACTATAAGTGGGGGGGGACACGCGGTTGGACTAGATGACCTCCGAGATCCCTTCCCACTCTGTCCTGTGTTTCTGTAAGGGTCTCCTGCTCGAGCAGGGGGTTGGACTAGATGACCACCGAGGTCCCTTCCCACTTTGTCCTATGTTTCTGTAAGGGTCTCCTGCTCAAGCAGGGGGTTGGACTAGGTGACCTCCGAGGTCCCTTCCAGCTCTGTCCTGTGTTTCTATAAGGGTCTCCTGCTTGAGCAGGGGGTTGGACTAGATGACCTCTGAGGTCCCTTAGAACTCTGTCCTGTGTTTCTGTAAGGATCTCCTGCTCGAGCAGGGGGGGTTGGACTAGATGACCACCAAGGTCCCTTCCCACTTTGTCCTATGTTTCTGTAAGGGTCTCCTGCTCAAGCAGGGGGTTGGACTAGTTGACCTCCAAGGTCCCTTCCCACTCTGTCCTGTGTTTCTGTAAGGGTCTCCTGCTCAAGCAGGGGGTTGGACTAGGTGACCTCCGAGGTCCCTTCCCACTCTGTCCTGTGTTTCTGTAAGGGCCTCCTGCTCAAGCAGGGGGTTGGACTAGCTGACCTCCAAGGTCACTTCCCACTCTGTCCTGTGTTTCTGTAAGGGCCTCCTGCTCAAGCAGGGGGTTGGACTAGGTGACCTCCGAGGTCCCTTCCCACTCTGTCCTGTGTTTCTATAAGGGTCTCCTGCTCAAGCAGGGGGGGGGGGGTTGGACTAGATGACCACCAAGGTCCCTTCCCACTCTGTCCTGTGTTTCTGTAAGGGTCTCCTGCTCAAGAAGGGGGGTTGGACTAGATGACCTCCAAGGTCCCTTCCCACTCTGTCCTGTGTTTCTGTAAGGGTCTCCTGCTCGAGCGGGGGGTTTGGACTAGATGACTCCGAGGTCCCTTCCCACTCTGTCCTGTGTTTCTGTAAGGTTCTCCTGCTCAAGCAGGGGGGGATTGGACTAGATGACCACCGAGGTCCCTTCCCACTCTGTCCTGTGTTTCTGTAAGGGTCTCCTGCTCAAGAAGGGGGGTTGGGCTAGATGACCTCCGAGGTACCTTCCGACTGTATTATTCTATTAGGGTCTCCTGCTCGAGCAGGGGGGGATTGGACTAGATGACCTCCGAGGTCCCTTCCAAGTGTGTTATTCTATTAGGGTCTCCTGCTCGAGCAGGGGGTTGGGCTAGATGACCTCCGAGGTCCCTTCCCACTGTGTTATTCTGCTAAAAGTCAGCTGCGGTGCCTGGGGGAGCCTGAGCTCCTGCGTGCCTCTGCAGCAGATCTCATGGCAGCTCCCAGCATCCGTCCTCTCCTCTTCCTCATCTGAATCTTAAGACGCTGAATCCCCTCTTAAATCCCCACTTCCGCTTCCTTCCTTTCTCTGGGGCGCACACACGTGAGGAAGGGCTCTTGCTGCGGAATCCAGGTCAATTCCCCTCCTTACTACAACGCTGGAACCGAACTCAGGTTTGCGCCAAATCTTTGAAACTAGAGACCTGGAGGAACTGAACTTCGGAAAGAAAACCGAAAAAGAAAAGTTTAAGAAGAGACGGGACAGCCATTTGTCCCGAAATGCTTTAGCCTCTCCTGCTTGAGCAGGGGGTTGGACTAGATGACCTCTGAGGTCACTTCCCACTCTGTCCTGTGTTTCTGTAAGGGCCTCCTGCTCAAGCAGGGGGTTGGGCTAGATGACCTCCGAGGTCCCTTCCCACTGTGTTATTCTGCTAAAAGTCAGCTGCGGTGCCTGGGGGAGCCTGAGCTCATGCGTGCCTCTGCAGCAGATCTCATGGCAGCTCCCAGCATCCGTCCTCTCCTCTTCCTCGTCTGAATCTTAAGGCGCTGAATCCCCTCTTAAA
This sequence comes from Hydrophis major, assembly GCA_033807585.1. Classification (NCBI taxonomy): domain Eukaryota; kingdom Metazoa; phylum Chordata; class Lepidosauria; order Squamata; family Elapidae; genus Hydrophis; species Hydrophis major. The sequence goes on from CM066331.1 coordinate 217,355,642, forward strand.
TCCCCACTTCCGCTTCCTTCCTTTCTCTGGGGCGCACACACGTGAGGAAGGGCTCTTGCTGCGGAATCCAGGTCAATTCCCCTCCTTACTACAACGCTGGAACCGAACTCAGGTTTGCGCCAAATCTTTGAAACTAGAGACCTGGAGGAACTGAACTTCGGAAAGAAAACCGAAAAAGAAAAGTTTAAGAAGAGACGGGACAGCCATTTGTCCCGAAATGCTTTAGCCTCTCCTGCTTGAGCAGGGGGTTGGACTAGATGACCTCTGAGGTCACTTCCCACTCTGTCCTGTGTTTCTGTAAGGGCCTCCTGCTCAAGCGGGGGGGTTGGACTAGATGACCACCAAGGTCCCTTCCCACTTTGTCCTATGTTTCTGTAAGGGTCTCCTGCTCAAGCAGGGGGTTGGACTAGGTGACCTCCGAGGTTCCTTCCCACTCTGTCCTGTGTTTCTGTAAGGGTTTCCTGCTCGAGCAGGGGGTTGGATTAGGTGACCTCCGAGGGGGTTGGACTAGGTGACCTCCGAGGTTCCTTCCCACTCTGTCCTGTGTTTCTGTAAGGGTTTCCTGCTCGAGCAGGGGGTTGGACTAGGTGACCTCCGAGGTCCCTCCCAACTCTCTCATTCAGTTAAAATAATTTCTAAACAACAGCCAGGTAAAGGAAAAGGACACAGTTAATCCTCGACATACAACGGCAAGTCAACCCAAATTTTCATCGCTAAGCCAGACAGTTAAGTGAGTTTTGCCCCATTTTATCACCTTCCTTGCCACAGTCCTTAAGTGAATCACTGCCAGTCGTGAGTCACATGGTCGTTGTGTTGACTTTGCTAGAAAGAAGGTCGCAAAAGGGGATCGTAGATGACCCCGGGACGTTGCGTCCGCCGTATACACGAGTCAGTGGCCGAGCATCTGAATTTTGATGATGTGACACTGTGGATGCTACAACGGTTGTAAGTGTGAAAAAGGGCCCTGTGTCACTTTTTTTCATTTCGAAAGGCCATTAAACGAACGGTTGTAAGTCAAGAACTGCCTCTGTGGAGTTTCCCATGATTTCCTGGGTATAAAAAAAAAGTTATCCGGTTGTTTCTGCAAATGTTTTTGCTTTTTTTTTTTTTTTTTTACTGTGGGAGAAAATAGCAGGGGCTACCTGAGTTACGAAGGGGCTTTGGCTCACACCCACCCCTCCTCCCTTCCTCCCCCCCTCAAAGAGATGCTCCCATTTTATTAAAAGCTCGCTGGAGAATTTCTAGAAAGTGCCAAAAATGGAGGGTTTGCTTTGGCCATCCCCCAAGACGGAGCAATCAAGGCAGAAAAACCTCTCCCAGCGGCCGTTGCTTCCTCCGTGTACCCAAAAAAAGAAATATAAAATAAAAGGCAAAAACCTCTCAAGGTTACTTTGCAAAAAATAAGAAGAAGAAGGAGAAAAAAAGGAATATCCAATTTTCTTGTTATTTTTCACAGACTTACAGGCTACGATAAATCATTCCTAATTTTGCAGTCCGGATCGCTCAGCTGAAATCCCAAATGCAGACAAGCAGATAAGGAAGAGCTGCTGGGCCTATAAATCACAGCAAAAGCATTTTTTGCCCTTTCGAAAAACTTCTTCAGCCTCTTAAGGTGGCCTTTGGGTCTGTGGCAACATCGGTGAGGCCTCTGGTGCTCCTGGGCCAGCAAGGAGCGTGCAAAGTTTGGAGCGAGGCGACAACCGGCCCTGCCCCGTGTCTGGAATGTGGCGGTGCAGGCAGGGCTGGGTCTTTCACAATGCTGACAAGGAGACACCACACCTGGATGAGTCCTTTTGGGTACATTATAAGATGCTGGATGTGATGACTTGATGTTTGCTCTGGTGGTGAAGGCTGCAGGCGAGGAACCAGGAGACAGGGAGTTCTAGTCCCACTTCAGGCATAAATCTAGCTGAGGGACTTTGGGAGAATCACCAGGCGATGGGGAGTTCTAGTTCCACCTTAGGCACCAAACCTGGCTGGGTGATTTTGGCCCAATTGCCAGGTGACAATGAGTTCTAGTCCCAACTTAGCCATGAAAGCCAATTGGGTGACTTCAGGAGAATCACTAGGAGACAGTGAGTTATAGTTCCACCTTAAGTATGAAATACAGCTGGGAGACTTTGGGCCAATCACCAGGCGATGGGGAGTTCTAGTTCCACCTTAGGCACCAAACCTGGCTGGGTGATTTTGGTCCAATTGCCAGGTGACAGTGAGTTCTAGTCCCAACTTAGCCATGAAAGCCAATTGGGTGACTTCAGAAGAATCACTAGGAGACAGTGAGTTATAGTTCCACCTTAAGTATGAAATCTAGCTGGGAGACTTTGGGCCAATCACCAGGAGATGGGGAGTTCTAGTTCCACCTTAGGCACCAAACCTGGCTGGGTGATTTTGGCCCAATTGCCAGGAGACAGTGAGTTCTAGTCCCGCCTTAAGCATGAAAGACAGCTGGGTGACTTTGGGCCAATCCCCAGGAGACAGGGAGTTCTAGTCCCGCCTTAGGCATGAAAGACAGCTGAGAGACTTTGGGCCAATCCCCAGGAGACAGTGAGTTCTAGTCCCGCCTTAAGCATGAAAACCAGCTGGGTGACTTTGGGCCAATCACCAGGAGACAGTGAATTCTAGTCTCGTCTTAGGCATGAAAGCAAGCTGGGTGACTGGGCCAATTGCCAGGAGATGGTGAGTTCTAGTTTCACCGTACACATGAAAGCCAATTGGGTGACTTCAGGAGAATCACTAGGAGACAGTGAGTTATAGTTCCACCTTAAGTATGAAATCCAGCTGGGAGACTTTGGGCCAATCACCAGGAGACAGTGAATTCTAGTCCCGCCTTAGGCACGAAAGCCAACTGGGTGACTTTGGGCCAATCACCAGGAGACGGGGAGTTCTAGTCCCGCCTTAGGCACGAAAGGCAGCTGGGTGACTTTGGGCCAATCACCAGGAGACGGGGAGTTCTAGTCTCGCCTTAGGCATGAAAGCCAGCTGGGAGACTTTGGGCCAATCGCCAGGAGACGGGGAGTTCTAGTCCCGCCTTAGGCATGAAAGCCAGCTGGGTGACTTTGGGCCAATCGCCAGGAGACGGGGAGTTCTAGTCCCGCCTTAGGCACGAAAGCCAGCTGGGAGACTTTGGGCCAATCACCAGGAGACGGGGAGTTCTAGTCTCGCCTTAGGCATGAAAGCAAGCTGGGTGACTGGGCCAATTGCCAGGAGATGGTGGGTTCTAGTTTCACCGTACACATGAAAGCAAGTGATTCCGGGCCAATCACCAGGAGACAGTGAGTTCTAGTCCCACCTTAGCCATGAAAGCCAGCTGGGTGACCCTGGGCAGCCCTTCCTTCTCAGCCCAACCCACCTCACAGGGTTGATTTTGTCAGGAAAATATGAAGAGGAAGGAATTTTGGATATGTCCACCCTCTTGAGTTACTGCTAAAGTAATAAAGGTGGGATATGAATCAGTCAATAAATAAATACATTTAAAAGAACCTTGGATCTGACCCAGGACGGAATTCAGACCTCTTAGCCCTTCCGTAATCGTGGTTTTGAGTGATGAAGTCAAACTGGAGTGCGGTTGCATCTGCATCTTGAATTTCAGGAAAGCAGATTTTAATTAACTCGGGGCGATGCTAAGTCGGGCTTCCTAGCAGCAGAAGGGAATGCGAAAAGACCCTTGGGGCGGGGGTATTGCTCAGGAAGCAGATATATTAAAGCAAAATCACAGATAATGTCGGGGAGGATGAAAAATGAACGACTTCAAAATGAGCCTCTGGAGCAGCCTTAAAAAAGAAAGAAACACAACATCGGAAACCATGAAAAGGAATTTGCACGAAATGGAGGGATGTGGGGTCAAATAGGAAGAGCGTGAGCCAAAACCATTGAGCGTTTATCACAAAAAAAGGAGGAAGCTCAGGAAGAGCTGAAGTTGGATGCCAAGAACCAGCCACAAACTTCTCTCCTGAAGATATCATTGAAATAACCAGAGATGGCCCTGGGTGCAAATACAATGACGGCTCAGTGGCCCCGAGATTTTGTACAGTCATATGCAAAAATGAGTCCAGCAAACGCATATTCATTCATGCAATAAATTCCATTGCAAAAACCAATCCCAACCACAAAAAACTTTGCTCAAGACCAGACTTATCCATACTGCAAAGAATCCGCTCCTGTGAACTCCGCAAGGAACTCAAAAAACGTCCAGACAATGGAGAAAAGGACCCATTGACTACAGAGCGGATTGCATCAAAAGAAAGTCACACAACCCACAACTCCGCATCCAGCCCCACCCCATTCAATCCACCATCACTCAAAACTAGGCATGCATGCCCCTAACTACCTCTATTCCAACCACAACTGGCCTTAAATGCAAGCTACTCAATGCAAGAAGCCTTGTAAATAAAATACCTGAATTTCTCCTTATACTAAATACGGCCAACCTCTTTAACACATTCCTTGGCTCAGTATTTGTAAACAGCAATGGATCAAGACCAGTACTTCCTACAGACAACTACAATGATCTAATACATATCGATTTTACAGAAGACAATGTTGAAAAAGCACTGCGCAATCTAAAACCATCTCTATCTATTGGACCGGATGGAATATGTGCCCACTTCTTAAAAAAAGCTACCCACTGCCATAGCAGAACCTCTAAGCATAATCTTTGAAAAATCTTTCAGGACCAGCTCCTTGCCTAACCTATGGTCACAAGCCACGGTCATCTCCATCTTCAAAAAGGGAGACCCCAGCCTAGTTGAAAATTACAGACCTATCTCTTTATGCTGCATCACCTGTAAAGTCATGGAATCAATTAATAACCAATCCATCATAAGTATAGTTTAAGTAACAAATATTATTAACACTACCAATACTACTTGTATTCAAATGAATGATACCCTCACTGTTCACGTATTGAAACTGATGTATGTTAAAAAAAACTTTACAAAAAAAAAAAAAGGACTGTTTCAGGTAGGTTCAAAATCAAATTAAGAGCCAGGAATCAAGGTTCAAAACTGCTGAAGAAAGGTGTCAAAATTCTCACAGGTAACAGAGATGCTGTCAGTGGACTGGAAAAAAAAAAACCGAGAGAGACTTTGGGAACTTAGCAATACTCAACTCTGGAGAGGCACTTTTGAAGCCTTCCTAATTGTTGGCCTTTGTGACACAGAGGAACACAATTTCCAACACATTACAACCCCGTCAAAGAGAGAAGAGCAGGGGCGAAATCTCAGCTTTCAGCTTCTTATCCGGCAAACTAAAATAAATTTTTCAGGAACTGAGCAGTTGGGGAAGAAACTCCAGACTTTCGCACCCGACATTCCTGGTTTTACAATAGTTAGAGATGATATCCCCCAGGTTTGAGTGCCTGGGAACTCCAGCAGTTAGTTGCTACTGGGGTAAAGGATGAGAAGAAGAAGGGAGGCACAGAAGAAGTGGTGGAGGAGGAAGAAGGGCAGGAGAAATGGGTGGGGGAAAGAGGAGGAGGAATGGTGGTGAAGGAGGAGGAATAGAAGGAGAGGAATGGTGGCAAAAGAGGAGAAGGAGGAGAAGGAGGAGGAGAAAAACTATGGTTGCAGGTGACAAACTACAGTCCTATTACCTGACAAACTCCTGTCTTTCCCAGGCCCACCGCCAGGTGCCCCCTCATTCCTGCCAAATGCTCCCAGATCGGTGCCAACCCAAGGCCTGGGAAGAAGGGTGGCTGAGAGACGCACCCCAAAACCTTGCAAGATCCCATCAGCCATGGAGAAAACGCCAGGCAGGGAAGGGGGTGGCACCACATGCCTGCTTTTTTTAATAAGCTGCCGCAACTTCTTCCCTCCAGATGATTTCAGGACACCGATGCCTGATTAAGTCCCCCGCCATGAATCTCTCCCTTCATTTCTCCCAGATCAACGCCGGAGCAATCCACGCTCCGAAGAGACACCCCGAGCCTGTGCATCAAGAGGCAGGGCTGGCCGGCATCTAAGTTTTCCTTTGGAGGCCGATCGCTGGATCTTCTCAAGGAGGCCAGGCAAGCCAACACAGCAGATGTGCACGTTTCAAACCCAAGACTACACGAAGGCAGAAGTGTGTCCAACCCAAGGATAAAAGACCCAGGCACAAACTGAGCAAAGTGGCGGATGCAAAGCTATGCACACACCTGTCCATTGGGAATACAAAAGAGCCACTTCACAAACACATGGCCCAGCACAGGAGATCAAAGCCATCCGGACAAGATTCAGCACTTCCATCTGCATTTAAAAGAATGGAGTGCAGTGGAGTGGAGTAGAATAGAATAGAATAAGGAAGAGAAGAGAAGAGAAGAGAAGAGAAGAGAAGAGAAGAGAAGAGAAGAGAAGAGAAGAGAAGAGAAGAGAAGAGAAGAGAAGAGAAAAAAATAGGAAGAGAAGAGAAGAGAAGAAAACAGGAATAGAATAGAATAGAATAAGGAAATACAGATAGAAATACAGGAATAGAATAGAATAAAAGAGAAGAGAAGAGAAAAAAATACAGGAATAGAATAGAATAGAATAGAATAGAACAGAACAGAACAGAACAGAACAGAACAGAACTAGAACACATGCTAGTCTCAAAATCATTTTGTTTATTATTTCAGTGGTTGTGAATTGTAGTCATTCACAGCTTGTAATGAGTTCCAAACAATTTGTGAATGGAAGTCTGCCACAGTCCTTTGGGATAAGGCTGATAAGCACCCACCTTTATCTCCCTTGAATTGCTGCCCACGACTAAATTGCCAATTAGCTGCACAAGGCCAAACGGAGCACAAAGACCACATGGAGCTTCAGGTTTCAAACCGACCAGAACAAACAACGTTGCTTCCTGCAAAGGCTCCTGTCCCTTTGCTCCTCTTTTAAGTCTTATGGGAGGGGACAATCACCTCCAAGCCTTACTCCCGAGCTGTCCCTTTTGTCTCAACTCTTCTTGCCTTCTGGCAGCTCTGTGCAAGCTCGCACTGGGAACAAGCTCCCCCTATTCCTCTTCCTCGCTGCTGTCAGGTTCTGGAGGCTCCGGAATCACCACATAACTCCCAGATGCCCCTGGCCCCACCTCTGTATCGGACACAGGACCCTCATCTGAGCCCTCCCCAGACTCCCAGACTGGCCCATGATCTTCTCCACTGTCTGATTCTGCTGCCAGCTCCACAGGCCGCTGGTGGACCACAACAGACATAACACAACTCTATTCATACCTAAGAATGAATCCATCTTTAAAACTCTTTACGATCCGAGAACTTTTAAAAACACCAGTTCAGATCCTCCTCCTCCTCCTCCTCCTCCTCCTCCTCCTCCTCCTCCTCCTCCTCCTCCTCCTCCTCCTCCTCCTCGTAAGATGCCACAAAGGATTCAGAAGGTTGCTTGTTAGCATCTTTTTCCGCCTGGCCAGTTTTCTTCCAAAGCTGCAGCTTGCATGAGTTTCCACTTTGGAATAAAACTGTCCAGTTGGAAAAGGCACCACCAGGTGTCCTTCTGTCTTCCAGCGCCATTGATTAAGCCAATTCTCTTTCTCCACAATTAAAATTCAAAAGCACCAGAAAAGGTTCACGCACAAAGTGTTTTTTGTAAAAGCAAAAAAAGTGGCAGTTCTCATCTAATTATTCCCTTTGACTGGGCCAAAAAGAGTCAGAAGTTGGTGCTTTGGGGGGGGTTTCTCCCTTTACACACTATACCCCCTTCTTTTCCCCTTCCTCCCTTCTTACTTTCCCATGTTTTTTTCTTTGTATTTTATATCTATCTATATATTAAAACCAAAATGCCACTCACGCATCATCACAAAATCTCCAGAACCGTCAAGCCGACAAACTTGAAATTGGGCCTGTATGTCCCTCTTGGCTTCTAGGGGCTCACTAAGAAAGGATTTTTCGGGGTTTCCGGTTCCGCGTGGCTTCGGGGCAGCAGGAATTCGCGACAGCTCGCGATTCCTGCTGTGCTAGCCGTCGAGGTACCCCCGATCCAGATGGGTCAGGGGGATATGGCTGCCCTGTAGGGACAGCTGAAGAGAGAGGGGAGTCGGATAGGGAGGTGGGGGTGTCGCAGACCCCCCCCTTCTCCGGAAAAACCCCTTTTTCCCAAGGCGGTGGAGCGGCGGTCAGCAATGGCCGCCACGAAGAAGCCAGCAACCGGGTAAGATTGTGCTGGAGGAAGTGTGAAGAGTGAAAGTTTTGTCTGAGCCGGGTCAAGTAACATCTTTCAAATTGCCTGGAATTGAGCTGTTTGAATTACTGGAGGATACATTGTATCCCTAAGAAGAGCGAAAGCGGCGGAGAAGCTGTTAAAGGGAACTCTTTTTTTTCTTTACTCTCCCACCCCATGGAAACAGCAGAAATATTTGGATATATTGGACATTGAAAGTGAATTGTTTTGAGAGTTGAAGCTAAGGGACAAAAGGATTCTTGGACATTGAAAAATTTAAGAAATTGGAAAACCCTTGTTGGAGGTATGGATTTCTGATTATTTAAAATTGACATTGCAAGTGGGAAGGGAGAGGAAAAAAAAATTGGAGCAGAAGCTGAAAAAGGAGGAGATTGCCTAGAATCCCAAAAGAAGATATATGGTAATTGGACCTCTTTGATTAAAAATTACCCCAGAAAGAGAAAGAGAAGAAGGAAGAAAAGTATTAACTTTTGGAACTTTTTTTTAATTGTTTTTGATTGTCTTTGATTAAAAATACTTCTGGTTGTTTTGGAAAAAGTTTCCCTTTTCATAATGGCATCGTTTGTGGATGAACTAGAGATTGAATATCAAAAATATAAAAAGGAAGATACTTTGGGCACTTTGTTTCAATTCTTAGAAATGGCGTTATGTACTTATGAAAAGTTGATTACGCAGCAGAAGGACTGGGACAAGGAAGAAGAGGAAGAAGAAGCCATCTTTGATAAACAATGGGTCCCTTCCGGAGAGGAGGAGAAAAAGGATAAGAAAAAGGGGATTTTAAGAATTATAAAAACAACCAAAAGAGAGAAAAATGAGCGAAAAAGTGGAGGCAAGGTTAGAAAGCAAAGGAAAAGGAGTAAGAAAAGCGATGGGAAAAAGCAAAGGGGTAAAAAGGGCAAGGAGAAGAATAAGCAAGAGAGAAAGGGGGGGAGGAGAAGCCTTAATGGGGGGAAGCAAGACCTAAAGAAAAAAAGTTTATTTAGAGACAATGGGTGAATTTAATTTAGGATAAAAGAGGGATTCTGGAGGGTACATAAGTTTGTGTTTTTATATGTGTATTTAGAGTATAAAATTCATTATGTAATCTTAGAATCTTTTAAACAGAATCCCAAGAAAAATTGCTATACGAAGTATTTTTAAGTTAGGGTAATGAGTTATAGACGTTACTCCAATTGGTGTATAGGAGAAGTATAGTAAAAGAAAAAAGATGAATGGATAATTGGAAATAGAACAGACAAAGAATGTTGTTGAAAATGGTAATAAGATATGGAAGGATATATATGCTTTTTTTTTTTTTTTGGATTTTGTATATTGATAAAAGGCAATAAAATTTTAATTAATAAGAAATAATTTGGATGAAAAGGAGAAGTAGGGATAAGATATGAAGTTAATACTATATGAAGTATTGATACTATAATTTGGAATTGTTATGCCTTATTGGTCTTTTATTATTATTTTTTCCTAGAAAAGAATTTATAAGCTGTTATGCCTTCATTCTTTGTGCATTGTTTTTATAAAACTGATAAAAATGGTTTTTATATATATATATAAAAAAGAAAATGATAATAAGATATGGAAGGATATATGGGATGAATATGATGTTTGAATTTGTGTCTGTGTGAAGAGTTTTAACCCGGGAACAGACAACCTTCAGAAAAGATCTTTTAGTTTTGTTTATGTTTTGTGTTTTGTATGTTTGTGTATTGTGTTTTTTGTAAAACTAATAAAATTTGTTTTTTATAAAAAAAAAAAAAAAGAATCAATAAAACCTTGGAGGAATGTTAGATGAGAATAATTGTAAACAAGCCAGAAAGAAATGAATATGATGATTATAAAATGGATAAATATAGAAAAGAAATGAAATTGAATAAGAGTAAAGAGAAATAATGAGAAATTTGCTGAAAGATATTTATGTGTCCATATGGAAATGGGATAAATTAGAATTATGTTGTATAAAAATAATGTTTTATTCGACTTGTAAAAATTTATAATGTTAAGAGGTTTTATGTACTTAATGGTTAATGATGTGTTGTTTGTCTTCAAAATTAATAAAATTTGTTTCAAAAAAAAAAAGAAAGGATTTTTCGAAATGACCACCAGAGCATTTAGAATATTTCCTATATTATTATTATTATTAACACGCTCTGATGCGAAGGATTTCTACTCCCCCTCCCCACCTGAAAAGAAATCTGCTCCAAAGGCAAAACACAAGCAGAGGAGGTTCAGTTTCACTTCAGTTTCACAGCAGCACCAAGCAGCTTTAGTACAGAACAGTTGAGCTAAGCCACGCCCAGGCTCCTTGCTACCTTCTTCTTGCTCACACAACAAATACTCTTTCAGTTTCCAAACAGCCCTCAACTCTCTCATACACTGACAGGACGCTAGCCAGATGAATACCGATCGATGTGGTAAGCAGAGGCAGAATTTTTTTCTCCTCATCTGCCCGATCACATAGTTTCGTAGTGAAGCACGGTTATCAAGCTGGTACTTTGATGAACTAATAAAGTTTTAATCAGAAAAAAAAAAGTTCACGCAAAAAGTCCAAGCAGGCCTGAATACCAGAAAAAGAGTCACCTTCTGGGCCTTGACCAAAAGATGCTCTTTTTTTTTTTTTCCAAAAGGCAACTGGAATTTCTTTGTTTTTCCTTGAAGACGTTTCGCTCCTCATCCAAGGAGCTTCTTCGGTTCTGTCTGAATGGTGGAGGATGGAAGGATTTATATTCCTTGCAGCCCTCTGGTCATTAGCGCTCTCTCTGAGAGTCTCTGTGCCCTCGGGGTCACCTGGATCAGTGCAAAGGGGTGAGGAGCCTTCTTGGAACGACTGACTGCAAGGAGTTGAAATCCTCCCCTCCTCCACCATTCAGTCAGAACTGAAGAAGCTTCTCGGATGAGAAGTGAAACCTCTTCAAGAAAAAAAAATCAAAGAAGGTCCAGCTGCCTTTTGAAAAAGCATATTCGGAACAAACATGACCCTCCATAGAAGAATGGATGTTGGCTGGTGCATAAACCGGAGTGGCTGCCTCCATTGGAAAAAAAAAACTTAACCTGGTTAAAAATGAGTTTATTTCCAGATTTGCAAAACACCCAGTTAATTGGGGATTAAAGGCTAGGTTGACTGGTAGGTTGGTTTCATTTCTATGCTGCCCTCTCCCAACGGGTTGAGAATTTGGACAACCTTAAAACCAAGGTTAGAACTAATGAAGGCTAGCAGTTTGTGTTATTCCACAATTATTCCAGATGGACCAGGCAGTGAAACTTTTACTTTAAGGTTATTTCGGGAGAAGAGGCATCAAGAACATTGAATGGACAGCCACAAGGTACAGCCAAAACTTTAGATGCACTGACATCTAAATTTGGCAGGTGAAAATTCTATGTCACCCCCATTTGCGCTTTTCAGGTTGTTAAATTATTTGAATCCCACCACTGCTTTGCAGGTACAGTAAGCCAGTTTAAACCTGGTTTGTCGATGTGTTGCACCCCAACAGCCAATCTGCGTTGTGGAATCTTCCCACCGCCACAACCACAGTACCTGGTGGTCCACCTTTAGCACCCAGGACAATGGACCTCCCTTGCCCATTCAACTAACCCAGTTTAAGCCAGGTACTTCTGCCCTGTGGGACCCCAACAGCCCATCTGCATTGCTGAGGCCTCCAATCACTGCTACCACAGGAGCTCATGATGCACCGAGAGGAGGGGGGTCGCCAAAATTACCATGTTTCCCCAAAAATACAACCTACCCGAAAGTAAGCCCTAGCTTGATTTTTTTACACATGTACCCAACATAAGCCTTACCCCTAAAATAAGCCCTAATTGAGACCCCGCCCACTCCAAGTGGATGGGTAAAAATTAAGCCAGGGTGGGGAGGAGAGGGTGGAGCTGTCCTACTATTTACCTTTGGACAGGTGTAGCCAGGCCTCGTGCACCCCAACACCTGCCTGGCTGGCCCGTTTCTTCTGCCGCCGGCAAGGCTGGCCAGGCTTTCCTGAAGGCCTCGGGAGCGGAGAACAAAGCTCTGGATCGATCCTGAGCTCTATTATGGGATGCAGAGGCCTTCAGAGAAGCCTTGCCGGCTGCAGAAGGAGAAGTTTTTTTTTTTTTTGAAACAAATTTTTATTAATTTTAAAGATAAAACAACACATCATTAACCATTAAATACATAAACACATAAAACCTCTTAACATTGTAAATCCTTACAAGTCAAACAAAACATTATTTTTATACAGCGTAATTCCAATTTATCCCATCTCCATATGGACACACAAATATCTTTCAGCAAATTTCTCATTATTTCTCTTTACTCCTATTCAATTTCATTTCTCTTCCATATTTATCCATTTTATAGTCATCATATTCTTTTCTTTCTGGCTTGTTTAAATTATTCTCATCTAACATTCCTCCAAGGTTTTATTGATTCTTTTTTCCTTTTTTTTTTATAAAAAACAAATTTTGTTAGTTTTACCATAAACACAATACACAAACATACAAACACAAAACATAAACAAAACTAAAAGATCTTTTCTGAAGGTTGTCTGTTCCCGGGTTAAAACTCTTCACAGAGACACAAATTCAAACATCATATTCAACCCATATCTCCTTCCATATCTTATTATCATTTTCTTTTATATATATATATATATAAACCATTTTTATCAGTTTTATAAAAACAATGCACAAAGAATCAAGGCATAGCAGCTTATAAATTCTTTTCTAAGAAAAAATAATAATAAAAGATCAATAAGGCATAAAATTTCCAGATTATAATATCAATATTTCATATAATATTAACTTCATATCTTGTCCCTACTTCTCTTTTCCATCCAAATTATTTATTAATTAAAATTTTATTGCCTTTTATCAATACACAAAATCCAAAAAAAAAAAAAGCATATATATCCTTCCATATCTTATTACCATTTTCAACAACATTCTTTGTCTGTTCTATTTCCAATTATCCATTCATCTTTTTTTCTTTTACTATACTTCTCCTGTACACCAATTGGAGTAACATCTATAACTCATTACCCTAACTTAGAAATACTACATATAGCAATCTTTCTTGGGATTCTGTTTAAAAGATACTAAAATTACATAATAAATTTTATATTCTAAATATACATATAAAAACACACTCTTATATACCCTCCAGAATCCTCTTTTAATCTAAATTAAATTCACCCATTGTCTCTAAATAAACTTTTTTTTTTTAGGTCTTGCTTCCCCCATTAAGGCTTCTCCTCCTCCCCTTTCTCTCTTGCTTATTCTTCTCCTTGCCCTTTCTACCCCTTTGCTTTTCTCTTCGCTTTTCTTGTTCCTTTTCCTTTGCTTTCTAACCTTGCCTCCATCTTTTCGCTCATTTTTCTCTCTTTTGGTTGTTTTTATAATTCTTAAAAACCCCTTTTTCTTATCCTTTTTCTCCTCCTCTCCGGAAGGGACCCATTGTTCATCAAAGATGGCTTCTTCTTCCTCTTCTTCCTTGTCCCAGTCCTTCTGCTGCGTAATCAATTTTTCAACAGAACATAACGCCATTTCTAAGAATTGAAACAAAGCGCCCAAAGTATCTTCTTTTTTATATTTTTGATATTCAATCTCTAGTTCATCCACAGACGATGCCATTATGAAAAGGGGAAACTTTTTCCAAAACAACCACAAGTATTTTTAATCAAAGACAATCAAAAGCAATTAAAAAAAGAAAAAAAAAAGTTCCAAAAGTTAATACTTTTCTTCCTTCTTCTCTTTCTCTTTCTGGATTAATTTTTAATCAAAGAGGTCCAATTACCATATATCTTCCTTTGGGATCCACAAAGACGTTCTAGACAATCTCCTCCTTTTTCAGCTTCTGCTCCAATTTTTTTTTCTCCAAGAACCAGCAATGACAATTTTAAATAATCAAAAATCCATACCTCCAGCAGAGATTTTCCAATTTCTTAAATTTTTCAATGTCCAAAAATCCCTTTGTCTCTTAACTTCAGCTTTCAAAACAATCCACTTTCAATGTCTAATATGTCCAAATATTTCTGCTATTTCCGTGGGGTGGGAGAGTAAAAAAAAAAAAAAAAAAAATTCCCTTTAACAGCTTCTCCGCCGCTTTTCGCTCTTCTTAGGGATACAATGTATCCTCCAGCAATTCAAGCAGCTCAATTCCAGGCAATTTAAAAGGTGTTACTTGACCCGGCTCAGACAGAACTTTCACTCTTCACACTTCCTCCAGCAGAGGAGAAGTTTTTGAAGGCCTCTGACAGCAAAAAGGAGGCTGGAAGCGATGCACGCAAGTGAGGTTAGTCCGTGGAGGACTTCCCCTGAAAATAAGACCCGGTACCTTTTTTGGTGGCAAAAATATATATAAGGCAGGGTCTTATTTTTGGGAAAACACAGTACCAACTTTAAGACTTGTGGACTTCAACTCCCAGAATTCCCCAGCCAGCCAGCTGTGTCTGTTCCCTTTTCCCTTATTCCTTCAAAGAGGAGAGATTGCAGAGGAAGGGATTGCAAGAGAGTTAAGCTATGCTAGCTGGGGAATTCTGGGAGTTGAAGTCCACGAGTCTTAAAGTGGCCACGTTTGGAGACTCCTAACCCAAAAGGACACTGCAGCCAACCTCCCTCGCCCCCTTGACTTAACCACGTCCCCCCCTTGGCAGCCTCAACCCCAAACCCCCTTTAGACCTTAAGAAGAGCAGCCAAAAGGCAGGTGGACGCATGAGCTCATCTCCCCAGACCTGGCGGAGGTGCCCTGGCCAAGAAGCTTGGCTCCCCCAACAGCAATCAAACGGGCATCCAGAGGGCAGGCCAGAGTGACAGATGGTGCCACTGCTGGCTTCCCACGCAAGCCAGCCTTTCTCTTCCCGCCAACAGGGTCTCCCAGCGAGTTGCCAGGAGGGCACTGGGCCACATCCTGGGCCTGGCGCAGAGGCCAAGATGGCAGCTTAGACAGGCGGAATAAGTCAGGCTGTGTGTGTGTGGGGGGGGGGAAGCCGCACAAAAGATGAAGTATGTCTGTGTACGTGACAAAGCGTATGTGTGTCTGTGTGTGTGGGAAGAGCACTCGCCAAGGAAGTCCCCTTGACAAACCAGGCTGGCAATGCAGCGATGGCCTCTCTCAGGCTCAATTTTTTGGGGTTGGCTTATTGTGTTGACGTTCTCAAGTGGATGTGAAGCAAGTCAGAAGCGAAGCCTTTCTCTCGAGCTCAGGGTGGAAATTTTGCGCTGGAAGGGAGGGGGAGTTGCAGAGAGGAGAAGGAAGAGGAGGTGGAGGAGGAAGAGGAAGAGGAGGAGAAGGAAGAGGAGGAAGGGGAAGGGGAAGAGGAGGAGGAGGAGGAAGAGCAGGAAGAGGGGAAGGAAGAGGAGGAGGAGGAAGAGGAGGAGAAGGAACAGGAGGAAGGGGAAGGGGAAGAGGAGGAGGAGGAGGAAGAGGAGGAGGAGGAAGAGGAGGAAGGGGAAGGGGAAGAGGAGGAGGAAGAGCAGGAAGAGGAGAAGGAAGAGGAGGAGGAGGAGGAGGAAGAATAGGAGGAAGGGGAAGGGGAAGAGGAGGAGGAGGAGGAGGAGGAAGAGCAGGAAGAGGAGGAGGAGGAGGAGGAGGAAGGGGAAGAGGAGGAGAAGGAGGAGGAGGAGGAGGAGGAAGAAGAAGAGGAGGAGGAGGAGGAAGAGCAGGAAGAGGAGAAGAGGAGGAGGAAAAAGGAGGAGGAGGAGGAGGAGGAGGAGGAGGAGGAAGAGCAGGAAGAGGAGGAGGAGGAGGAGGAGGAGGAGGAGGAACAGGAGGAAGGGGAAGGGGAAGAGGAGGAGGAGGAAGAAGAAGAAGAGGAGGAGGAGGAAGAGGAGGAAGGGGAAGGGGAAGAGGAGGAGGAAGAGCAGGAAGAGGAGAAGGAAGAGGAGGAAGAAGAATAGGAGGAAGGGGAAGGGGAAGAGGAGGAGGAGGAAGAGCAGGAAGAGGGGAAGGAAGAGGAGGAGGAGGAAGAGGAGGAAGGGGAAGGGGAAGAGGAGGAGGAAGAGCAGGAAGAGGAGAAGGAAGAGGAGGAGGAAGAATAGGAGGGAAGGGGAAGTGGAAGAGGAGGAGGAGGAGGAAGAGCAGGAAGAGGAGGAGGAGGAGGAGGAAGAACAGGAGGAAGGGGAAGTGGAAGAGAAGGAGGAGGAGGAAGAAGAGGAGGAGGAAGAGAAGGAGGAAGAACAGGAGGAAGGGGAAGGGGAAGAGGAGGAGGAGGAGGAGGAAGAGGAAGAAGAGGAAGGGGAAGGGGAAGAGGAGGAGGAAGAGCAGGAAGAGGAGGAGGAGGAGGAGGAGGAGGAAGAACAGGAGGAAGGGGAAGGGGAAGAGGAGGAGGAGGAAGAAGAAGAGAGGAAGAGAAGGAGGAGGAAGAGGAGGAAGGGGAAGGGGAAGAGGAGGAGGAAGAGCAGGAAGAGGAGAAGGAAGAGGAGGAGGAAGAATAGGAGGAAGGGGAAGTGGAAGAGGAGGAGGAGGAAGAGCAGGAAGAGGAGGAGGAAGGGGAGGAGGAGGAAGAGGAGGAGGAAGAGGAGGAGGAAGAGGAGGAGGAGGAAGAGCAGGAAGAAGAGGAGGAAGAGGAAGAGGAAAAGCAGGAAGAGGAGAAGGAAGAGGAGGAGGAAGAATAGGAGGAAGGGGAAGTGGAAGAGAAGGAGGAGGAGGAAGAGCAGGAAGAGGAGGAGGAAGAGGAGGAGGAGGAGGAAGAGCAGGAAGAGGAGGAGGAGGAGGAGGAAGAGCAGGAGGAGGAAGAGGAGGAGGAGGAGGAGGAAGAGCCTGCCTCTTTTCAATGGAAAACTTGCTTCTCAATTTTAGCTACAAAGTCCCTGGGTGTCCTTGTCACCTTTTCCCAAGGACTTGGCTCCCCCTGCCCACCCAGAATGACCCCCCTGCCCATCCCCAGGTGCAATTCCCCTTGCTGCTTTTGGCCTTTTTCTGGTGAAATCTCCCTTGGCTTGATTGAATTGCAGAGGGAGGGAGAGGGCCAACGCAGGCGATCTCCTAAAAGCCAGGGCAGCAACTCAGCTCAGCATCCAAGCTTTGTGCCAGGCCTGCCGACACACCGAGGCCGAAGAAACCCTTTTCCAAAATGCCAGCCTGGTTCTCCTAGTGCAGGGGTCACCAACTTTGGCCATGTTAAGCCTGGCGGACTTCAACGCCCAGAATTCCCCAGCCAGCTTTGCTTGAAGTCCTCAGGGCTTATTAAAGTGGCCAAAGTTGGAGACTGATGGGAATCCATGGCTGCTCCTGGCTCCAAGGTCATAAATTGTCCTCACAGGCCATTGGGACCTCAACGGCCAATGCCACGCATTTAGCAGCTCAAAGCGCATTGAACAACACAGCTAGTCCTCGACTTGCAACACTTGGTTTAGTGACCGTTCAGAGTTGAATGGCCTTAGACAACCTAGAACTAGGCTGCCTTCGGTCTGACCTAAGCGTAGCACACAAAATTGTCTGCTTCAATGTCCTGCCTGTCAATGACAACTCCAGCTTCAACCTCAACAATACACACGCACACAATAGATACAAACTCAAAGTAAACCGCTCCAAACTCGACTGCAGAAAGTACGACTGCAGCAACAGAGGGATCAGTGCCTGGAATGCACAACCTGACTCTGTTGTTACATCCTCTATCCCCCCACTCCTTCAACCTCAAACTATCTACCTCACTCCTAAGAGGTCTGTAAGGGGCCGTGCATAAGTGCCCCATCGTGCCTCCCGTCCCTGTCCTTTTGTCCCCATTTATTCGTACCTGTTTCCTGTATTCTTACTCAGGGTTATACTTATACCTGTCATCTTGGAAGCGATTCACAAATCAAATGAATAAATAAAAAATAAGATGAAAGAAGGAAGGAAGGGAGGAGGGAGGGAGGGAAGGAGGAGAGAAAAGAAGGGACAGAGTGGGAGGAAGAAGGAAGGAGAGAAAAGAATGGAGGGAAGAGAGAAAAAAGGGAGGGAGCAGGAAGAAGGAAGGAAAGGAAGGGAGAGAATTCCCTTTCCTAAGAGGTTTGTAAGGGGCCGTGCATAACCACACCAGAATGCCTAACGTCCCTCTCCTATTGTCCCTCTTTTATTTATACCCAGTTCATGTAATCACAATCATATTTATACATATATATTGTCAAACGCATGCTTGATAAAATAAATAAACAAAGAGTTCCAACGGCACTGAAAAAAAGTCCCTGAGGACCGTTTTTCATACTTTACAACTGTTGCATTTCTCTCCACGGTCACAATTCAGACCCTTAGCAACCGACTTGTACTTACGACAGTTGCCGTGTCTCCTTCCCCCCCCCCCACCCAGGGTCACATGATTCCCCTTTGGCGACCTTCTGACAAGCAAAGTCAGCAGGGAAGCCAGGTTCGCTCAGCAAACGGGTGGCTCACTTAACAACGGCAGCAATTCGCTTAACAACAGAGGCAAAAAAAGGTTGTAAAACGGGGCAGAACTTGCTCATCAAATCCTTAACGATGGAAATGTTGGGCCTCGTCTGTGGTCATTAAGTTGAGGATTATGTGTATTGAGGAAATTTGGCCTGGCCTTCCAACTCACTCAAATGCTGAGTAAAGTATTATTTGCTTGTTTAAACTGATTGGCTGCCTAACACAGACACACAGACACACACACACACACAAAGAGTGAGCTTTCCTTCTGCGGTGAGCAAGACGCTGTCCAGATGCTTCAAACATGCGTGATGGAAACGGTTGATAACCTACAAGGGAAGATTGGATTTGTCCCACTGACTTCAGGAGACAAGATTACACACACAAAACCCCCACTGACAGCTTGTTGACATGTCGGGAGGGAACTCTGGGGGGGAGCTCAGTGTATCCCCCCCCTCCCCAAATCTCTCTCAATGCTACACCATCCAAAACTCTCAGCAATTCTGCGGCTCTCTTCGTGCCAAGCAAAGAATGGGTTTCCATCGTTACTGTGGTTTTGTTGCACTGCCAGCCAGATGTTGAGACTGGATGTGGCCTTTTCGTCCACCCCTCCTTCCCCAGAAGAGGGCAGATGTGGATGATGGATGGTGTTACAGATACTGTAGAGGGATGTCAGCTTCTTTCCGAGTGTGGCTGCCTTTTGCAATTGACCGATGGCAAATTGGTCAATGACGGCGATGTTCAAGTGGTTATTATTGTTGTTGTCGTCGTTGGCTGCATAGTCAGCCAGATGTTTAGTCTGGATTTGGCCTTTTCATACACGGATCAAATCCTTGCCAAGGACCCAGGAGATGGCAGATGTGGATGATGGGTGGTGTTACAGATATTGTCACAGGGTGTCAGCTGTCCCAATTGCCTTCTGCAATTGATAGGTGGCAAATTTGTCAATGACAATGGGGCTCAAGTGTTTATTATTATCAATAGCACTTAGACATATATACCGCTTCACAGGATTGTATAGCCTTCTCTAAATGGTTTATAGAGTCAGCCTCTATCTTGACCCCCAACAATCTGGGTCTCCATTTTACTGACCTTGGAAGGACGTAAGGCTGAGTCAACTTTGAGCCAGTCAGGATTGAACTCCTGGCTGTGGGCAGAGTCAGCCTGTAATACTGAATTCTAAGGAAGGAGGGAGGGAGGGCGAAAGGAAATAAGGAAGGAAGGAAGGAAGGGCATTTATTTATACACTGTTTCACAGTGCTTCACAGCCCTCTCTAAGTGGTTTACAGAGTCAGCCTCTTGACCCCCCAAGAATCTGGGTCCTCATTTTACTGACCTCGGACGGACGGAAGGCTGAGTCAACCTCAAGCCAGTAAGGATCGAACTTCTGGCAACTGGCAGCAGAATTAGCTTGCAACACTGTATTCTAACCACTGCGCCACCACGGCTGCTAATATTATTATTGTTGTTGCTCCCATAGTCAGCCAGATGTTCGGTCTGGTTTTGGCCTTTTCGTACACTTATCGAGTCCTAGCCAAGGACCCGGGAGAGGCAGGTGTGGGTCTTGGATGGTGTTAAAGGTCTCATTGCAGGATTTAAGCTGTTCCGAGTGAAGCTGCCTTTTGCAATTGACTGGCGGGGATTTTGTCAATGCCGCTGGGGTTCAAGTGGTGCTCCAGATGTTTTGGGATTGTACCCAAGGCGCCTATCACAATTGGAGCTACTTCTGCTTTTGTTTGCCACAGTCGTTCTATTTCTATTTGTAGCTCTTTTGTGATCCTCTCCCGTTCTTTCTCTTCCGCTCTCTTCAGATAATGCAACATTCACTATCCAGATTTTCTCATTTTTCTTAACAACAATGGTTAGTGTGGGGTACTGTGTAACAGGTTCCTGTCTATTTGAAGTATAAAATCTTAGAGCAATTTAGCTCCTTTATTATTCTATGACTAGCTGAGTTGCATGGTAGCCTAGTGGTGAAGACACTCGCCTCCCACTGGGACGGTTGAGAGTTCAATCCTAAGTAGCGGCAAATATTTCCCTCTTAGGGTGCAAAGAAAAAAATATCTGCTGCTAATTCGATGTGTTCGGAAGGGCATCTGGCCAGCTCGATCCAGTAACCCCAATCCCACCCCAAATTAAGGTATCACAAGGTTGTAAGAGGGAGGGTGGTTTTTTTTATTTTATTTTCTATGACTTTCTTTATTTTATGGCCCTACCAATTGTCTCTGGAGCTTCTCCATTCCTCGGCTCAGTTGTCCCAAAGGTGCTTTTACAAGAGAAACTGGACTTCCTTTAAAAAAAAAAATTATTTATTTATTTATATTTATTTATTTTGTCAAACGCTTACAATACAATAGAGATAAGAATAAACATAAGTTTAAATAGAAGAAATAGGAACTAATAATTGGGGACAATAGGACAGGGATGGTAGGCACGATGGTGCACTTATGCACGGCCCCTTATAGACCTCTTGGGAATGGGGTGAGGTCAATAGAGGTTACTTGGAGGGGTAAAGCAGACATTGACCACTCTGTTGCTGAAACTGGACCTCCTACAATCGAGTTTGGAGTGGTTTACCTAGAGTTTGTATCTGTTGTGTGCTCTTGTGTTGCTGTGGTTAAAGCTGAAGTAGTAATTCACCGGTTAAGACATTGTAACGTTTGATTTGATGTACTATGCTTAAGTCCAATCTTAGCCGGCGTAGTTCGAGGTTGTCTAAGTCTAGAATCTCAAGTCTGGTGGTGTAGGGTATTCTGTTGTGAACAGAGGAGTGTAGTACTCTTCTGGTAAAATACTTCTGGACTGCCCAATTGTATTTATGTCTGATATACAGTGCGGATTCCAAGATAGCAGAGCTGAATTCAAGAATTGGTCTAGCAAAGGTTTTGAATGCCCTAGTTTGCAAATCAGTATTACCAGAGGAGAAGCTTTGTAAAATTAAATTTACAACTCCTTAAAGCCTTTTTGGCAATACTGTTGCAGTGAGCTTTGGAGCCTAGGTCATTCGATATGAAAACTCCAAGGTCCTGGACAGAGTGAGGGTCATCCGCAAGGTCACATCCGCCTAGCTTGTATTTGGCATGTAGATTTTTTTTTTTTTTTTTACCAATGTGTAGGACAAAGCATTTGTTGGTCGAGATTTGGAGTTGCCACATAATCAAGGTCTTTTCGAAGGAAAGGTCTTTTTTCTTTGAAAACATTTCGCTTCTCACCCAAGAAGCTTCTTCTGCTCTTCAGAGAAGCGAAACATCTTCGAGGCAAGGAAGTGCAATTGCCTCTTTGAAAAAGCACCTCTGGGGGCAGCCCCACCAGTTCTTGTCTGCAGGACAAAGGATATTTCTCAGAGATCTTCCAATGCACCCTTGTTGCTATTTTGTCATGCCGCTGCTTGGAGTCAGTTAGGTGATCTTCCAGCAGCTTATCAGGTGATCCACTGTTCTTCTCTATCCTGGCTTTTGTATGCATTATCTCTTTTATTCATTAAACATGAAACTCAGTCAACTGAACATTTAAAAATGCATCACAAATACCAGTGACTGGTGCCAATGGTTGATACTGGTTGCTGCCAGCGTCCCAGGTATCAAACAAGTATCTTCTTAAAATATACGGTGTTCCAAGTAGCACAGATTTTTTGGTGTTATTGCAGGAAGCTGCGGTTTCTTGATGTAAAATTCTTGGACAAGGCAGCACCAAGTGCCCCGATGGTAATGGGTATCACTGTTCCGTATTTCATCCGTGACCGCGGAGTTTTGATGGCCAGCTCTTGCGATATTTCATGGTTTTTTTTCCAGTTCTTTTTCTTCAACTCTGGCGCCTGCCAGTACAGTGATATTAAGACATTGTAGTTTTGGCCCCCGGCAACTGTAATATCTGGCGTGTTGTGTTCCAAATGGCGATTTGTCTGTATTCGAAAGTCCCACAAGATCTTCCCGTCTCGTTCTTGACAACCTTTTCCACTTTATGTTCCCATGATGCATTATTATATAATGCATTTTTATTATTATTATTATTATCATCATCATCATTTTTATTGGTTAATCTTTGGTGAGATTCACAGCCTTTGGGGCTGGTTGGTAGCTCAACCGCTCGAATCCTAACCAAGGACCTAGGAACTGTTTCGGTAGCGTTGGGGAATATTGTTGTTGTTGTTGTTATTTTTTTTCTGAAATATTATTTATCTGGAATGGTATAGGGCAGGGGTCTCCAACCTTGGCCCCTGGAAGCCTGGTGGACTTCAACTCCCAGAATTCCACAGCCAGCTGGCTGTGGAACTCTGGGAGTTGAAGTCCGCCAGGCTTCCAGGAGCCAAGGTTGGAGACCCCTGGTATAGGGTCTCCTGCTTGAGCAGTAGGTTGGATTAGAAGACCTCCAAGGCCCCTTCCAACTCTGTGATTACATTATTAGTCAATGTATTTGCCACCCATCTTATGGTTTGGGGCGACTCCTACGCAGAATGAAATCTTCGATCTACAATGATGAAACGCCACCCAGATCACGTTCGCCCTCAATCATCACACCCTACCTGGCTCCTTCCAGATCCCATCTGATCTCCAGGCAGATAGAATTAATCTACTTTCTGGATTTGCATAAATGCCCTGAGTTCAAGCATGTTCAGACACACTATAAGCCACCCAAAATAAAAAGGCAAGTTTTCCAAAAATGTTTATCTGAGAGTTATTGGCTCTGCTCGTTTTAGCACACAGAAGGGTGTATTTTTGGAAGGG
This sequence comes from Hydrophis major, assembly GCA_033807585.1. Lineage (NCBI taxonomy): Eukaryota > Metazoa > Chordata > Lepidosauria > Squamata > Elapidae > Hydrophis > Hydrophis major. Next base: position 217,378,858 of record CM066331.1, read on the forward strand.
GAACTGAGTACCAAAAAAATCCCCACCCCTCTACAATCTGGCTTCTGTAGCTAAAAAAAAAAATCCTCTATTTGAAGGGGATTATTTTAAAACTGAAGTGCATCCGTTAGTTTTTGCAACAGGGATCTTTCTATCTTTTTTGCAAGAACATTTTTTCTGCCAGCGAAAAGATTTCTGTCACTTTCTGTTGCTCTAAGCTGTAAGTACAATTCAACCACATATGTGGTGGTCATGCCCGGAAGCCCAAAAGCATTGGACCAAACTATGGAGTTGGATACAAGAGATCGTGGAAGATCAAAGAGAATTTAAGCCTGAGTTGTTTCTGTTGAGAATAATTAAAGGGAAATTCAGGGGAAAGACTAAATATATTTTATGACATATTTTGACAGCAACAAGGATAGTATAATGCACAATGTTGGAAATAAAATAATATGCCCTGAGAGGAATAAGTAATTCAAAAAATTCTAGATTGTGCTGAAATGGGTAAATTGACATTAAAACTAAAAGATAAAGAAGAGTCAGACTATTACAAAATTTGGGGTAATTGGGATAAATGGTTGAACAATAGAAATAAGGATAAAGGAGATAAGAAAAGTATACATAAAGGTATATAAATATAGATATTTGAATGTGATTGGTTTGTATAATAATTTGTATAATAATGATGATGCAGTAGTGTTAAATTAAGATCAATATGTGTAAAAGGTGAAAAAAAACAATAAAAATTATTGTCAAAAAAAGAAAAGCACAATTCAACCACAACGTGCCAATTCTGTAAAAGTTATTAGTTTCCCAGCAACACTTCAGTGAATTTGACACACCGTCAAGGCCTTCCCTTCTGGGTCCTTTCAACATTTTCGCCCCTCCCAAGGTTTTTTCATTGCACATGAGTTAGCATACCACCAAAGAAACATGATGTAGGGGGGAGAAATCATTAAAATGGGGTTTTAAAAAATGAAGTTCTGAATTCTTTGGATTTCCCCAGAGCCAGAAAAGGGAATTTGGATAGCATATTTTGCATGTTCAGTGGTATTATGATTTTACCTTCTCTTTCTTTTGCAGCAATTTCTGAAGCGCTCTCTCTTCAAGCCACAGGCTCAGCCACATCTTTTGCAAAAGAGCAAGGGATGCATTTCCACAACTTGGTAAGCTGACCTAGGGTTGACCTTGGTTTTGTTCCTCCCCCCCCCCTCAAATAGTATGTGGTTAATGTGTGGTGAGAACCCAGTCTGCTTGGTTAATTTTGGAGCAATCGTGCACAAAACCAAGAAAAAAGAGGTTAATTCAGCAAGGCAGGCAGGCACGATGTGTGAATTCTTTGCAGCCTCCCAGAAAATAGCAATTAGTCCCAATATGTTGAGGTATAAGATTTTAAAGTTGCCAGCTGCTGTGAGGCTGATGCAATTGAGGACGAATCAGCATAGCATGGGTATTGCCTTTTTAAGACAAAGAATGAGTCCACAGAAGTTTGTATAAGGCAGCCATTAGAGGGCCTGTTTCTCTCTCCTTGTGTCCGATATTCATTGCAGAGTTCTCCGTGTAGAGTTAAGAAGCTGGATTGCTTGTGAGGTATTTTGCCTAACACGTATATTTCTTTATATGTCTGGTATATAAACCACTGTTAAATTGTCTAAGTCTCTGTGTGCTGTGTTTTGCTCCTGGGTTGTCTCACAATGGCAGTCACGTTCCAAACGCTCTGACACGGTAGTTCCTTGTTTAGCGACCATGCACGCTGCACTTTGTGAAACCGTGTTGAAGGCATTGCATGATTTTGCATGATCTCGCATGACTTCACATCTCCTCCCTCTGCCAGTTTCTGATATTCTGAGGGAAGCTGAAGGCAGAGAGCGAAGGGACAGACAGGAGATTCGGTTGTTGGTTGGGGGAGGAGAAGGAGTGGCAGAGTCAAGAGAGGAACAAGCCCGGAATCTTTGAATAATCACAAATAGACTTAATCCAAACCCTCTTGAATGCTGTTAGCCCTTATCTAGCACCATAATAGAGATAGTCCTCGAACTACAACCATCCATTTAGTGAGTGTCCAACGTTACAACACACTGAAAAAAGTGATTTTTGACCATGTTTCACACTTATGACCGTTGCAGCACCCCCATGGCCACATGAACAAAATTCAGACGCTTGCCACCTGGCTCATATTTATGACAGTCGCAGTGTCCCCAGGGTTACGCAATCCCCTTTTGTGACCTTCCACCAAGCCAAGTCAGCAGGGAAGGCAGATTCACTTAACAACCAAGTGACCAACTTAACAACTGCATTGATTCGCTTAACAACCGTAGCAAGAAAGGTCTCAAAACACTTAGCAACGGAAATGTTGGGCCCCGTTGTGGTTGCACGTCGGAAACTCCTTGTAGATGCACTAAATGTAGGATGTCCTCAACATACAACCATTCATTTAGTGACTGAAGATATGACAGCACTGAAAAATATGACTGGTTCTCACATTAAGTGCATTTTGATCCACTATATGACCCATTCTTGTCTTGGTTGTTAAGCGAATCCCCGCAGCTGCTAAGTTAGCAACCTGGTCATTAAGTGAGTCTGGCTTCCCCCTTGACTTTGCTGATCAGAAGATCGCCAAAGGGGATCACATGACCACTGCAACCGTCGTAAGTATGAGTCAGTGGCCAATGGTCTGAATTTTGATCCCGTGACCATGGGGATGTGCAAAGGTCATAAGGGCGAAAAATGGTCGTAAGTCACTTTTGTAACTTTGAGCCATCACTAAACGAACGGTTGTAATTTGAGGACTGCCTGTATTATGGTGCTACCCTGTTTCCCCCAAAATACGACCTACCCAGAAAGTAAGTCCTAGCTTGATTTGTACACGTGAGCCCAATATAAGCCCTAATTAAGGCCCCGCCCACTCCAGAGTACGCAGGTAAAAATTAAGCTGGGGTGGAGCTGTCCTACTACTTACCTTTGGACAGGTGTAGCCAGGCCTCGCACAACCCAACACCTGCCTGGCCAGCAAGGCTGGCAAAGCTTTCCTGAAGGCCTCTGGAGCTGAGAACAAAGCTCTGGATCGATCCTAAGCTCTATTATGGGATGCAGAGGCCTTCAGAGAAGACTTGCCAGTTGCAGAAGAAGTCTCTGAAGGCCTCTGACAGTGAAAAGGCGGCCGGAGGACGATGCACGCAAGTGAGGTTAGTCAGTGGAGGACGTCCCCCGAAAATAAGACCTGGTGCCTTTTTTTTTTTGGTGGCAAAAAAATATATGACAGGGTCTTCTTTTGAGGGAAATACAGTAGATAAGGGCTAACAGAATTCAAGAGGGTTTGGGTTTAGTCCATTTGTGGCGATGCAGCGATTCCAGGCTTGTTCCTCTCTTGACTCCGCCACTCCTTCTCCTCCCACAGCCAACAACCGAATCTCCTGTCCGTCATACCTCTCCCCACCTTCAGCCTCCCTCTGAATATCGTAAGCTGGCAGAGGTTGGACATGCGAAAACATGCGAGATCATGCAAAATAATCACGCAAAACCTTCAACACGGTTTCCCGAACCGCAGCATGTGTGGGTGTGCAGCCAGCTGGCTGACCAGAGAGAGCCAACATCCGCGGTCCTGTCTCAAATTGGAGCCCAGAAACCAAGCTAGAAGTCCTGCAAGAGAAGGTCGGAATCTGTCTCTTGGATGGGGGGGAGGGGGGGACAGAATTATTCCACTTTTTTTATTAATGATCTGGCTGACGTATGATTGATGGGCTGCTTATCCAAGTTGCAGAGGAGACAGAGAACGTGGCAAATATACCCATGGCAACTACGCTAGACTGCAGGCTAATCTGGGCAGGTTGGCAGGCTGGGCCGAGAGAGACCGAGAGAAAACACAAGATGTCCTGCTCAGAGGGAGGCATGGAAGGCATTATGGTCCTCGAGATACAACACACCCACCCCATTGGAACCCGGGACTTCCATCCCTAAACGGAGCAATCATGGAGTCGAGTCTGATTCTACGATCCTTTTCGTGCCGGTCCTTAAACCAATTCAGCTTCCCCACTCGTTTGTCTGGGAGGGAACCAGCTGGGAAAATCAGAAATAGAGATTGCAAAATCCTGGACGCTGCAAATGTATTATTATTATTATTATATTATTATTATTAGCTTTATTATTAGCTTTATTATTATCAGCTTCATTAGCTTTATTATTAGCTTTATTGTTATTGTTATCAGCTATTATTATCAGCTTTATTAGCTTTATTATTATTAGCTTTATTATTATTATTAACTTTATTATTAGCTTTATTAGCTTTATTATCAGCTTTATTAGCTTTATTATTATTATGCTTTATTATTATTATTAGCTTTATTAGCTTTATTATTGTTATTATTAGCATTATTATTATTATCAGCTTTATTATTATCAGCTTTATTAGCTTTATTATTATTATTAGCTTTATTATTATTATTAGCTTTATTATTATTAGCTTTATTAGCTTTATTATTATCAGCTTTATTAGCTTTATTATTGTTATTATTAGCTTTATTATTATTAGCTTTATTAGCTTTATTATTATTAGCTTTATTATTGTTATTATTAGCTTTATTATTATTATTAGCTTTATTAGCTTTATTATTATTATTAGCTTTATTATTATTATTATTAGCTTTATTATTATTATTATTAGCTTTATTATTATTATTATTAGCTTTATTATTAGCTTTATTGTCAGAGTACGCCATGTGTACAATGAGGTTGGCTGAGACTCCCTTGGTGCACCCCCCCCAACACAACTCACAGTGGGGACAGAAGCCGCTAACCCAGTCCCAACCTCATTACACCAAGTGACCTTGTTGCACAACGCGCTGGCCCTATCCTACTATGTTGACATAAAGTTATTTTCCGTTCAGGAATCTGACAGCCCACCGGTAGAAACTGTTCTTCAGCCTGTTGGTGTGGCTGGCTCTGCTTCTCCACCTCCCACCTGATGGCAGGAGAGCGGAGAAGGGCTGACCGGGGTCGGAGTCATCCCTGAGGATTTTCCTCGCTCTTCTAAGGCAGCAAGCCCCGGTGAGGTCATCTAGCGGTGTCAGGGAACAGCTCGCGATGCTTTGTATAACAGTGAGGACTGGCGCTGTCATCACTTCACATAGACCAGGGGTCCCCAAACACGGCAACTTTAAGACTTTAAGAGAATTCTGGTGTCACCTTTGAACTTCAGCGGCCATATTTGATGGAAGGGGGGAGGGGGGAGGAGTTGAAAAGTTCAAGGTTATTCTGTATGCGGTACTAAGAAATTCCAGTGGCAGTGAATTGGTTCTCGTGATTTATGAAGTGTAGAAGTGGGAAGAGAGAAGGTGGATTCTGTGTAATGCCACCCGAAAATATTTTCACTGTGGGAAATTGCCTTAGATGTACCAGATCTGTTCCTAAATAAATCAACTGGAGAGAATATGTCTCGGAGGGATTGATATCATGGATACTTTCTGGATGCCTTACACCTGGGAGTTGAAGTCCACAAGTCTTAAAGTGGCCACGTTTGGAGACCTCTGACATAGACATTAAATAAACGGTTGCAAGTTGAGGACTCTCTGTATCTGGCGCTTTTCCTCGTTGGGTGCCAAAAGTGCGCCCACACATGCGTGCCTGCACCCATGCAATGCAGATGCAGCCCACACCACCCCCTGTGCATGCACCGTACACCTCTGTTCACATGCACACACAACCCCCTCCCCGCATGTGTCCCCCTGCACATGCACTAAAGATACCCGACAATCAGTTGGTTAGCACATGCGCAGTGAGTCTGTTCCGGGCGACCTCTCATGTGCCGGCAGAAATGGCTCTGCCTGCCACTTCCAGAACGCATGCCACAGGTTCAGGGTGGGATTCTACCGGTTTGCACCTATTCGCTAAAACTGGTTGTTCACCTTCTAAGCAGTTCGGATAACTGGTTGTTAGAAGAAATTACAGGGCTAATCCTGTAAGGAAAGCAGGAAGGAAACATTCTGGTGCTGCTTACAGAAACTGCCTCTCCATTAACCTTTATTACATTCTTGGCAGGACTAGACTTCCTGTCTCAGGAACTTCTCTGGAGTTTTTTCCCCTCCTTTGCTGGTACTTTGCTTGTGTGGAGGGACCATTCAATGTTACAATGGCACTGAGAAAAAGTGACTTATGACTGTTTTTCACACTTACGACTGTTGCAGCATCCCCACAGTCACGAGAGGCCAGGTGAGGAGATGTGTGCCTCAACGTGAGTGATGTTGAGTTGGCCGCGCCCAGCCAATAACATGACCACCAAGCCACACCCACCCAGTCACATGACCACCAAGCCATGCCCACCAACTAAGCCACACCCATAGAACCGGTTGTTAAAAAATTTGAATCCCACCCTTGCATAGGTTCACCATCACAGATCTAGTGCATTTGCTAACTGCCATTTTTTTGGGGGGAACAGAACAAAACATTCCCACATCGTGCTTGGCTTCCTGAATGAAATCTATTTTTCTGGGGGGCTTTTTGCAATACTTCAGGCTCTAAATTAACCAAGCGTGCCAGTTGCACAGCATCCAAATTTTGACCCCATGACTACGGGCACGGGGCAAGGATTCCAAGGCCAAAAAACCAGCTGTAATTCTCCTTTTTCCAGCCCCATCGTAACTTCAAACATTGGCTAAGCAAATTGTTGGAAGGAAAGGACTAACTGTACAGGTACAGATGGAAAATACAAGGCACGTATCCAGGTTGGAGGGAGAGCCTCTTGGGACTTGGAAAGTCTCCCATCTAAGGAGGCGTTTGGGGTCCCCTCCTACACAACACAACGGTTAGAAGAGTGAACACGGTTCTGGGCTGCATTAGAAGAAGCACCGGCCACCAAGAATGCTCACATTATTATTCCCTGCCTGGTCCTATTCATGAGGTTGTACCCGGAGCCCTTCTTATAATAGGACATCCCGTTCTGGTCACCCATGATGCAAAAAAAGAAAAGATGTTGACACTCTGGAAAGGGTGCAGAGAAGAGCAACCAAGAGGATGAGGGGACTGGAGGCTCTAAAACATATAAAGAATGATTGTTGGAACTGGGTATATCTAGTTTAATGAAAAGAAGGTCTAAGGGGGAGATGATAGCATCTTCCAATATGTGATACTGGATATATCTCCAATATATTCTGGTGCTTTGGAAAATAAGTGGAGATATATCCTCTTGTCACAAAGAGGAGGGGGTCCACTTATTTTCCAAAGCAAGATAAGAAGCCACGGAGGGAAACTCATCCAGGAGAGAAGCAACGTGGAATTAAGGAGAAACATCCTAACAGTGAGGACAATTAACCTGTGGAACAGCTTGCCACCAGAAATCATGGGCGCCGGAGGTTTTTAAGAAAAGTCTGGAGAGCCACTTGTCTAAAATGATCTATGGTCTGCTGCTTGAGCAGCAGGGGGTTGGACTAGAAGACCTCTAAGGTTCCCTCCAGCTCTCTTATTCTGTTATTCAGTGAAATAGATCATTTTCCAGACATGGTGGGTGCTCCATCACTGGAGGCTTTCAAAAAGAGACAACCCTTTTTCTGAACTGGTACAGGGTATTTAACAGATTTAGCAGAGTTGGGTGGGACCTTGCAGGTCATCTAGTCCAACCCCCACCCACCCCGCCCAAGCAGGTGTCCTGCTTGAGCAGAAGTTTGGGCTAGAAGACCTCTAAGGTCCCTTCCAACCTTATAATTCAATGTTCCACCTTCTACAATCCTGGATACGCATTTCCCCAAAATTACTGCATTGTCCAGTTTGGGAAGGATAACTGGGGAGCCAGGCAGATGTTGCTGAGCGCCTGAGAGGTTCAGCCAAAGGAAAAGCAAATTTGAGCTGAGAAATTATATACCCAGATTTAGATATATATACAAGAAAGCCCCAGGGAAGAAAACTTTTTCCATGGCTACTGAAAGTAGGACAAGAAATAATGAGGATAACTTTGCAGCTGCCTTCATTTTTAGTTGGTTATTTTTTCTTTGAATATTATGGAAAACTTCCTCATCGATAAAAAGAAAAAAAATCTGTGTAATAGCAGATCAGTTGTCACTGGAGCTGGGTACCTCAATCTTCTCAAATTTCCAATGGACGGACTTCAACTCCCAGAATTCCCTGGTTGGCTGGAAAACAGTGCTGGCTGGGGAATTCTGGGAATTGAAGTGTATCTATTTGAATGTGGCAAGAGAGCGAGAAACACAACAAACATTATATATTCTTCATTTTGAGGTTCTTAAGGGGAGTCTGGAAAATCCCCTCAGTTGAATGTTAAATTACGTTTTTCCCCCCTGCAGGTTTCCAAGGGTCAGACTCAATGACCTTTGGCTTTCCCCTTAGGGCTCCAACCCCATAGCTCTAAGTCAGGCCTTTCCAAGCAGCCGTAAACCCAACACCAGAGCCTAGGCATTGGACAAATATCACAACAACACATCTTGCTGCGTATGGTGAAATTTAATCTCCTTGTCAGGTCTCCTCGCCCCAAAAAGTTGTTACAGCATTTTTTAAAAAACATCTGTGCTTTTTCCTGACCTTTTACAGAATTTGACAGAATTACAAGAGTTGGAAGGGAATTTGGAGGTCTTTTACTCCACCCCCCTGCTTAGAAAAAGAGACACGATGAAAAACACCCAAATGCTATCCGTTATCCAAACGGAGCCCAAGCCACAAAATGAGCAGCTGTTCAGACAGTCCTCCACTCACAACGGTCTGCTTAGCGACTGTTCAAAGTGACAACGGCATTGGGGGGGGGGGAATGGACATTTTTTTCACTCTTAATGACCATTGCAGGATCTCCATGGAGTCGTCACGTGGTCAAAATTTGGACGCTCGGCCACTGACTCGTGTTTATGAGGGTGGCACTGTCTCCAGGGGCCACATAATCCCCTTTTGCGACCTGCTGTCTGGTAAAGTCCAGTTTGGAAGCACCGGATTCACTTAACGACCGACCGTTAGTAGCTTAACCCCTGCACTTAACCCCTGTAGGAAAAGAAGGACATAAAAGGAAGCAAACCTTGCTTAGGAACTGTCTCGTCTAGCGACGGAAATGTTGGGCTCGATTGGAGGTCATAAGTCGAGGACCCACTGTTCGATGACCAGAGCACAAGAAAAGATAATAGCTCTACTAAGTGGATGCATGATCCGGGTGACCCATTTCCGACCACAAGTGCAGAAGGAAAAAATTTTAAAAAGGGAGGATGAAAATCTGGTCGTGAATAAATCGCTGGTCCCCAGGTTGCAATTTGCTGGATTTTAGCCTCTCCCCATCAACCCTGAAATATGGCAGCTCAGACTGTTTGCATGTCCTCAAAGCGTCCCACGAGGACCAGGGGAAGAAAAGGGGGAGGCAGAACAACCACCACCACCCAGACTCGCTCGTAACTTGCATAACTGACCTGCTGCAAAGGCGGTTGTGAGCTGCAGACTGCAGACCTTGATCTCACACAACCCAGGCGAGGCTCACACAACTCTCGCCCTGTGCAGCAAACGTGCCAGAAAATCAGAGGGGAGGACCCACGGATGTCTGACATGGAGAAGTCTTGGTTGGAAAGCTGGAAAGAATAGGAAGGGGAATAGAATAGAATGGAATGGAATAAAATAGAACAGAATAGAATAGAAAATAGAACAGAAAACAGAACGGAATAGAATAGAAAATAGAACAGAAAACAGAACGGAATAGAATAGAAAATAGAACAGAAAACAGAACAGAATAGAATAGAAAATAGAACAGAAAACAGAAAATAGAACAGAATAGAACAGAAAATAGAACAGAAAACAGAACAGAATAGAATAGAAAATAGAACAGAAAACAGAAAACAGAAAATAGAACAGAATAGAATAGATATTGGATGAAGAATAGAACAGAACAAAACAGAATAGAAAATAGAACAGAACAGAAATTAGAAAATAGAACAGAACAGAACAAGAATAAGATACAGTCTAGATAGTATAAACAGAGGCATAGACTCAAAATCATGTGATGTATTAGTACTGCTTTATAAAGTCTTAGTAAAACCACACCTGGAATACTGCATACAGTTTTGTCACATTACAGAAAAGAGGTTGAGACTTTGGGAAAAGCGCAGAGATGAGTTAGAGGACTGAAGGATGAAGGATGGTTGCAGGATTTGGGTTTGGCCGGTCTAGAGAAAAGAAGGATTAAGGGGGGACATGAGAGCAGCCTTCCAATATTTCAGGGGCTGCCCCAGAGAAGAGGAGGGGGTCAAGCTATTCTCCAAAGCCCCTGAAGGCTGGAGGAGGAGCAACGGATGGAAACTAACCAGGGAGAGAAGCAACCTGGAATTCAGGAGAAACAGTGAGGACAATTAACCAGTGGAACTGCTTGCCACAAGACATTGTGGGTGCTTTCAAAAAGAAACCAGACAGCCCTTTGTCTGAAATGGTACAGGGTCTCCAGTCTGAGCAGGGGTTGGACTAGAAGACCTCCAAGGTCCCTTCCAGCTCTGTTCTGATTGGTTGAGATTACTTTATTTGGCCAAGTGTGTTTAGACACAGAAGGAATTTGTCTCTGGTGCAGCAACTCTAAAATGCACAGCAACAGAGAAATAATAATGATGCCAACAAAACAGGTTATTAAAGCCGGATTCACTGAACAGCTGTGTTACCAACTCAACAACTACAAGGATTCGCTTAATAACGGTGCGTAAAATGGGGCAGGTCTCACTTAACAAAGGCTTCAGTTAGCAACAGATGTTTTGGGCTCCATGGTGGTCAAAAGTCAAGGACTGCCTGTGGAGAAGGAAGGGAAACGGGCCTTGCCTGCAGGCCTGACTTGCAAATAAAACTAAAAACTCATCCTTCCCCTCTCCCTCCCTCACCCCCTCGCCATGGATCCGGCTGCCTCCTTTTCCCCATCTTGCCTTAATGCTTTTATTTGGTCTGCTCTGTCATTCTACATACAACAATTTGAATGTTTTCTTCTCGCATTCATTACGCTATAAGCCACCCAGAGTTAATTTTGTTTCAATGAAATTAATATGGAATGGGAATGGGAATAGGAATTAGAATAGAATAGATATTGGATGAAGAATAGAATAGAATAGAATAGAAAATAAAATAGAATAGGAATAGAATTAGAATTAGAATTAGAATTAGAATTAGAATTAGAATTAGAATTAGAATTAGAATTAGAATTAGAATTAGAATTAGAATTAGAATTAGAATTAGAATTAGAATTAGAATTAGAATTAGAATAAAAGAGGAGAAGAGAATATAGAATAGAATAGAATTAGAATTATTAGAAGAGAAGAGAATAAGAATAGAAACAGAAAAGAATAGGACAGGACAGGACAGAACAGAACTTTGGGCCAATCACCAGGAGACGGGGAGTTCTAGTCTGGTCTTAGGCATGAAAGCCAGCTGGGTGACTTTGGGCCAATCCCTCTGTTTCTCAGCCCAGCCTTCCTCACAGGGTTGTTGTGGTGGGTAAATAGGATGAAGAAGGTGTGTTGGATATGTTCGCTGCTTTGAGTTATTTGTAAAAATAATAAAGGCAGGATACAAACACAGTAAATAAAAAATAAGATTTTTTTTTTAAAAAAAGCAAACTAAATAAAATAAAAAGTAAAATAAAATAAAAATTGAAAATAAAAACATAAAATAAGATTAAAAATAAACTAAGTAATAAAGTAAAATAAAGCAGAATAGAATAACTTTATTGTCACTTTGAATGTACACTGATCAGCATACATTAAAATAAAATTTCATTGTATACAGCTCTCAAAGGCTCACCACCCCCAATATACACTATATAGAATAGAACAGAATTCTTTTTATTGGCCGTGTGGTTGGACACACAAGGAATTTATCTTGGTGCAAATGCTCTCAGGGTACATAAAAGAAGAGATAATAAGAATCATCAGGTACAACACTTAATGATAGTCAGAGGGTAAAATAAGCCATCGAATCATACGAGGAAACAGTCAAATAGGATATTGGAATACAGAATAGAATAGAATTATGAACAATGGAATGGAATAAAATAGAATAATGAATAATGGGATGGAATGGAATGGAATAGAATATAGGAATAGAACAGAATTATGAATAATGGAATGGAATAGAATAGAATGAGAGGACAGAACAGAACAGAATAGAAAATAGAATACTTTATTGGCCAAGTGTGGTTGGACACACAAGCAATTTGTCTTGTTGCAAATGCTCTCAGTGTACATAAAAGAAAAGAGACATCCCTCAAGAGTCAAGAATCATCAGGTACAACACTTAATGATAGTCAAAGGGTACAATAAGCAATCAATACATCATAACCATGGCAGAATTAATGAATGAATGGATGAACAAATAAATACAAAATTATGCATACACCCATGTATATTACATTATAGTATATTATCTCTCTCTCTCTCTCTCACACACACACACACATATATATAAATTAAATTAAATTTAAAAAAATAAAAAAAAACCAGTCACAGATTGATACAGGACTGAACCCTAAAGAGACCCCCGAAAGGCACAAAGGGGAAGACACTTAACACAACCACAATAGCAGCACAAGGGGCCTCCCAGTAGCACCCAGTAGCACCCAGAAGCAAAGCCAAGCCAGCCCAGGTGGAAATCCCTCAGCGAGGACACCCCAAATCCCCAAGGCTGGAAAAAAAACCCTCCATCTCTAAGGAGACCCCTCCCCTCCTACTGAGCTGACTTGAAGACCGCATCAAGGCATTCACACAACAGCTTGGTCCAACACTAGAGTTTTAAGGGGGGAGGGTCAGAAACAAGGGGAGAGCGGAGCATCGGAAGGGGAGAATGAGCCCACCTTCCTTAACCCCAGATGCTCCAAACCCTGAAGTGACGGTGACTCTTCTTCCCTGGTTCTACATTTGGCTTCTCCCAGAGATCGCCAAGCAAGGCACAAAATCCTTCCCTTAGGCATGCGCACAACGTCCCTGCAAGGTTGACCAGGGGAAGAGGTCAAAGGGTAAAGAAAAGGTTGGAAGGAGCGCAAGTGGCTCAGTCCTGACTCCTCACTCCAATGTAACCTTTTTCACGCAATAAGTTCCATCTGGTTTCATCTGAAAAGACCCCAAAGCAGGGGGTGGCCAAGCTTGGTCGCTTTAAGACTGGTGGATTTCAAAGCTGGCTGGGGGATTCTGGGAGTTGAAGTCCACCAGTCTTAAAGCGACCAAGCTTGGAGAACTCTTCTTCCCTATAAAACCACGCAGAGCCTATTAAACCAGATGAGCCACAAGCCACCTTTCCCGAGCCCCGCCCACCCCCGCCCGGGAAGCTTGGCCCAACCGGACCGCCACCCCCGCCGTCTCCCATCGTCCGCAGCCGCCGCCACCGCGCACCTTTCCTTTTCTTACCTGGCGGAGGTGTCTCCGGGAGCGTCGGACGCATCAAGGCGAAGAAGGCTCCTTCGGCGGCATCTCCGGGCTTGGAGAGGGGCGAGAGAAGTGGGGAGGAACGGCCGGTCAGCGGAGGCTGGAGCAGGGCGCGGCGGTTGGGGGGGGGGTCGGAGGATCCGACCAGAGGATCTCGGAGGTCCCTTCCCAGCCGGGGCTAGGAGGATGCTGCTCCTCCCCGCGGGTACGCCAGGTTCAGCAGCAGCCCCCACGTGGGGTTGTGGTGGACGACGGGCGAGCCCACTCACCCACGGCTGTGGGCGATGGGCGTTGTAGTCCCCCAGCCAACCCGCCGGCTCCTCGATCCCCGGGCTTGAAAAGAGTGGAGGGGGGGAGAAAGAATCGGGGAGGAACGGCCGGTCAGCGTGGACTGGAGCCGGACGGGTTGGGGGTCCGACTAGAGGATCTCGGAGGTCCCTTCCCAGCCGGAGCTAGGATGATGATGATGATGATGCTCCTCCTCCTCCCGCGGGCTCACGCCAGCTTTCAGCAGCAGCACCCCCCTCCCTCCCCGTGGGCGTTGTGGACGATGGGCGTTGTAGTCCTCCAGCCAACCCGCCCAATCAATCGCGCCCCCAAGCCGCCGAAGTCGCGGCTCTCCAGCCGGTAGGAAAAAGCACCATCCCTCCCCTTCCCCGGGAAACGCCGATCGGCCGGCCGGCCAGTCTACCAGCCCAGAGCGAGCGAGCGAGCGAGCGAGCGGAGCCTCGGCCGCCTTCGGGAATTGCCCCACTTCCCCGACTCCGGCTCCGCCCCCCCCATCCCCCGGGCGCGCTGATTGGAGGAGGAGGAGGAGGAGCCGCCCAGGACACGCCCCCTCCCCGCCTCTCTCTCTCCCCCGCCCCCTCCGCGGGGATAGCATGGGGGGGTCGCGTTGCGGGGGCGGCGGCTGCAATCTCCGCTGATGCCGCCGCCACCGGTTGCGCCAAGCTGGCACTTGGGGGGGGGGGGGGAGAGAGGAAGGAAGTCCGCGCGGACAAAGCAAGAGCCGGGGCGGCTGGACTCTAAAGCCCATCGTCCACAGCCCGGGGCGGTTGGACGGGTGGGGAGGGGGTTTCTCCCCGCCCTCCCCTCCTTCCCGGGGAAGTGCGGGGGGGGGGGACGGGATGGGACGACACTTGCCTGGGTAGCAGCGATGCGCTCCCGCCAACGAGTCGCGGCGGATTCGGGCTGAAGATTGCGCGATCTCCGGGGAAGCTGCCGGGAAAGCGTGCGTGTGTTTGTGTGTGTGTGTAAAAGCAACCCCCCCCTCCCCCGCCTGGCTCTCCTTGCCTGGCCGTCGCAACCGCCCCGCCTTCTGGAGTTTGCACAACCCCGCCGCACTTCCTGGCTCCGCGCTTTGGCTCCAGCGGAGGAGGAGATCTCCAGGGAAAGAGGATCCCGAGGGATCCTGGCGGGGGTCACTCTGAATCGGGAGGGTTTCCGGCAGACGTTTCGGGACCCCGCCAGGGAACATCATCAGGGGAGTGGGGTGTGCGGAGTGGAGGAGGAGGAAGATTATTGGGGGGAGGGGGCGGTGCTGGGGCGGGGGTGTCTCTGAGCTTGGCGGTTTTCTTGCAGACGTTTCAGGACCGAACATCATCAAGGTGAGAAGGGGGGAGGGTTTGCAGGAGGAGGAGGAAAAGAGGAGGAGAACAGGAGGAGGAGGAAGAGGTAGAAAAGGAGAGGGGGAGAAAGAGGAGGAGAAGGAGAGAAAGGAGGAGGAAGAGGAAGAGAAGGAGGAAGAGAAACAGGAGGAGGAAGAGAAGAAGGAGAGGAGGAGGGAGAGAAGGAGAGGAGGAGGAAGAGAAGAAAGAGAGGAGGAGGGAGAGAAGAAAGGAGGAAGAAGAGAAGAAAGAGAGGAGGAGAGAAAGGAGAGGAGGAGGAAGAGAAGAAAGAGAGGAGGAGGGAGAGAAGAAAGGAGGAAGAGAAGAAAGAGAGGAGGAGGGAAAGAAGAAGGAGAGGAGGAGGAAGAGAAGAAGGAGAGGAGGAGGAAGAGAAGAAAGAGAGGAGGAGGGAAAGAAGGAGAAGTGGAGGAGGAAGAGAAGAAAGAGAGGAGGGAAAGAAGAAGGAGAGGAGGAGGAAGAGAAGAAAGAGAGGAGGAAGAAGAGAAGAAAGAGAGGAGGAGGGAAAGAAGAAGGAGTGGAGGAGGAAGAGAAGAAAGAGAGGAGGAAGAAGAGAAGAAAGAGGAGGAGGGAAAGAAGAAGGAGAGGAGGAGGAAGAGAAGAAAGAGAGGAGGAAGAAGAGAAGAAAGAGGAGGAGGGAAAGAAGAAGGAGAGGAGGAGGAAGAGAAGAAGGAGAGGAGGAGGAAGAGAAGAAAGAGGAGGAGGGAGAGAAGAAGGAGAGGAGGGGGAGGGGGACTATGGGCTCTTTGGTGCTACCTGAAGTTGTTGTTTTCCTTGCAGACGTTTCATGACCCAACTAGGGAACATCATCAGTGCTGGAAGGGAGCGGGGTTCATAAGGAGGAGGAAGACCATACTGGGAGCAAAACAGAAAATCGGGGCTCAGTTTGGCCGTCCAGGGCCCCTGTGAGCGAAGCAGGGAGGGAAGCTCCATTCAAATGAGGAAGTCAAATGAGGGATTTCCATGACTCCTGGAAGGAGATCTTGGGAAGCAGATCCGTCTGGAGGGAGGGAGGGAGGGAGCTGGCTCTCCTTGCCAGAAGCTTGGACAGGCCGCTTGCCAGGGCCGCTCTCCCCTTGGATTCCTGCCCTGGCAAGGGTCAGGCTAGATAGTCTCGGGGTACCTTCAACCTCCCTTCTTTCGCCTCCTACGATCCTACCCTCCTTTCCATCACCCGTCTGGCAGGGCAGCCCAGCCGGAAGGAAACTTCATTCAAAGAAAGGAATTCCGACACACACACACACACACACACACTCATCTCTAAAGAATTCGCCTACAGACAACACACACCCATAGAAATGGAGAAAAGGATCACAAACTGCCTTGTGAGTTTTTTTCCCCCATTTATTTTAATTTTAATTATTTTAATTTTGGGGGGGATGATGGACCTGTAGAGGTAGACCTCAACTTAACGACCAGAATTGAGCCTGGGGAATGTATGACGCTAAGTGAGAAATGATTTTTTTAAGAGAGTTTTTTCCCATTTTATAGATTTTTTTTCTTCCCACTTGAATCGTTGCGGTCGCCCAATGAGCCCCATGGTTGTTAAGTGAATCCAGCTTCCCGCCCACCCCCCTGCCTTGACCGTAAAAGGGGATCACGTCATCCCAAGAACACGACGACTGTCATAAATGCGGACCGGTTTTCAAAGCATCCGGATGTCAACCATGTGATGCTGCAATGGTCATAAATGTGAAAAAATAGTCGTAAGCCTCCCTTTTTCTGTACCGTTGTAACTTTGAAACGGTCACTAAATGAATTGTTGTAAGTCAAGGACTACCTGAATTTATCTCCCAGCATGTTTAAACTCCGTTCCTGATGATAGGCCCACGACCTCCACTGGGCGCTGCTTCCAAGCTCCTGCCACAGGTCGTCCTTGAATTACAACGGTTTATTTAGTGATGGTTGGAAGCTACCGGAATATTATCTCTGATGCGTATTTCACACTTACGACTATGGCAGCCTCCTTTGGTCATGTGATCAAAATTCTTGGAAACCGACTCACATTTACGACGGGCTGGAGCGTCCTGGGATCCCGGGATCGCCTTCCAACAGGCGAAGTTAACCGGGTTCAGCCAGATTTGCTTAATGACCACACTGATTCACTTAATAACGGTGCTGAGAAAGATTGTGAAACGGGGCAAAGATCCCTTGATGATGGCCCTCACTTAGTAACATAATTGGAGGGGGTGGGAGGCTCAATTGCGGTCGTAAGCCGAGGATGGCCTGTATTCATTCTTTCGATGACTTTCTATAACTTCCCTCTGGTCACTTGGAGTTTTTGCTTCTCTCTTCTTGGTTTTTGCTTAATCCTTTTTTAATGAATTATTTTTTTTATTAATTGCATTTCTTGGTGTTTAATACATGTCATTTTGTCTCCCTGCTCTTAATTTTTGCTTAAAGTTGAAAATGATGCCTTTGGGAACAATAATTCACACCCTTAATACATTATTTATATGTGTGTGTGTGTGTGTGTGTGTGTGTGTCTGTGTGTGTATTATATAAAATATAATATTTAAATATAATATATTTAAATCCACTATCCACTATACACCTCAACCCATTCCTAAGAGGTCTGTAAGGGGCCGTGCATAAGGGCACCATCGTGCCTCCGGTCCCTGTCCTTTTATCCCCATTTATTCGTACCTGTTTCCTGTATTCATACTCATGTTTATACTTATTCCTGTTATCTTGTAAATGATTGATAAATCAAATAAATAAATAAAAAATAAGGAAGGAAGGAAGGAAGGAATGAAGGAAGGAAGGAAAGGAAAGAAAGGAAAGGAAAGGAAAGGAAAGGAAAGGAAAGGAAAGGAAAGGAAAGGAAAGGAAAGGAAAGGAAAGGAAAGGAAAGAATATCCATTCCTAAGAGGTCTGTAAGGGGCCGTGCATAAGGGCACCATCGTGCCTCCGGTCCCTGTCCTATTGTCCCCATTTATTCGTGCCTATTTCCTGTATTCATACTCATGTTTATACTTATTCCTGTTATCTTGTAAGCGATTGATAAATCAAATAAATAAATAAATAATAAGGAAGGGGGAACGAAGGAGAACAGGGGAGGGAGGGAGGAGAGAAAAGGGAGGGAGTGGAAGGAAGAAGGAAAGAAGGAAGGGCAAAGGAAGGAGAACAGGGAAGGGGAAGGAAGGAAAGAAGGAAGGAGAGAAAAAAGGGGGGAGCAGAAGGAAGGAAGGAAGGAAAGGAGAGAATTCCCATTCCTAAGAGGTCTGTAAGGGGCCATGCATAAGGGCACCATCGTGCCTCCGGTCCCTGTCCTATTGTCCCCATTTATTCGTGCCTATTTCCTGTATTCATACTCATGTTTATACTTATTCCTGTTATCTTGTAAATGATTGATAAATCAAATAAATAAATAAAAAATAAGGAAGGAAGGAAGGAATGAAGGAAGGAAGGAAAGGAAAGAAAGGAAAGGAAAGGAAAGGAAAGGAAAGGAAAGGAAAGGAAAGGAAAGGAAAGGAAAGGAAAGGAAAGGAAAGGAAAGGAAAGGAAAGGAAAGGAAAGGAAAGGAAAGAATATCCATTCCTAAGAGGTCTGTAAGGGGCCATGCATAAGGGCACCATCGTGCCTCCGGTCCCTGTCCTATTGTCCCCATTTATTCGTGCCTATTTCCTGTATTCATATTCATGTTTATATTTATTCCTGTTATCTTGTAAGGCTTACAATGTAAGCGACTGACAAATCAAAATAAATAAATAAAACGTGGTTCTGTCCACCATTAAACCATCTTTCCAAACAGCTTCCATATTTCCAGTGTCTTTCTCTCCCCGCTTGGAATTGAACACAGAAGGATATTTCTTCCAACACCAGGATTCGATCCCCTTGACCAGTTAGGGATCCTTGTTTGAAAGGGACCAAGTTTGTTTGCTGGTTGGGGAGTGACTCTCTTCGTGGCTTCCATTCTGCAAAATATTAAATTAAAGAACAGGGGAAATGGGTGCAATTAAAACCCCATCAGTGATTTATTCCCGCTTTCTCATTCCAACAACCCTGCGGAGTCAAACTGGCAAGGGGAAACTCCAGTAGGAGCCCATATTATTTTAAATTAAACAAAGCCCTGCTTCTTTCTCCCCAGCAGAGAAATAATAATAATTTTAAAAAGAGAAATTATTGTGGCCTCCAGATTTCCAACTTCTTCTCCCCTTCCCCCCAGAACATTTGGTTTGTCCTTTGGTGCTTTGATGAATCTGCGAATGAGCTTCACTCTTATGAAGGTACCTCAGATAACACCGGAGATGCTACTGTCTTCTGGTCCTGCATGGAAGGGAGGAAAAAAAAAAAAACCCCAAAAATTTAAATTCTCCATTTCCATTTCTATCTCAAAGCAGAAAAATTCGGTCTCCAGTTTTTTTGGTTTTGGTTTTTTCCCCCTTTTTAATGGCCAAAGCTTTAAACAATTTTTTTTTAAAAAAAAGGAAGCGAGGTGAGATTTTGCAACAGGGAAGAAAGAAGAATTAAAAATAATAATAACAGAATGACAAGATTTGGAAGGGTCCTTGGAGGTCATCTAGTCCAACCCACCCCTGCACGAGCAGGAGACTCTAGACTGGAATGGTCTAGGCTAGAGTCTTCTACTTGAGCAGGGGGTTGGACTAGAAGACCTCTAAGGTCCCTTCCAACTCTGTTATTCCTTCTTTTCTTCCTCTCTCTCATTTTTTCTTTCCCTCTCCTTCCTTCCTCCCTCCCTCTCTCCTTCCTTCCTTTTCTCCTCCCTCCCTCCTTCCTTTACTTCCTTCCTTTTCTCCTTTCTTCTGTCCTCTCCTCCTCTGTCCCTCCTTTCTTCTTTCCTTCTTTCCTTTTCTCCTTCCTTCCTCCCTCCCTTTTTCTCCGTCTTTGCTCCCTCCCTCCCACCTTCCTTACTTGTCTCCCTCCCTCCCTCCCTCCTTGCTTTTCTCCTCCCTCCTTCCTTTTCTACTTCCTTCCTTCCTTCCTTCGTGGGTGTCTTTCCATATTCAAATCACCAAGCAAACAGAACTGTTAAATTAAAGAAAAATCAATAAACAGCTGGCCTCCAAAAGTTGTAAATGCCTCCAACACTGGAAGTTTTAAAGAGGAAATGGGATAAACCTGTGCCTGAAATGCTATAGGGTTCCCTGCCTGTGCAGAGGGTTAGACTAGAAGACCTCCAAGGTCCCTTCCAACTCTGTTATTCTATTCTATTCTAAAAAAAAAAAAGGAAATAAATAAATAATAAATAAACTTTGGGCTATCCTGGACATCCGGGAAGATCCGGTGCCGTGTTTAGGAAACGCTTCTTTCTTGGAACAAGGGGAGATTTTGTGCCAATTTGCATTCCCTCCTTTTGTAGCCCAGGCCGTTCCTAGTTCCCAAAAAAGAAAGAAAGAAAGAAAAAAGGACACCGAAGCCCATGTTCAGCTGGACGCCCGGATCTGCTCCTGTTTAACTGCTCTGATTGTCTGTGGTTGGGAAATGAGAGACAAGCTGCACCGCAGCCTCCCTGAACCAGCTGCTCTCCACCATCCTGCAAAGATTTTGATTAAAGAGCTTAATGACCAAGCAACCAGCCTCAGAAAACACAATATGCACCTGGCTAATAATTGGTAGGTTATATATTCCTGGAATTTGGAAAAGGGGGAGGGAGAGAGGGGGGGGAGATGCTTTCAGAGGTGATGGCGCCCTCTAGTGTCCAAAGCAGGGGTCTCCAACCTTGTGGACTTCAAAGTTTATTATTTATTTATTTATTTATTTTTTTATAAAGCTTGTGGACTTCAATTCCCAGAATTCCCCAGCCGGCAGTTGTTAAGTAAGTCACACGGTTGTTATCTGAACCTGGCTTCCCCCATTCGTCTGGCTTCTCACAAAGCCGCAAGAGAGGATCATCTGACCCGGCGATCGTCCTAAAGGGAGTCCTCAACTGAACGACCACAATTGAGCCGAACCTCTCGGTTGTTAAGTGAGACATTGCTTCTGTGAGTTTTTTGTCCCATTTGTCCAGCCTTTCCTTGGCCCCGTCGTGAAGGGAATCGCTGCCCTTGTTCAGCTAGGAACACGGTCGTGAAGGGCATCTGGCTTCCCTGGCTGACTTCGCTCATTAGAAGGGTCCCAGAATTGGAACACCTGACCCTGGGGACAACTACAACCGTCATAACTAGCAAGTCAGTGGCCGAGCATCTGAATTTTGATCCCCGTGACCGTTGGAATGCTGCGGCAGTTGTAAGTGTGGAAAACAGTCCTAAATCCCTTTTTTTCAGTGCCGTTGTAAACTTTGAATGGTCACTAAACAAACTGTCAAGTCAAGGACTGTCTACATACGCTCAGAGTGCCCCCCCCTCATTTTGTAAGGATTTTTTCCCAGGGGCAAAGGCTTGGCCAATTGCTCTGCCTCCTCCTCCTCCTCTTCTTCTTCCTCTTCCTCCTCAAATCTCTGGGCACTTGTGTTAGATCTGAGGTGGATCGGTTCGAAGGAGACGTGAGACCATTTAGTGAGTTCAGCTCTTTATTTAGGATAAGAACAGTCTGGGAATACGAGCCGCGGCAGCCCTTCATATAGGGCTGGCTAGCGGCTCGGCGGCCAAGGGCAGCGCTTTGAATCTCCCGTGATCGGCACAGCCAATCGCGGTAGATTCCTAGCGCTCCAATCACGGCCGAGGCTTTGACCAATCGGGTCGCTGTCCGTCCAGACCAATTAGTTAAGAGGGTTTGGAGTATGCTAATATAGCACACCCCTCCCCTCTTGGTTTCGTCTGTCGGTGCGTCATGTCGTAGTCACATAGGTAGGTGGGACTTCGTACCTGTCTATTTGACCTGCGCGGTTCAGTTCTAACGTGATCGTCAACCGGTTCGGATGGCTTCTCTGTTGCTCCGATTCCTTGGGATGGAACCGCCTGGAAAGTTGAGCTGGGCTGTTCTTGGTAGCTCCCTCCCGGTTCTCCTGGGCTGGTTGAGCTGCCGCTTCTGCTCCCGCTGGACTTTTCCTGGCCGGGTGAGCTGGTTTGGCTGCTCCTTCCAGGTGAAGATTCCGGGGTTTCGTGCTCCATTGGTCCTGCGTCTACAGGTGAGTAGTGTTGGTTCATTTGTGGTTTGTTTATTCTAGGTGGGGGGTGTTCTGCCTGCGCTAGCTGGTTCCCTTCGGTTCTTTCTTTAACGCTTGCTGTTTCCCCCCCCCCCTTCTAGTTTCTTGCTCGGGTGTCTGGTTGTTGGTGACAGTTATTCTTGATCTTAGCTGGTTAATGTGCCATTTCCAGTATTTTCCGTCGCTTGTTTCTAGTCGGTATGATAGACGGCCGGTTATTTGGGTGATCGTTGCTGGTACCCAGAGTGGTTCTCCTGACAGGTTTTTCGCGTATACCGTGTCTCCTATATTAAATTTTCTGTGTTTGCTGGAGGAGCCCGGGGGTTTGTCAGTGTTGTATGTGGGATGCATTCTGTCTAGAGTTGACCGTAGTTTCCTGCCCATCATCAGTTCTGCTGGGGTTCTATTGGTGGTTGCGCTAGGTGTGATATGTTGAATGAGGAGCATTTTGTTGATTTTATCCTGTATGTTGGTTGCTTCTATTTTTTGGATGGCTTTCTTTGTGTATTGAACTATGCGTTCCACCCGTCCGTTCGCTGCCGGATTTGATGATGCAGTTAGTGCATGGCGTATTCCTTGGCCTGCCAGAAATTGTTTGAATGCTAGGGCGGTGAACTGGGGTCCATTGTCCGACACTATTACGTCTGGCAGGCCGTGTGTGGGAAAGAGTTTGCTCAGTTTCTTTATTACCACCTCTGTCGTAGTAGACTACATGGTGCTTACCTCCAACCAGTTGGAGTAAGCATCTACTGTGATAAGGTACATGTGTCCCTTGGTTGGCCCCGTGAAGTCTATGTGAATCCTAGACC
Organism: Hydrophis major; assembly: GCA_033807585.1. Classification (NCBI taxonomy): domain Eukaryota; kingdom Metazoa; phylum Chordata; class Lepidosauria; order Squamata; family Elapidae; genus Hydrophis; species Hydrophis major. Next base: position 217,401,677 of record CM066331.1, read on the forward strand.
ACGGGCCCCTTGGTATCTCCCACTCTTGGGTTGGGGCTGCGGGAGGATTAGGTCTGGATTCTTGGCATTGTTTGCATTTGGCCACCCAGGTTTCGATCTGTTTGTCCATTCCCGGCCACCATGCGTAGCTTCTGGCCAGGCTTTTCATTTTGACCATCCCTGGGTGTCCCTCATGCAGCATCCCCAACACCCTTTCCTGTAATGTTTCCGGGATTACCACTCTGTCCCCCCAAAGTATGCAGCCCTTCTCGGTAAAGAGTTCAGTTTGTCTGTTCCGGAAGGGTCTGAATAGTTCGTCCTTGTCCCCTTCCGGCCACCCTTTTCCAACCCAGCTCAAGACTTGTGCCAGCCGCTTGTTTTTATTTGTTTCTCTGACAATGTCTGGCGCAGTCACGAGTGGGTTGGATATTGTCTCTATTTGGAGTACCTCTGTTGTGGGTGCCGGGTTGTCTTCCCGGTCCAGTAGGGGTGAGCGACTCAGGGCGTCTGCATGTGTGATGTCCTTGCCGGGTCGGTGTATCAGCTGGTAATTGTATGCTGCTAGGAATTCGGACCACCTCGTCATTCTTGGCGATAGAATGTTCGGTGTGGCCCTGTTTCCCACCAGGATTCCTAGCAGTGGTTTGTGATCCGTGATGATTGTAAAAGTCCTACCATAAAGGTATTCGTGAAATTTCTTGACGCCGGTGACGACTGCTAGGGCCTCCTTGTCGAGCTGGCTGTAGTTCTGCTCTGGCTTTGAAAGTGTCCTTGATGAGAAAGCGATGGGTGCTTCCCTCCCGTCTGGTAGCTGGTGGCTGAGGATGGCGCTGATTCCAAATGGTGACGTGTCGCAAGTGACCGTCAATGGCAGAGTCTCACTGTACTGGATTAGTACCGCGTCGGATGTTAGCAGGTTCTTTGTGTTGTTGAAAGCGCTCTCCTCCCATGCTCCCCAGGTCCAGGTGGCTGTTTTATCTAACAGTCTATGCAGCGGTTCTGCCACGGTCGCCTTTTGAGGTAGGAAGACATTGTAAAAATTTAACAGTCCCAAGAAAGCCTGTAGTTCCGTTTTATTTTTGGGGCATGGTGCTTCCCGTATGGCTCTCAGTTTCTTTTCTGTGGGGTGGATCCCTTGTTTGTCTAGAAGGTACCCTAGAAATTCGACCCTCTCAGCCCGTAGTTGGCACTTCCCTTTCTTGACTTTAAGTCCCGAGTCTCTGAATTTTTTCAGTACCTCCCTCAACCTGGCTTCTAGTTGTTTTTCATTTTTCGTGGCCACCAAGACATCGTCGAAATAGGGCACTACCCCTTCTATGCCCTGGAGGAGTCTTTCCATAAGGCTTTGGAAGACCCCGGGTGCCACACTGACTCCAAATTGGATCCGGTTGCAGTGGAAAGCCCCTCGGTGTGTTACGATGGTTTGGGCTTCTGCTGTTGTGGCGTCGACCAGCAGCTGCTGGTAGGCTTGTGTCAGGTCGAGCTTTGCGAAGATCCGGCCTCCTCCCAGTGAGTGCAGAAGGTGCTGGACTACTGGGATGGGATATGCGTTTTGTTGGAGCGCATGGTTTAGGGTGGCCTTGTAGTCACCACAAATTCTCACTGACCCATCTGGCTTGATGGGGGTGACAATTGGGGTCTCCCACTGGGCGTGATCGATCGGTTCCAGCACCCCTTGCGCGATGAGCTTATCTAGCTGCTCATCAATCTTGGGCTTGAGTGCAAACGGACTCGCCTGGGCTTAAGGCGGATTGGTGTGATACTCGGGTCTATATTGAATGAGATAGGGGACCCCCGGTACTTGCCTAGGCTGTCATCGAAATTTCCTGGAAGTCCCTCACGAGCGCCGCTTCCCAGTCTGCCTCTCCGATGTGGTGTATGCCGGTTACTTCGATGCCCAGGGGTACAAACCACTGCAGTCCCAATAGGCTCGGTCGATCTCGGTCGACGATCGTCAGGGGTAGCACTTCTGTGTGGCTCTTGAAGGTGACCTTAAAGTGGCCTCTGCCGACTACAGGGATTCGATTCCCTTGATAGTCTTTGAGAATCAGTGTTTGGTCTTCCAGTTCATGGCAGCGGATGGTGGGGACCAGGTGCTTGAGTGTGCGCCAGGAGGCCATTGAGAGGAAGGACCCGGAGTCCACTTCCATGTCGCATAGCTGATCTTCTATCCCCACCGTCACATATACCTTCCTGGCGTCGCTTGTGGAGGAGTGGCCGATGACGATGGTTTGGTGTGTTTCCTCCCTTTGTCTTGTCTCCTGGAGTCGCCTGTTCCGACCTGCTCGGCTCCAGTGGTTTTCCGTCTGGTGATCGCGGTTTCTGGTGGGGGTTCTCTCTCTCCGTCGGGGGCTCCCATGTCGTCATTGCGGGCTGTAGTGTCTTTTATTCCGGCATACCTTGGCGATGTGCCCCCATTTCTCGCAATGCCGGCAAATAGCGTCGAGAAAACGGCAGTCCGCCCGGGGGTGATAGCTGCCACAGCCGGCACACTGGAACCTCGACTTATGACCTCGTGGTTCCCACCACTCCCGCGCTGATTGGAGGTGGTGGATCTCCTCCTCCTCGTCTTCGGTGTGTGATTGTGTCTCGATGGTCGGTTTCTGGTTGCTTCTCGGGGGTCGAAGTTGTCTCTCCGGTCACCGGTCTTGGCATGATGCTCGATTGTCGCATCCGAGCCACTGATTTCTTGGCTGCTTCAGCTGCAGCGGCCTCAGTGAGGGCATCAGTGAGGGAGATGTCCCCCTTTGCCATGATGCGGCTCTGTAGGACGGGGTCTCGGAGTCCTAGGATGACGCGGTCTCGCA
>CM066331.1:217409462-217471962 GCA_033807585.1 Hydrophis major
CCGGTTTGACTCCCCTTTGCACTGTCTCTGCTTAAATGTCTCTGGAGATTCTCAGTCCTCTAGGTCAGGGGTCTCCAACCTTGGCAACCTTTAAGCCTGGAGGACTTTAAGCCTGGAAGACCTTTAAGCCTGGAGGACTTCAACTCCCAGAATGCCCCAGCCAGCTGGCTGGGGCATTCTGGGAGTTGAAGTCCTCCAGGCTTAAAGTTGCCAAGGTTGGAGACCCCTGCTCTAGGTCATGGTTGTCCTAAAGGTGCTTTTTTTCTATCAGGCAGACTCATCCCCCCCCCCCCAATGAGTAAGGTAAGGCCACACTTCCAATGTGGCATGCAATTTTGGTGTAAAAACAAAAATAAATGCTGAGACTCTGGAAAGAGGGCGGAGAAGAACAACCAAGATGATTAGGGGACTTGGAGGATAAAACATACCATGAATAGTTGCAGATACCGAGTTTGGTCAATCTCGAGAAAAGAAGGACTGGGGACGGACGGACATGAGAGCAAGTTTTCCAGTATCTCAGGGTCTGCCCCAAGGAAGAAGGGGATCTACTTGTTTTCCAAAGCCCCCTGAAGGCAGGACAAAAAAGCAACGGGTGGAAACTAATCCAGGAGGGACGCAACCTGGGATTAAGGAGGAATTTCTTGAACAATTAGAACAATCAACCAGTGGAACAGCTTGCCACAAGAAGTTGTCCGTGCTCCAACCCTGGAGGTTTTTAAGAAGAGGCTGAGCAGCCATTTGGCTGGTTTGGTAAAGGCTTGAGCAGAGGGTTGGACTGGATGACCTCCAAGGTCCCTTTTAGGCCTAGGATTCGTTGTTCAGCAATCTTAAAGCATGCTGGCTGGGGAATTCTAGGAGTTAAGTCAGAGGGAGCTCCAACTTGGAATTCAGGAGAATTCAGGACAATTAACCAGTAGAACTGCTCGCCACCAGAAGTTGTAGGGGGCTCCAACGCTTGTGGTTTTTAAGAAGAGTTTGGACAACTCTTGGTCTGAAATGGTTTAGGGCTTCCTGCTTGAGCAGAGGGTTGGACTAGATGACCTCCGAGGCCCCTTCCCACTCTGTTATGCTGAAGCCCGTGGCTGGTTGCCTCTCCGTTTCCCGGTGTCCTTCGGTTATTTCATGAGCGGAGGGTGAGGCTGTCCAATTTCAACCTCCACCTTCAATGCTCTCCCAAACGTTTTCCATGCGCCACTCAATCCGCCTCCTTTCTCGTCTCGCTTTTATGGACTCGTTTTGGCCCCGGATTTTATCCTCCGCCTTCTGCTTCTCTCGCCATCCAACACAACCCTCATTTTTCCCTCAGGAGGAACAATCTGTGCCGCACATGATGTGCCATTGTAAATTTCCTGCTCTGGCAGCCAAAAGGAGTTAATCCCGTTGGGGATCTAGTGAACAATCTCTGCTCGGGAGCCTTAGAACAAAACAGCCCTGGACTTTGACAATCGTCATGCAACCTTGCCATGCTGTGCTCGTAGCTTGTGATGGTCATAAAACAGAGTCGGCCACATGACCGGCTTTATGTAGGACCCTTTTTTGCAGGGTTTCTTAATTGAGCGCAGCAGTCGTAATGTGAGCTGAGTGTTCGCTAGTGGGGCTGGGTTTGCTGAAAATTGGCAATCAACGCTGCTTTTCAGCAAAAACATTGTAAAATGTGCTCATGTGACTACAGGACATTGCAAATGAGTATGAGTTCTAGTCCCGCCTTAGGCACTAAAGCCGGCTGGGTAACTTTGGGCCAATCACCAGGAGACGGGGAGTTCTAGTCCCGCCTTAGGCACGAAAGCCAACTGGGTGACTTTGGGCCAATCACCAGGAGACGGGGAGTTCTAGTCCCGCCTTAGGCACGAAAGCCAACTGGGTGACTTTGGGCCAATCACCAGGAGACGGGGAGTTCTAGTCCCGCCTTAGGCACGAAAGCCAACTGGGTGACTTTGGGCCAATCACCAGGAGACGGGGAGTTCTAGTCCCGCCTTAGGCATGAAAGGCAGCTGGGTGACTTTGGGTCAATCACCAGGAGATGGGGAGTTCTAGTCCCGCCTTAGGCACGAAAGGCAGCTGGGTGACTTTGGGCCAATCACCAGGAGATGGGGAGTTCTAGTCCCGCCTTAGGCACGAAAGGCAGCTGGGTGACTTTGGGCCAATCACCAGGAGACGGGGAGTTCTAGTCCCGCCTTAGGCACGAAAGGCAGCTGGGTGACTTTGGGCCAATCGCCAGGAGACGGGGAGTTCTAGTCCCGCCTTAGGCACGAAAGCCAGCTGGGAGACTTTGGGCCAATCGCCAGGAGATGGGGAGTTCTAGTCCCGCCTTAGGCATGACAGCCAGCTGGGTGACTTTGGGCCAATCGCCAGGAGACGGGGAGTTCTAGTCCCGCCTTAGGCACGAAAGCCGGCTGGGAGACTTTGGGCCAATCGCCAGGAGACAGTGAGTTCTAGTCCCGCCTTAGGCATGAAAGCCTGCTGGGAGACTTTGGGCCAATCGCCAGGAGACGGGGAGTTCTAGTCCCGCCTTAGGCACGAAAGCCGGCTGGGAGACTTTGGGCCAATCGCCAGGAGACGGGGAGTTCTAGTCCCGCCTTAGGCACGAAAGCCAGCTGGGAGACTTTGGGCCAATCGCCAGGAGACGGGGAGTTCTAGTCCCGCCTTAGGCACGAAAGCCTGCTGGGAGACTTTGGGCCAATCGCCAGGAGACGGGGAGTTCTAGTCCCGCCTAAGGCACGAAAGGCAGCTGGGTGACTTTGGGCCAATCGCCAGGAGACGGGGAGTTCTAGTCCCGCCTTAGGCACGAAAGCCAGATGGGAGACTTTGGGCCAATCGCCAGGAGACGGGGAGTTCTAGTCCCGCCTTAGGCACGAAAGCCTGCTGGGAGACTTTGGGCCAATCGCCAGGAGACGGGGAGTTCTAGTCCCGCCTTAGGCATGAAAGGCAGCTGGGTGACTTTGGGCCAATCGCCAGGAGACGGGGAGTTCTAGTCCCGCCTTAGGCATGAAAGCCAGCTGGGAGACTTTGGGCCAATCGCCAGGAGATGGGGAGTTCTAGTCCCGCCTTAGGCATGAAAGCCAGCTGGGAGACTTTGGGCCAATCGCCAGGAGATGGGGAGTTCTAGTCCCGCCTTAGGCATGAAAGCCTGCTGGGAGACTTTGGGCCAATCGCCAGGAGACGGGGAGTTCTAGTCCCGCCTTAGGCATGAAAGGCAGCTGGGTGACTTTGGGCCAATCACCAGGAGTCGGGGAGTTCTCGTCCCACCTTAGGCAGGAAAGCCGTCTGGGTGACTTTGGGCCAATCACCAGGAGAAGGGGAGTTCTAGTCCCGCCTTAGGCACGAAAGCCAGCTGGGAGACTTTGGGCCAATCACTAGGAGACGGGGAGTTCTAGTCCCGCCTTAGGAACGAAAGGCAGCTGGGTAACTTTGGGCCAATCACCAGGAGACGGGGAGTTCTAGTCCCGCCTTAGGCACGAAAGGCAGCTGGGTGACTTTGGGCCAATCGCCAGGAGACGGGGAGTTCTAGTCCCGCCTTAGGCACGAAAGCCAGCTCGGAGACTTTGGGCCAATCACCAGGAGATGGGGAGTTCTAGTCCCGCCTTAGGCATGACAGCCAGCTGGGTGACTTTGGGCCAATCGCCAGGAGACGGGGAGTTCTAGTCCCGCCTTAGGCACGAAAGGCAGCTGGGTGACTTTGGGTCAATCACCAGGAGATGGGGAGTTCTAGTCCCGCCTTAGGCACGAAAGGCAGCTGGGTGACTTTGGGTCAATCACCAGGAGATGGGGAGTTCTAGTCCCGCCTTAGGCATGAAAGCCTGCTGGGAGACTTTGGGCCAATCGCCAGGAGACGGGGAGTTCTAGTCCCGCCTTAGGCATGAAAGCCAGCTGGGAGACTTTGGGCCAATCGCCAGGAGACGGGGAGTTCTAGTCCCGCCTTAGGCATGAAAGGCAGCTGGGTGACTTTGGGCCAATCACCAGGAGAGGGAGAGTTCTAGTCCCGCCTTAGGCACGAAAGCCAACTGGGAGACTTTGGGCCAATCGCCAGGAGACGGGGAGTTCTAGTCCCGCCTTAGGCATGAAAGCCGGCTGGGAGACTTTGGGCCAATCGCCAGGAGACGGGGAGTTCTAGTCCCGCCTTAGGCATGAAAGCCGGCTGGGAGACTTTGGGCCAATCGCCAGGAGACGGGGAGTTCTAGTCCCGCCTTAGGCACGAAAGCCAACTGGGAGACTTTGGGCCAATCCCCAGGAGACGGGGAGTCTAGTCCCGCCTTAGGCAGGAAAGCCAGCTGGGTGACTTTGGGCCAATCACCAGGAGACGGGGAGTTCTAGTCCCGCCTTAGGCAGGAAAGCCAGCTGGGTGACTTTGGGCCAATCACCAGGAGACGGGGAGTTCTAGTCCCGCCTTAGGCAGGAAAGCCGTCTGGGTGACTTTGGGCCAATCACCAGGAGACGGGGAGTTCTAGTCCCGCCTTAGGCACGAAAGGCAGCTGGGAGACTTTGGGCCAATCACCAGAAGACGGGGAGTTCTAGCCCTGCCTTGGGCATCAAAGCCTGCTGGGCCACTCTCTCTCAGGTTAACCCACCTAACAGGGTTGTTGTTGTTGTGTGAGTTTGGGCAGAAGGTCTGCTCTAACTTCCAAGGTCACTAAGTCACATAAGTCATAAGTTGAGGACTACTGCACAGGGCCAGCTCAAGTGTCTGTTGTGTTTCGTTGTTCTTATTGTCAAAATTTAGCTTCTGTTTTTAAAAGTTTGCAAATTTGTTTAATCCACCCACTGCTGGCTTTCTTTGCCTCTTGGCCATTCCCAATGCTCTTGGCTTTAGCCAGATTTTTATACAAGTAGTCCTCGACTTGAGCCCACAATTTCTGTTGCTAAGCGAGACACGTGTGAAGCGAGTATTGCCCCATTTTGCCACTGTTTTAAAGGGAATCCCTGCAATTGTTCAATTACAAACCAGTCATTAAGTGAATTCCGTGTTGACTTTCCTTCTCAGAAGGTCACAAAAGAGGAAATTGCGTGACCCTGGGACGCTTCAACCGTCATGAGATTAAAAAAAATCCCAGCAACTGGTTCATTGTCTGGTTTCTGGGTGGGCGTGGCCTACCAGAACTTCCTGTTTCTGGCTTCCGGTGGGACTCCAAAGCCCATGTGTCCATTAAAAAGATCCTCCTTTGGTCTTTTTAGTTGCCAGCAGAAAGCGAGTGGGGCGGGGGGGAAAGCAATACATTCCTTAAATGCTTCAGATAATTGCTAGGCGATCGGAGCTGTTGGCACATAAGATGATTACTGGAGAGCCTGCTTGATGACTGTTGCCTATGGATGGGTCCCATTGGAGAATATCCATCCAGGGGATGGGGGGAAAACCAGAGTGAAGGGGGAAATGAATGGTGTGTCTTGGAGTCGGCTGCACCCAGGGAATGCCGACATAGTCACTCCTAATAAATCATTTTCTTTTTTGCTCTGAGAGATGTGATTAGAGTCTCATGATTTGAATGGGGTAGATTGTCGGAATCCTGACACCAAGGGAGGCCATTCTCACCCTCCCAAAGGTCTGGAGGCCTCCCCCGGGCCTCTTGGAAGGCGAAAACAGCCTCCCCCGGGCTCTGCAGGCCCTCCGGAGGTCGGAAAGAGGCCTGTTTCTGGACTTCTAAAAGGCCCATTTTTCCTCTTCCCAGAAGCCTCTGTGTGGGTCCTGCACTTACCTGCATCCAAAACTGGCTGCGTGGAGACTCCTGGGTTGGGTGGCGGGAGGAGGTCGGTTGGGAGGAGCCGGCTTGTTGTCAGGGCTCTGGCAGTGACCCCCATTTAAATCATGAGTCTCTAGCTGGATTTTCAAAACTCCAAGAAGGTTTATTAGCAGAAGACATGCCGGTGCTACCTGGGTGTTGCCAACTGTCAGAGGCACATCATTCCTTGTCACCCTTGACCCTGGCTTTCCCCCACTACCCTCTGGGTGTAGCGTAATACGTATCCTCCAATGGGACACCTCCGTAGCCCAGAGTCATCAATCAGGCTCTCCAGTTAGATTTTGTGCGACAAAAACTTAGGTCGCCTGGAAACGATCGACGAAAACATCCATGGAATGCAGTTTCAGTTTGCAAACTGCTGCACTGCTGCCCTTTCTATTGGCAACTATAAAAAGACCATGGGAATATTGCATGAGTTGACACGGATCCGTTGAAATACCAGTTCGGCAAACCAGGTGCAAATTTAACATCCGGTTTGCTCGAACCAGTCCAAACCGGTAGAATCTCACCCCCTGGTTATGAGTACATGCCAGTTGCCAAGCCTCTGAATTTCAATCCCGTGACCGAGAGGAGGCTACAATGGTCGTAAGTGTGAAAAGCGGTCCTAAGCCCCATTTTTCATGGCCGTTGTAACTTTGAATGGCCACTAAATGAATGTTTGCAAGTCGGAGCCTAACCGTATTTTCTCCTCCTCCTCCTTTGTCAGTGCTTGGTCCTAGCTTTCCACAGCTCAATTCCATCCCAGTGTTCAAATTTTTCCCCTGTTTTTTTGATTGTGAGTGGATGCGCACAGACAGACCCCATTCTGTTTTAATGCCATCCCCAAAGGTTTGAACTGTATCTAAAAAGCAATTTTATACCTCTTGATGATTTTGTTTCTAGTGTCAAACCAACTGCGTAGAAACATCTCTCTCTATTTCTCTCTCCCTGGCTTGAATAATTCATAGCCCGACCAGATTTTATTCAACAATTATTGTCAGTGGAATCCGAGTCATATTAAAAAGCAATAAAAACAAAGGATTTGCCCTAAATATCCGGCCCCTCCCGGTTCCTCCAAGTTCTCCTTTATTTACATCTGTGCTGCTTTCAGGTTATTTTTTTAAAAAAATCTTGATTTTAAGTATAATTGCACTGTTCCTTTTAATCCAGTTACGGGATAGTCAATCCAATTCTTTTTTGTCATTAAACCAGGATGTACTAAGGCAGGGGTCTCCAACCTTGGCTCCTGGAAGCCTGGCGGACTTCAACTCCCAGAGTTCCACAGCCAGCTTTGCTGGCTGTGGAACTCTGGGAGTTGAAGTCCGCCAGGCTTCCAGGAGCCAAGGTTGGAGACCCCTGTACTAAGGTTTGGGCTTTTGGAGTTTTTAAATATTGTTTTATCACTCAAAAGTTGGCCCTTAAAACAAAAAAAATGTGCCATGTTTGAAATTTCTTCTTTGGCTCCAAAGAACGCAATAAAGCTGAGATCAGGTGTTTTCAGAAAATATTGATCATGATTCTTGTCAAGGGATAGACAATGATCGTATTGGACACATATTTTCCTTTCTTTTTCTACTTTTCCATGAAACATTCATCCACAGTAAACCAGCCCCCTATTAAATCTTGCTGCGTTTGATTGAAATGATTTGCAAGGGGAGAACGCGATACTCCCAAACAGCATTTAAATGAAATTAAATCCACAATGCTCACGTTTTCCTGGGGCAATCCAATTTTTCATATACACAATTTGCTCTTCAACCCTTTCTGTGTTTAACTGCAGTGTTTTGCATGAGTATAAACGTTGCTTCTCTTTCTGTAGCTATAATTATTTTTGTCTGGTTATCCCAAATGATTTTTTTCCAAAATTACAATATTTCTTCCTTATGTTTAGAGGTTCAATTATTTTTGCGTCTTTTAAGTTTTAAAAAACAACCAACGATTTTTTTTTTAAAAAAACATTCCCTATTTACTTGGAATGGCTTGATTTGACTTGCATGCCATACAAATTTCTGAAAAGTGGCCATCCGGATCTTGTGACTTCTGCAATTGTTTGCAATCCTGATTGTATCCCTTTTTCACATTTCCTTTTATTCCCCCATATATGTTTTTTTATCTCTCTGGCTTTGAATTTTCTAGGTGGTTGTTAAGTACTTGGACATGGGTTGGAGTAAATGGAGACAGTCTTTGAATGTGAACTTTCAGCTCTTTATTAGCATAGTGACTTCTCAAAACAATAACAGTGAACTCTGCCTTATATAGGCAACCCTTGTGAGAATTGTCCAATAGCGAGCTATGAACGCTAGCTCTTTAAACCAATAATAATCCTCTGTTAAGGGCCAATCGGATTCCTCAGAACTAACCAATCGGATCTGGCCGCCTAACAGCCAATCAGAAGTGCAGGGCCAGAACCCTGCACTTTACCTCAAACTCATACTTTATTAACTATGATACATACATAACACCTCTTCCCCCTGGCTTCTTTTTTTTTTTTTTGAAAAAGTTTTTATTAATTTTCTACAAACAAACAAAACAAACAAAACATAAAAACATCAACTCTTATATGTACATCCAGTGTGTCAGTTGGTTCATCATTTTTGTGCATTCATTCTGTAGTCTCAATTACAATTATGTTATATAACAACTCATATTGTCAATCCAAACTTATATATCCTAATATCACTAAAAAAAGAAGTTTTTGACTATATTTTTAATCATTCATGCTTAATGAGCTAACAATACTTTAAACCAGTTTACTCTATAACAAATCATCTAGTCATATCAAATCAATCCTAAAAAATCCTTTATAAATATAATAGCAAATAGCAAAATAATAGCAAAATAAAGATATTCCTTACTATCTAGCATTCTAAATATTCTATTATCGTATTTTATCATCTAGCCATTTATAAAAAAGATCCCAAATTTCGTAAAATTGTTTATCCTCTTGCTCTCTAATTTCAAATGTCAATCTGCTCATCTCAGCACATTCCAATATTTTCTTAATAATTTCTTCCTGTAATGGTATTTTCTCATTCTTCCAATTTTTAGCAAATACAATCCTGGCCGCTGTTAATACATTTACAATCAGATATTTCAAATCTTTACTATATATATCAGGTAAAATTCCCAATAAGAAGATCTCTGGTTTCAAATCTATATGTTTCTTTGTCATTTTTTCCAACCACATGCGAATTATAGTCCAATATTTTCTAGCATCCTCACAAGTCCACCACATATGGTAATACGAGCCGGGTATCTGATGACATTTCCAGCCTTTTTCAGATTTGTTCTTAAACATTCTTGCTATTCTTGTCGGAGGAAAGTGCCACCTGTAAAACATCTTATACAAGTTTTCTTTATATGCTGTTGACATTGTCATTGTATAATTTTGAGACCACAATTTCTGCCATTTCTCTAAATCAATCCCATATCCAAAATTCTTCCCCCAAACAATCATAGTTTCTTTGACTTGTTCTTCCTCTAATTTCATTCCCAGTAAATAACCATATAATTTTTTTAATCACCTTCTCATCAGTACCCATCAAGATCTTATCTAAATCAGTCTGTTTATCATAAAATCCCTCCGTTTTAGAATCTTCATCATACCTTGAGTGTATTTGTGCATATGAAAACCAATTCATCCTTATACCTTGTTCCTCTAAATTTTGGATCGATTTAAGTTCACCCTTTTCATCCAAAAGTTCCCCATATCTAACTGTTTGTTCCTTCTTGTAAATTATAGGATAGGAAAATGCTTCAATGGTCGATAACCAAACTGGAATTTTCAAATAACATTGTCTTTTTATCTTCTCCCAATTTAACCACAAAGACTCCCGTACATAATGTCTTCTAAAATAACTCTGTGTTTTAGTTCCCTTATACCATAAAAAAGCATGCCAACCCAACAGCAAGTCATGCCCTTCTAATGTCAACAACCTATGTTTCCTTAATGTTATCCATTCTTTGACCCATATCAAACTTGCAGCTTGATAATACAATTCCCAATTAGGCAGACCAAAATCTCCTCTAATTCTAGCATCTTGCAAAAGCTTTAGCTTTATTCTCGCTTTTTTACCTTGCCATATAAACTTCAACATAATTTTATTTAAATCTTCAAAATAGTCTTTTCCAAGCCTAATTGGTATTGTTTGAAACAAAAATAAAATTCTAGGTAAGATATTCATCTTAATTGTTGAAATTCTCCCTATTAATGACAATTGCAAGTTTTCCCACTTCTTCAAATCTGTAGTTATCTGTTGTTTAAGTTTAATATAATTATTCTCCTTTAATGTGCTACATCTTGTTGTCAAATATATCCCCAAATACTTAACCTTATTTGTAACTTGAATTTTCAAAAGATCTGCCAATTCTTCTCTCTGTCTCAATAACATATTCTTTGTCAAAATCTTTGTTTTGTCTTTATTTATTTTCAAACCAGCCACCTCTCCATATGTCTCTATCCTTTCCAGTAACTTTGGAGCTGTTTCTAGCGGATCTTCCAAAATAAAAACTAAATCATCAGCAAAAGCTTGTAGCTTAAATTCTTCCTTCTTAATTTTCATTCCTTTTATGCTTTTATCATCCCTAATATTTCTATTCAACACTTCCAAGGTCAACACAAATAGCAAAGGAGATAGGGGACATCCTTGTCTTGTGCCTTTCCTTATATTAATAAAATCTGTAAGTTCCCCCTCCATCATTACCCTTGCTGTCTGTTTATTATATATGGCTTCTATTGCTTGAATAAATTTTTTAGCGAAACCCATCTGCTCCAATAATAATAACATAAATCTCCAGTTCACGTTGTCAAATGCTTTTTGAGCATCTAGGAATATCAAAGCCATTTGCTTTTCAGGATGAGCCTCATAGTATTCCAAAGTGTCCAAGATTACTCTCATATTGTCTCTAATTTGTCTCTTTGGCAGAAATCCATTTTGATCTGAGTGAATAAAATTATTTAAATATTTTTTAAGTCTTTCTGCTAAGATTAAAGCAAAGATTTTATAGTCTGCATTCAATAAAGAAATAGGTCTATAATTCTTAATTTGCAATGGGTCAGTCTCTTCCTTTGGTATGAGTGTAATATAAGCCTCTGACCATGTTTTAGGTATCATCTTTTTTAACATAACTTCATTCATAACTTCTAACAATGGGATGCTCAATAATTCTTGAAATGTTTTATAAAATTCTACTGGAAGCCCATCTGGACCCGGAGCTTTCCCATTATTTTGTCTTTTAAATGCTTCATTTAGTTCCATCATTGTTATATTGCTTTCTAGCATTTCTTCAGTCTCTTTAGGTATCTTTGATAACTTAGCTTCCTGTAAATACTGTTTGACTTTTTCTTCATCAATATTCTCCTGTTTATATAATTGCCCATAAAAATCTTGAATAATTTCTTTTTTCTCCTTATTCCCATAACAAACTTGGCCTTGTTCATCTATTAACTTCAATATTTTTCTTGATTCCTTCTCTTTTCTCAATTTATATGCTAGCCATCTACCTGGTTTATTTGCATCTTCAAAATAATTCTGTTTAGAGTTTCTAATTTTCTGCGCCAGTTCTTCTTTCTCTATTAATTCCATTTTATGTTTGATTACATCCAGCTTCAATTTAATATCCTTTTTCTGTGGCATTTTCTGTAATTCTTTTTCAAGAGTTTTATACTCATTTTCCAAGACCTTAGAAGCTTGCCTTTTCCTAATATTCTTTTTTCTTGTATAATCTATTATCAAACCTCTAGCGTATGCCTTCATAGTGTCCCACACATTTTGCGTTGAAGTATCTTCTTTTTTATTTTCTCTAAAGAAAAAAGCCAATTCCTTCTCCATCCATTGTGTAAAATCTTTCTCCTTTAAAATAGTATTATTTAATGTCCATCTCGATCTTTTTTTTTGTCCCTTCCATTTAATTGTCATTGGGCTATGATCTGCCCAGGTACTTGTTTCAATATTTGTTTCTTTAATATTAGATATTAGTTCTGTTGAGATCCAAATCATATCTAATCTGGACCATGATAAATGTCTATTTGAATAAAAAGTATATTGTTTAGCTTTAACGTTTCTTTCTCTCCAAATATCTTTTAAAGTTAATTCATCTGTCATTTTAAAAAAGGACCTTGGGAGAGCCTTTCTATTTTGCTTTGTTGTTGTTGCTATATAGTCCAGTTTATTGTCCACAATTCCATTAAAATCTCCCATCATAATTATATTAACATAGTCCAGTCCAATTATTTTCATGTGCAGCTTTTTATAAAACTCTTCTTGTTTATCATTCGGAGCATAAATTGCAATCAAGAGTATTTTTATATTATTATCCATTATTTCTACCATTAATACTCTTCCATCTTCATCCGAGTAAATCAATTTTGCTGGAATAGCCTCTTTAATGTATAAAACCACACCTCTTTTCTTACATTGAGTCAAAGAGGTAAATATTTTCCCTAATTTTGGCTGTAATAACAATTGTTCATGTTGTTTTTTAATGTGAACTTCTTGTAAACAAATTATATCAAATTTTAATTTCTCTAGTTTATGAAAAGTTTTCCTTCTTTTAACAGCTGAATTAAGTCCGTTTATATTCATTGTAATCAGTTTTTTTTCCTCCATGATTATGCTTTATATTTAGGTCTAACAGCTCTCGTGGATCTCACTTCACGCTGTTCTTTATCATCCATCTGTCCCCCTGCTGCTCCTTTCTCTTTTTCAGTCTCCAGTTGTTCATCTTGAAACTCAATTGATAAGGCCTCTTTCTCTGCTTCCTCTCTTCTTCCTCCAAAGAATTCTGCATGAAAAAGTTCTGCTTTCTCAATTGAATCAATTCTATATCTCTGCTCTTGCCACCCAAACACTAGTCCTTCTGGAATCAGCCATCTATAATTCACTTCGTTTTCCAATAGTATTTTGGTCAGAAATCGATATTCTCTTCTCATCTCTCTCACTCTTCTGGGTATTTGTTTTAAAACCACAACCTCTTTACCCTTATATTTCAGTGTTTTCTCTCTTGCTACTTGCAATATTTGCGTTTTAATGGATTTTTTGGTAAATCTAATATGGACTTCCTTGGGTAATTTATTTCTCATCGCATATCTTGTATAGACTCGATATATCTCATCTATTCCATCCATCATCTTTTCCTCTGTAATTTCCAAAGCATCTGCCAAAATTTCTATCATTACCGCTGCCAAATTTTCTCCTTTTTCCTCTTCTATATTTTGAAATCTGAGGTAAAATTCTGACCTTTCCATCTCCCACCTCAACATCCCACCTTTTTCTTGTTCAACCGCTGTTAATCTGCTGTCAATATTTCCAATCTTCTTCTCTCTTTGTTTTCCTTCTTCCTCAATTTTTTGGAATCTCTCCTCATACTTAACCATCATTTGTTTAATATTTTCCACTTTTTCATCAGTCTTCTCTATTCTTTGTTCAATATTTTCTGTTCTTTGTTCAATATTTCCTGTTCTTTGTTCAATGATATCTGATTTTGTCTTGAGATCTTGGATTCCTTGCATAATCATCTGTAACTGTAAAGTTATTTTTTCTTGTTCCTTATCTTGCTTCAACATTGTCTGAATTAAACGTTGTCCTCCAGCTGATGGGGAAGCAGAGGTAGAAGCAGAAATGCCAGATGGAATTGGTTTCTTGCTCATTTCAATGTTTCCAAAACTTCAAATTCTTCTTAACTTTTAATCCAACTGGTAGAGCAGCCAATTATAATCCAAAATGGAGAACTCCAATAATAAAAAACACGAAGCCAAAGAAGAAACAGAAAAAAAGGAAGAAAAAAGATCTTCAGGTTCTTCTAGACCCTAATCCAATTACGAGATAGTCCACCATAAAAAAGGAAAAAATAGAAAGGAAAAAAGAAACAAATCCAAAAATAATAATATTGATTAAGAGCAAAGGAAAAAAGAAAAAGCAAAAAGAGAAAAAAAAGAACAAAAAGTTCCTTCAGATTCTTCACACCTTAATCCAATTAAAAAGTCTCAATAATCCAAACAAAAAACAAAAAACAAAAAAAACAACAACAACCACAACAACAAAGTAGTCCAAAAACATAAATATGCAAAGCAAAAAAGTCCCAATAAAAAAGAAAAGAAAAATAAAGAAGAAAAAAGAAAAAAAAAAAACTCTGAGGCTTTCCCTTTAAAATAAAAGGCAAAAATAAAAATATTATTAAAATTAAAATTTAGAAAAAGGCTAGCGAATGGGGTATATATAAGAAAACACACTGCACTTTGTTATTTATCCAAGGCTCTTGTTATGACTCTCTTCTCCAGCCGCTTCAAAGCCAAACCTCAAGTGTTGTTGATAACAGTCCAGGAAAGCACCTGCAATAATATTTTACTGTGCTCTCCCTCTATCTTATCAGGTTAAAAAGTCCTTGAGATGAGGTCTTTTTGCAATTCTCTCCAATTCACATAAAGATACTTTCAAGCCTCTAGTTGGCAGTGTTACAAAGTTTCTTAATGCTCTTTCCCCCCCCCCCGCCAGAAAAAAGGAATAATATATACAGAAAAAAAAAAGAAAAAATAGCCAAAGGGAGCCTCTATCCTAAAGAAAGTTAAAAAATCAAAGGGAGCATAAAATCAAAGGGAGCATAAAAATATATATAAGAGAAAATTCAATCCGGTTACCTACAAAGTCACAGTAAAATCTTTCCCAAAAAGTATAAAGAAAAGAAAAAAAAAAAACCCAAGCCTCAATTTGACATCACTTTAAAAAACGCCGCTCAAAACAATTTCAGTCAAAAAAAAATCTCACAGCTTTCTTCTTTATATCGGATGAACTTTCCAACCTCAGCGAATTTACAGCACAAAAGAGTTTTTCTCACCCAGCCGACACACTTCACTCCAATCACTTTCTTTCCGGAGCTGTCCCGACTTCAGCAGCTATGGAGGCTGCCTCTCCGCCGCCAGCAAAAGGGCTTCTTCCAGATCAAACCAGAGATTTTGCGATATCTCTGGGATCCTGGAACAATGTCCTTCACGATCACCGTCTCTATGGGACGGTTTAGGTCCGTTAGGACCGACCAGGGGCGAAAATATCGGCTGCGATCTCAGAGCCCCGAGATCGCAGCTGTATCGCCGGAACGAAGCTCCGCCTTCTCCTTCCCCCTGGCTTCTTAATTACAGTGTAGTTATATAGTCCTTTAGATAGGACGGTTGTCTTTTAAGTCTTTTGGATTTTCGTTGGATTGGTTGGTTGCAATCCTGTTGAGGTAGATTGTCGTTTGGTAGTGGTTCTGCTTCTTGCTCAGGTGCAATTTCTTGCGGTGCAAACGATTCTCCTTCCTTAAAATTGGAATATTCCCAAAAATAAAATACACACAGTAATAAAATCCAGATAAAACCGGGATATATTTCGGGGGCGACTATTTAACCCCCTTGTTCACCCGCGAAGTACAAAAAGGCAATGTTAAAAATGTTAAAAGCGTTAAGCCATTATAAAACCAGAGTAAACCCAATTGGCTCATTAGGATAAGCCACTGGCTGATCGTCACGTAACCAACTCTTCTTCCTCATTACCACGCAATTTAGTCCGTTGACCCTGCCCCCTGGTTAATCTTAATTGAGCTATTAGGGGCTTCCAAATTGCGCTTAAATGAGCAGCATCGGCTCGATTACATACATTATCCGTTGCGGCAATCAATAATTGCTCGCTTACTCGTCGTTCCCGAAAGTTATTTTGATGTCTTAGTAACACCATCGGTTGATTAAAGTTTACAATATGCCCTGTTGATAGGGCATGCGCCGCAATCGCCGAAGAGGATTGCAGCTGTTCTCGTTCTGCCGCTGACTTGACTATTTTTTGACTTAATCTTCGATGTTCATCACATCTAACCGCTAACGCCCTTGATGTCTCCCCAATATACGACACTTGACATTCTGAACAACAGATTTGGTAAACCACGTCTTCCATCATAGTAACAGGTTGTTTGTCTTTAAGACGTGTTAACTGCGATCCTAGTTTATTTGGTGCTGAAAACACCACCCGGATCCCAACCCGGTTCATAATGCGTCGTATAGCTTCACTTGTATTATATTCATAGGGGATGACAATGGTTTTAGGGCGGTCCTGTTGATTTTGGCTAGCACTCTCCGTTTGGATGTTAAGTCGGGGTGCTGTCTCCCTCAGGCGCACTTTTTTTGCTTGTTTAATCAGGAGATGTTTGGGGTAACCATTTTTTTGCAGTGTTGAGATGATTTCCCTTTCTTCAGCCTTGCGATCAGCCTCCTCCGTACATAGTCGTGCTGCTCTTGTGAACAGGGAATTTGCGATTCCTAGTTTAACTTCCACACTATGCCCAGACTCATAGTTTAGATAACGGTCTGTATGAGTAGGCTTTTTAAAAACTGTTGTTATTAATCGCCCTGGATCCACCTTTTTTACAAGGCGAAGGGGAGTCAGAAGAGCATACCCTCCCCTTCCTGGATTGCCTTGTAAAAAAGGTGGATCCAGGGCGATTAATAACAACAGTTTTTAAAAAGCCTACTCATACAGACCGTTATCTAAACTATGAGTCTGGGCATAGTGTGGAAGTTAAACTAGGAATCGCAAATTCCCTGTTCACAAGAGCAGCACGACTATGTACGGAGGAGGCTGATCGCAAGGCTGAAGAAAGGGAAATCATCTCAACACTGCAAAAAAATGGTTACCCCAAACATCTCCTGATTAAACAAGCAAAAAAAGTGCGCCTGAGGGAGACAGCACCCCGACTTAACATCCAAACGGAGAGTGCTAGCCAAAATCAACAGGACCGCCCTAAAACCATTGTCATCCCCTATGAATATAATACAAGTGAAGCTATACGACGCATTATGAACCGGGTTGGGATCCGGGTGGTGTTTTCAGCACCAAATAAACTAGGATCGCAGTTAACACGTCTTAAAGACAAACAACCTGTTACTATGATGGAAGACGTGGTTTACCAAATCTGTTGTTCAGAATGTCAAGTGTCGTATATTGGGGAGACATCAAGGGCGTTAGCGGTTAGATGTGATGAACATCGAAGATTAAGTCAAAAAATAGTCAAGTCAGCGGCAGAACGAGAACAGCTGCAATCCTCTTCGGCGATTGCGGCGCATGCCCTATCAACAGGGCATATTGTAAACTTTAATCAACCGATGGTGTTACTAAGACATCAAAATAACTTTCGGGAACGACGAGTAAGCGAGCAATTATTGATTGCCGCAACGGATAATGTATGTAATCGAGCCGATGCTGCTCATTTAAGCGCAATTTGGAAGCCCCTAATAGCTCAATTAAGATTAACCAGGGGGCAGGGTCAACGGACTAAATTGCGTGGTAATGAGGAAGAAGAGTTGGTTACGTGACGATCAGCCAGTGGCTTATCCTAATGAGCCAATTGGGTTTACTCTGGTTTTATAATGGCTTAACGCTTTTAACATTTTTAACATTGCCTTTTTGTACTTCGCGGGTGAACAAGGGGGTTAAATAGTCGCCCCCGAAATATATCCCGGTTTTATCTGGATTTTATTACTGTGTGTATTTTATTTTTGGGAATATTCCAATTTTATGGATTCAAATTCCACAGTCACAAACTTCTTCTCTCGGTTATGTGAACGTTACGGATTGACAGTCCGGAGACTCGCCGGAGGTCTAATCAACCAGGCAAAGTTGGAGGCGCGTTATGCCAACCATAGGATTTTTAACCGCCGCTGCTTACTCGCACACATTATCCCAATGTCTTTACACCTGAAAACACCACCGGGAGGGCAGGCCTTTCAGGATATCGTCAAAAATGCCCAACGTAAATTGCTAAAAGTACGATTCCACGAGATTTGTGAGAAATTGAAAGGTATTAGACAAAGAAAGGTTCATATGATTGAGGTTTTGCGCAGCATATTGGCAGAGGAAGATATGGAGATTCTATTGACCACTGCAGAGACTTGGCGCACCCGAACTGATAGATTGTGTAGGACAAGACAAGTGGCCAAATTTGACCGGTTGAGCCTGGCCCAGCACCCACCGCCACCGACCACAAACAACTTGGGAGTAAAGAATCTCTCAGCTAAGGAGCTTTCTGCGGCACAGATACGATTGTTGGCAAAGGGACACAACTTTAATGTCACGAAAGAGCACATATCGCCACTGGAATTCATTCCACAGGTTGAAGCAGCGCTAGGAGAATTACCTTCAGAAGAAACTGATATAGTACGAACCCAGGTGGCAGGGGTATTGTATAGAAGAACAAAAAATGGGTCGAACTTGACAAAAGAGGAGTGGAAGGCGTTGAAAGACTTGCGCACTGACGATTCCATTGTCATTATGAGAGCGGACAAAGGAAATTGTACAGTGGTAATGGATAAAGACGACTACACCAGCAAGATGAAACAGCATCTTTTTGAAGGTCCGTATGAAAAGATCGAGAAAAAATCGGCTTCTACGGTGATGAATGGCTTAAAAAAGGAAGCTTGTCAAGCGCTCTTCCGGTTGAAGTCAAAACTGGGGGAGAGCGTTTGGTTTCGTATAAAACCTAAGAATAACAGATGCCCAAGAATTTACGGACTACCAAAAATACATAAGCAGAACGCCCCACTCAGACCCATCGTCGACTTCATAGGGTCGCCAACATACGGACTGGCGAAGTTCTTATCAACGCTGCTGGCCCCACTTGTAGGAAAAACGGAACATAATGTAAAAAACTCAAAGCATTTTGTGGATGTGCTGAGGGGGGTGGAGATGACTGAAGAGGAGGGTATGGTCAGTTACGACGTGACCGCATTATTCACAAATGTCCCTATTAATAAAACCTTAGAGGTCGTCGCGGCTCGATTAGAAGAGGACCCCACGTTGCACCAAAGAACGACGTTGGGGGTGGGGGATATAGTCTCGTTGGTACGTTTATGCGTTAATGCAACGTTCTTCACCTTTAGGGAGGAACTGTACAGACAAATAGACGGGTTACCAATGGGTTCACCAATCTCAGCAATCTTAGCTAACGCTTTTATGGAGCACTTTGAAAAAGAGGTACTGCAGAGTTTTAGCCATCCCCCAAAAATCTGGCTACGTTACGTGGACGATACTTTCGTAATTTTACGTAATCGAGACAGAGATGCCTTTCTGAACCACCTTAATACATGTGAGCAATCGATAAATTTCACCTGCGAAGGGGAGTCAGAAGAGCATACCCTCCCCTTCCTGGATTGCCTTGTAAAAAAGGTGGATCCAGGGCGATTAATAACAACAGTTTTTAAAAAGCCTACTCATACAGACCGTTATCTAAACTATGAGTCTGGGCATAGTGTGGAAGTTAAACTAGGAATCGCAAATTCCCTGTTCACAAGAGCAGCACGACTATGTACGGAGGAGGCTGATCGCAAGGCTGAAGAAAGGGAAATCATCTCAACACTGCAAAAAAATGGTTACCCCAAACATCTCCTGATTAAACAAGCAAAAAAAGTGCGCCTGAGGGAGACAGCACCCCGACTTAACATCCAAACGGAGAGTGCTAGCCAAAATCAACAGGACCGCCCTAAAACCATTGTCATCCCCTATGAATATAATACAAGTGAAGCTATACGACGCATTATGAACCGGGTTGGGATCCGGGTGGTGTTTTCAGCACCAAATAAACTAGGATCGCAGTTAACACGTCTTAAAGACAAACAACCTGTTACTATGATGGAAGACGTGGTTTACCAAATCTGTTGTTCAGAATGTCAAGTGTCGTATATTGGGGAGACATCAAGGGCGTTAGCGGTTAGATGTGATGAACATCGAAGATTAAGTCAAAAAATAGTCAAGTCAGCGGCAGAACGAGAACAGCTGCAATCCTCTTCGGCGATTGCGGCGCATGCCCTATCAACAGGGCATATTGTAAACTTTAATCAACCGATGGTGTTACTAAGACATCAAAATAACTTTCGGGAACGACGAGTAAGCGAGCAATTATTGATTGCCGCAACGGATAATGTATGTAATCGAGCCGATGCTGCTCATTTAAGCGCAATTTGGAAGCCCCTAATAGCTCAATTAAGATTAACCAGGGGGCAGGGTCAACGGACTAAATTGCGTGGTAATGAGGAAGAAGAGTTGGTTACGTGACGATCAGCCAGTGGCTTATCCTAATGAGCCAATTGGGTTTACTCTGGTTTTATAATGGCTTAACGCTTTTAACATTTTTAACATTGCCTTTTTGTACTTCGCGGGTGAACAAGGGGGTTAAATAGTCGCCCCCGAAATATATCCCGGTTTTATCTGGATTTTATTACTGGGTGTATTTTATTTTTGGGAATATTCCAATTTTATGGATTCAAATTCCACAGTCACAAACTTCTTCTCTCGGTTATGTGAACGTTACGGATTGACAGTCCGGAGACTCGCCGGAGGTCTAATCAACCAGGCAAAGTTGGAGGCGCGTTATGCCAACCATAGGATTTTTAACCGCCGCTGCTTACTCGCACACATTATCCCAATGTCTTTACACCTGAAAACACCACCGGGAGGGCAGGCCTTTCAGGATATCGTCAAAAATGCCCAACGTAAATTGCTAAAAGTACGATTCCACGAGATTTGTGAGAAATTGAAAGGTATTAGACAAAGAAAGGTTCATATGATTGAGGTTTTGCGCAGCATATTGGCAGAGGAAGATATGGAGATTCTATTGACCACTGCAGAGACTTGGCGCACCCGAACTGATAGATTGTGTAGGACAAGACAAGTGGCCAAATTTGACCGGTTGAGCCTGGCCCAGCACCCACCGCCACCGACCACAAACAACTTGGGAGTAAAGAATCTCTCAGCTAAGGAGCTTTCTGCGGCACAGATACGATTGTTGGCAAAGGGACACAACTTTAATGTCACGAAAGAGCACATATCGCCACTGGAATTCATTCCACAGGTTGAAGCAGCGCTAGGAGAATTACCTTCAGAAGAAACTGATATAGTACGAACCCAGGTGGCAGGGGTATTGTATAGAAGAACAAAAAATGGGTCGAACTTGACAAAAGAGGAGTGGAAGGCGTTGAAAGACTTGCGCACTGACGATTCCATTGTCATTATGAGAGCGGACAAAGGAAATTGTACAGTGGTAATGGATAAAGACGACTACACCAGCAAGATGAAACAGCATCTTTTTGAAGGTCCGTATGAAAAGATCGAGAAAAAATCGGCTTCTACGGTGATGAATGGCTTAAAAAAGGAAGCTTGTCAAGCGCTCTTCCGGTTGAAGTCAAAACTGGGGGAGAGCGTTTGGTTTCGTATAAAACCTAAGAATAACAGATGCCCAAGAATTTACGGACTACCAAAAATACATAAGCAGAACGCCCCACTCAGACCCATCGTCGACTTCATAGGGTCGCCAACATACGGACTGGCGAAGTTCTTATCAACGCTGCTGGCCCCACTTGTAGGAAAAACGGAACATAATGTAAAAAACTCAAAGCATTTTGTGGATGTGCTGAGGGGGGTGGAGATGACTGAAGAGGAGGGTATGGTCAGTTACGACGTGACCGCATTATTCACAAATGTCCCTATTAATAAAACCTTAGAGGTCGTCGCGGCTCGATTAGAAGAGGACCCCACGTTGCACCAAAGAACGACGTTGGGGGTGGGGGATATAGTCTCGTTGGTACGTTTATGCGTTAATGCAACGTTCTTCACCTTTAGGGAGGAACTGTACAGACAAATAGACGGGTTACCAATGGGTTCACCAATCTCAGCAATCTTAGCTAACGCTTTTATGGAGCACTTTGAAAAAGAGGTACTGCAGAGTTTTAGCCATCCCCCAAAAATCTGGCTACGTTACGTGGACGATACTTTCGTAATTTTACGTAATCGAGACAGAGATGCCTTTCTGAACCACCTTAACACATGTGAGCAATCGATAAATTTCACCTGCGAAGGGGAGTCAGAAGAGCATACCCTCCCCTTCCTGGATTGCCTTGTAAAAAAGGTGGATCCAGGGCGATTAATAACAACAGTTTTTAAAAAGCCTACTCATACAGACCGTTATCTAAACTATGAGTCTGGGCATAGTGTGGAAGTTAAACTAGGAATCGCAAATTCCCTGTTCACAAGAGCAGCACGACTATGTACGGAGGAGGCTGATCGCAAGGCTGAAGAAAGGGAAATCATCTCAACACTGCAAAAAAATGGTTACCCCAAACATCTCCTGATTAAACAAGCAAAAAAAGTGCGCCTGAGGGAGACAGCACCCCGACTTAACATCCAAACGGAGAGTGCTAGCCAAAATCAACAGGACCGCCCTAAAACCATTGTCATCCCCTATGAATATAATACAAGTGAAGCTATACGACGCATTATGAACCGGGTTGGGATCCGGGTGGTGTTTTCAGCACCAAATAAACTAGGATCGCAGTTAACACGTCTTAAAGACAAACAACCTGTTACTATGATGGAAGACGTGGTTTACCAAATCTGTTGTTCAGAATGTCAAGTGTCGTATATTGGGGAGACATCAAGGGCGTTAGCGGTTAGATGTGATGAACATCGAAGATTAAGTCAAAAAATAGTCAAGTCAGCGGCAGAACGAGAACAGCTGCAATCCTCTTCGGCGATTGCGGCGCATGCCCTATCAACAGGGCATATTGTAAACTTTAATCAACCGATGGTGTTACTAAGACATCAAAATAACTTTCGGGAACGACGAGTAAGCGAGCAATTATTGATTGCCGCAACGGATAATGTATGTAATCGAGCCGATGCTGCTCATTTAAGCGCAATTTGGAAGCCCCTAATAGCTCAATTAAGATTAACCAGGGGGCAGGGTCAACGGACTAAATTGCGTGGTAATGAGGAAGAAGAGTTGGTTACGTGACGATCAGCCAGTGGCTTATCCTAATGAGCCAATTGGGTTTACTCTGGTTTTATAATGGCTTAACGCTTTTAACATTTTTAACATTGCCTTTTTGTACTTCGCGGGTGAACAAGGGGGTTAAATAGTCGCCCCCGAAATATATCCCGGTTTTATCTGGATTTTATTACTGTGTGTATTTTATTTTTGGGAATATTCCAATTTTATGGATTCAAATTCCACAGTCACAAACTTCTTCTCTCGGTTATGTGAACGTTACGGATTGACAGTCCGGAGACTCGCCGGAGGTCTAATCAACCAGGCAAAGTTGGAGGCGCGTTATGCCAACCATAGGATTTTTAACCGCCGCTGCTTACTCGCACACATTATCCCAATGTCTTTACACCTGAAAACACCACCGGGAGGGCAGGCCTTTCAGGATATCGTCAAAAATGCCCAACGTAAATTGCTAAAAGTACGATTCCACGAGATTTGTGAGAAATTGAAAGGTATTAGACAAAGAAAGGTTCATATGATTGAGGTTTTGCGCAGCATATTGGCAGAGGAAGATATGGAGATTCTATTGACCACTGCAGAGACTTGGCGCACCCGAACTGATAGATTGTGTAGGACAAGACAAGTGGCCAAATTTGACCGGTTGAGCCTGGCCCAGCACCCACCGCCACCGACCACAAACAACTTGGGAGTAAAGAATCTCTCAGCTAAGGAGCTTTCTGCGGCACAGATACGATTGTTGGCAAAGGGACACAACTTTAATGTCACGAAAGAGCACATATCGCCACTGGAATTCATTCCACAGGTTGAAGCAGCGCTAGGAGAATTACCTTCAGAAGAAACTGATATAGTACGAACCCAGGTGGCAGGGGTATTGTATAGAAGAACAAAAAATGGGTCGAACTTGACAAAAGAGGAGTGGAAGGCGTTGAAAGACTTGCGCACTGACGATTCCATTGTCATTATGAGAGCGGACAAAGGAAATTGTACAGTGGTAATGGATAAAGACGACTACACCAGCAAGATGAAACAGCATCTTTTTGAAGGTCCGTATGAAAAGATCGAGAAAAAATCGGCTTCTACGGTGATGAATGGCTTAAAAAAGGAAGCTTGTCAAGCGCTCTTCCGGTTGAAGTCAAAACTGGGGGAGAGCGTTTGGTTTCGTATAAAACCTAAGAATAACAGATGCCCAAGAATTTACGGACTACCAAAAATACATAAGCAGAACGCCCCACTCAGACCCATCGTCGACTTCATAGGGTCGCCAACATACGGACTGGCGAAGTTCTTATCAACGCTGCTGGCCCCACTTGTAGGAAAAACGGAACATAATGTAAAAAACTCAAAGCATTTTGTGGATGTGCTGAGGGGGGTGGAGATGACTGAAGAGGAGGGTATGGTCAGTTACGACGTGACCGCATTATTCACAAATGTCCCTATTAATAAAACCTTAGAGGTCGTCGCGGCTCGATTAGAAGAGGACCCCACGTTGCACCAAAGAACGACGTTGGGGGTGGGGGATATAGTCTCGTTGGTACGTTTATGCGTTAATGCAACGTTCTTCACCTTTAGGGAGGAACTGTACAGACAAATAGACGGGTTACCAATGGGTTCACCAATCTCAGCAATCTTAGCTAACGCTTTTATGGAGCACTTTGAAAAAGAGGTACTGCAGAGTTTTAGCCATCCCCCAAAAATCTGGCTACGTTACGTGGACGATACTTTCGTAATTTTACGTAATCGAGACAGAGATGCCTTTCTGAACCACCTTAATACATGTGAGCAATCGATAAATTTCACCTGCGAAGGGGAGTCAGAAGAGCATACCCTCCCCTTCCTGGATTGCCTTGTAAAAAAGGTGGATCCAGGGCGATTAATAACAACAGTTTTTTTAAAAAGCCTACTCATACAGACCGTTATCTAAACTATGAGTCTGGGCATAGTGTGGAAGTTAAACTAGGAATCGCAAATTCCCTGTTCACAAGAGCAGCACGACTATGTACGGAGGAGGCTGATCGCAAGGCTGAAGAAAGGGAAATCATCTCAACACTGCAAAAAAATGGTTACCCCAAACATCTCCTGATTAAACAAGCAAAAAAAGTGCGCCTGAGGGAGACAGCACCCCGACTTAACATCCAAACGGAGAGTGCTAGCCAAAATCAACAGGACCGCCCTAAAACCATTGTCATCCCCTATGAATATAATACAAGTGAAGCTATACGACGCATTATGAACCGGGTTGGGATCCGGGTGGTGTTTTCAGCACCAAATAAACTAGGATCGCAGTTAACACGTCTTAAAGACAAACAACCTGTTACTATGATGGAAGACGTGGTTTACCAAATCTGTTGTTCAGAATGTCAAGTGTCGTATATTGGGGAGACATCAAGGGCGTTAGCGGTTAGATGTGATGAACATCGAAGATTAAGTCAAAAAATAGTCAAGTCAGCGGCAGAACGAGAACAGCTGCAATCCTCTTCGGCGATTGCGGCGCATGCCCTATCAACAGGGCATATTGTAAACTTTAATCAACCGATGGTGTTACTAAGACATCAAAATAACTTTCGGGAACGACGAGTAAGCGAGCAATTATTGATTGCCGCAACGGATAATGTATGTAATCGAGCCGATGCTGCTCATTTAAGCGCAATTTGGAAGCCCCTAATAGCTCAATTAAGATTAACCAGGGGGCAGGGTCAACGGACTAAATTGCGTGGTAATGAGGAAGAAGAGTTGGTTACGTGACGATCAGCCAGTGGCTTATCCTAATGAGCCAATTGGGTTTACTCTGGTTTTATAATGGCTTAACGCTTTTAACATTTTTAACATTGCCTTTTTGTACTTCGCGGGTGAACAAGGGGGTTAAATAGTCGCCCCCGAAATATATCCCGGTTTTATCTGGATTTTATTACTGTGTGTATTTTATTTTTGGGAATATTCCAATTTTATGGATTCAAATTCCACAGTCACAAACTTCTTCTCTCGATTCTCCTTCCTGCTCCATTTCCTGAGTCTCGCTTGATTCGTCATTCCCTTCGAGCAGGTTCCCTGGAACGTCATCTTCTTCTGTACCTCCCCCCCCCTCGGTTTGGTCATGGGGGAGTTGTTGACTGGCCGTTGTGAGTCGTGACCGTAATTGGTTGATATGCCATTTCCACAGTCTATTGTCACAGCATTTCACTACGTAGGATTTGGGGCCGGTCACTCGTACTACTGTTGCCTCTGTCCATAACAGATCGCCCAATAAGTTTCGTGTGTAAACGAGGTCTCCTACCTGGAAAGTGCGACAGCGGCCACTGGATCCTATTGGCTTTTCCGGTTCGTAAGCAGGGTGCAACCGGTCGAGGTGGGAACAGTCTTCGTCCCATCAGTAGTTCGGCGGGAGTTCTGCCGGTGACGCTATGTGGAGTTATGTGTTGCAAAAAGAGAATTTGGTTGACTTTGTCATCGATATTGTCATAGTCCATTTTTTGCAAAGTCTTTTTAACAAATTGGACCATGTGTTTTGCTCAGCCATTGGTCGCAGGGTGCGCAGGCGAGGTGAGCGCATGGCGGATGCCGCGGTCAGTGAGGTACTGCTCGAACATCAATGCTGTGAACCGTGGCCCGTTATCGGACACCAGGACGTCAGGCAATCCGTGGGTTGCAAAGAGTCTATTTAGGATCTTAATCACTGCCTCAGAAGTTGTGGCCGTCATACGATGAATTTCTAACCAATTGGAGTATGCGTTGACTGTCAGCAGGAAGGTATATCCTTTGCTTGGTCCCGTGAAATCCAGGTGGATTCTGGACCAGGGTCCACGTGGCGTCTCCCATTCAGTAGGCATGGCTTTTGGTGAGGCGTTGCTGGCTTGTTGGCAATTGGTACATGCTTTGACCCACTGCTCGATTTGCTGGTCCATGCCCGGCCACCATGCATAGCTTCGTGCAAGTGCTTTCATCCGCACGATGCCGGGGTGGCCCTCATGCAGGATTTGTAGCAGCGTCTTCCAGAGTTGTTCTGGGACAACAACTCTATCGCCCCAGATGACACAGCCTTTTTGGGAAAAAAGTTCAGTCTGTCTTGCTTTAAACGGCGCAAAGTCATTTGGGACTTGGTCCAATGACCATCCGCGTTCTACCCAGCCTAGGACTCGAGCTAGGGTGTGGTCTCGTTTGGTTTCTCTCGTGATGTCTTGGGCGGTCATAGGCGGCGAGTTCAGTGTTTCGATCTGCAACGTGGTTGCCGTTGGTGCCGGATCGTCGAGAGTCTCTGGAAGCGGTGCTCGGCTTAATGCGTCGGCGTGGGGAATGGCTTTCCCCAGGCGATATTGAAGGCGATAATTATAAGCAGCTAGGAATTCTGACCATCGAGTCATTCTAGGGGATAATATGTAGGGGGTTGGCATGTCCCCGGCTATTATCCCTAACAATGGTTTGTGGTCAGTTATAATGGTGAATGTCCTTCCATACACATATTCATGAAATTTCTTTACAGCTGAAATGATTGCGAGAGCTTCTTTATCAATTTGTCCATAGTTCCGCTCTGCATGTGAGAGAGTCTTCGAAAAGTATGCAACAGGGGCTTCGTTCCCATTAGGCAGCACATGACTCAAAATGGCGCCCACCCCGAAGGGTGAGGCATCACAGGTTATAACTAATGGTAAAGTCTCATTATACTGCATAAGTACAGAGTCAGATGTGAGCAATTTTTTAACATTCCGGAACGCTTGTTCTTCCCGGTAACCCCAGACCCACAATGCTTTTTTATCTAATAACTGGTGTAACGGTTCGGCAACAGTCACCTTATGCGGTAAAAATACATTATAGCAGGGGTAAGGAACATTGGCTCTTTTATCACTTATGGACTTCAACTCCCAGAATTCCTGAGGGAGCCATAAAAGGTTCCCCATCCCTGGCCTACTGGTTTTTTCAGTTGTGAGGGAAATCAATTTTTGACTTGAATGGGACTGTTTAATATACAAATGTAGGACATACAAAGAATATATATAAAAATATGTCCTACATTTGTATATTAAACAGTCCCATTCAAGTCAAAAATTGATTTCCCTCACAACTGAAAAAACCAGTAGGCCAGGGATGGAGAACCTTTTATGGCTCACTCAGGAATTCTGGGAGTTGAAGTCCGTAAGTGATAAAAGAGCCAACGTTCCTTACCCCTGCATTATAGAAATTAATGAGGCCTAAGAATGCCTGGAGATCAGCCTTGTTATGTGGCCTGGGAGCATTTTTTATCGCCTTTAATTTACTTTCGGTAGGGTGGATGCCCTGGCTATCAATCCTATACCCTAGAAACTCAACACTGTCAGTATATAAGTGACATTTATTTTTTTTCACCTGAAGTCCTGCCTCTTGGAATTTTTTAAGAACACTTTTCAAACGATCCTGCAGGATTTTTTTGGTAGGGGCTGCAATTAATACGTCATCAAAATACGGAACCACGCCCTTGATTCCCTGTAACAACCTTTCCATGAGGCTTTGGAATATCCCCGGGGCTACACTAACCCCAAATTGCAATTGAGTACATTTAAAAGCACCTCGGTGCATTACAATTGTTTGGGCCTGAGCCGTCTTTTCATCCACTGGTAGTTGTTGATAAGCTTGAGCTAAATCTAATTTAGCGAAAATCTTTCCGCCCCCCAAGGAATGGAGGAGGTGCTGCACCACCAGAACTGGATACGCATTCTGCTGTAGGGTGTGGTTTAAAGTGGCCCGGTAGTCCCCACAAATTCGGATTGACCCGTCTGGCTTAATGGGTGTTACAATAGGGGTTTCCCATGGAGAGTGATTGATGGGCTTCAACACCCCTTGAGCAATTAGCTTGTCGAGTTGTTCGTTGATTTTTGCTTTAAGAGCGAATGGAACTCGACGGGGCTTCAAGTGAATTGGGACTACTTTTGGATCTAAACTAAATGAGATTGGGGTCCCCTTATACTCGCCTAAACGGTCCGCGAAGATGTCGCTGAACTCAGAAACAAGGTCTTCCTCCCACTCACAACCACCGACTCGGTTCACGCCGGCCACCTCGATGCCTAGTGGCGCGAACCATTGGAGGCCTAATAGACTAGGCCTATCTCTATCGATGATCGTTAGAGGTAAGTACGCTGTATGCTTTTTGAAGGAGACTCGGACTCGGCAGGACCCGACCACGGGGATTCGATTTCCTTGGTAGTCCTTGAGGATGAGGCGTTGAAATTGGAGGTCTTGGCATTGGATTGTGGGGATAAGTTACTTGAGTGTCTTCCAAGACACCATCGAGAGGGACGATCCCGAGTCGACCTCCATGTGGCAAGGCTGGTTCTCGATGGCTACCGTGACTCAAATTTTCTTAGTGTCCAAAACTGAGGCATGACCTATAGTGATAGTATGGTGAGCCTCTTCTTTTTGCAAAGCTCGATTTCTGTAGGAGTGGTTTACTGGTTCTCACTTTACAGGACAGTTTCCTGACGATTGGCGATAGTTGGCCCCTTTTGAGGCCTGGCTGGGTCCTGGTAAGCTGCGGCAGACCCGGCTGATGTGGCCTCGTTTCCTGCACTCATGGCAGAGTGCGTCGCGGAATTTGCATTCGGCCCTGGCATGGTTGGCTCCACAGCCAGCGCAAGGGCATAAGGGATTAGAGCGAGGATCCTGGTTGGACCGCAGTCGATGGACCCCTTCTTCATCGCTGTCTGACGACGAAGAGAGGTCCTCGTGGTGCATCGTTAGAAGCTGCCCTTCTGAGTTGGGTGAGATTTCGCCGGTCGGTTGTGTTGCCGAAGTGCGGCTTCGCCGTAATTGTGCAGTCGACTTTTTGGTCGCCTCCGCAGCCGTGGCTTCGGTGATGGCGTCAGCAAGGCTGATGTCGCCTTTTGCCTTCAGCTTGCTCTGCACGCCTAGTGCATCTAATCCCAGAATTACTCGATCTCTTAGTGCTTCTTCTAAATCGGCAAACCCGCAGAGGCCCCCTAAATTCCGGATGTCCGCCACGAAATCAGACACGCTCTCTCCTTTTCGCTGGTTCCTCTGATAAAACTCGTGGCGTCTCACGAGTGTAGGCACGGTTGGCGCGTAATGATCTCTCAGGATGGGTTCGAGGTCGTCCCAGCTCATGGCTTTCACTTCTCGAGGTTTGGCGAGTGCCTTTGCCATTTTAAAAACAGCCGGGCCGCAGTGCGTCAGGAACAGTGCCCGCTTTTTTGCTGGTGTGGCGTCCTTCAAATTATTCGTCTCAAGAAACATTTGGAAGTGATCCATGTAGGATTCCCAATCCTCTTGGTTTGGATCGAACGGAGCGGGTGGTACGATGCTGCTGGACATGGTTCCGTTGTTGGCGTTGTCTTTCACGTGCTCGGTATTGCTTCCTGGCTTCTTAAGTTCAGACGTCTCCAAATCCCACCTTCGTCGCCAGTGTTATGTACTTGGACATAGGTCGGAGTAAATGGAGGCAGCCTCTGAATAGTGACTTTCAGCTCTTTATTAGCATAGTGACTTCTCAAAACAACAACAGTGAACCCTGCCTTATATAGGCAACCATTGTGAGAATTGTCCAATGGCGAGCTATGAACGCAAGTACTTTAAACCAATAATAATCCTCTGTTAAGGGCCAATCGGATTCCTCAGAACTAACCAATCGGATCTGGCCGCCTAACAGCCAATCAGAAGTGCAGGGCCAGAACCCTGCACTTTACCTCAAGCTCATACTTTATTAACTATGGTACATACACAACAGTGGTTAAGCTCTTCAGCAAATAATTTACTTAATTTTCCTTCTCCTTTTTGACATGTGATCTTGGTTTGGCAGTTTGCTTTCAGTTCACAACCTAATTTTTTGTTATTGTGTTGCTAAGTTGGACAGGAGCTGATGAGTCTCTTCAATTGTAGGGTCTTTTCTGACTTTGGTGGTTTCTTGCAGACAGTTTCATTGCCAAACAAAGTAACATCATCAGTGCTAAATGGGGAGGGGAGGGGGAGGAGGAGGAGGAGGAGGAGGAGGAGGAGGAGGAGGAGGAGGAGGAGGAGGAGGAGGAGGAGGAGGAGGAGGAGAAAAATAATATCAGTGAGTTCCTTGGTGGTCTCTGGCCTTGGTGGTTTTCTTGCAGACGTTTCATGGCCCAGCTAGGTAATGTCATCAGTGCTAGAAGGGAGTGGGGTTTGTACATGGGAGGAGGAGGAGGCAGAGGAGGAGGAGGGAGAAGAAGGAAAACTGATGATGAAGGGGAAATAGGTGGTAGAGGAGGAGAAGGAAGATGGAGAAGGAAAATTGGTGATGAAGGGGAAACAGGTGGTAAAAGAGGAGGAAGAAGAGGAGGAGGACTATGCTGTCCTTGGTGCTCTCTGAGCTTGGTGGTTTTCTTGCAGACGTTTCATGACCCAACTAGGTAACATCATCAGTGCTAGAAGGGAGAGGTGTTCATGGAGAAAAAGGAGGAGGAGGAGGAAGAAAGTGCTCATGGGGTCCACAATACTTTCTGTGTTTGGTGTTTTTCTTGCAGATGCTTCATGACCCAACTAGGTAACATCATCAGTACTGGAAGGGAGTGGGGTATATGGAAAGGAGGAGGAGGACTGTGTGGTCCTTAGGGCTCTCTGACCTGTTTGAGACATTTCATGACCCAACTAGGTAACATCATCAGTGCAAGATGGGAGTGAGGTTCTATTGCATCTAAGCATAGAGCGAACTCCAACAAGGAACGGACAGTTCCACCCTGAGCTACAGAGCTTCTCTTCTGTCTTTCTCCCCTCCACCTCTGGGGTCCTGGTGCTCTTTGAGGGTTCAGCCCCCACACACACACACAATCTAAATGTTACCACCAAGAAGAAGGATGACAGCCGACAGACGGATCCATGATCTTCTCCAACTGGCTGCGAAAAGGAGACACAGCTACAGACTCTGAGTGGGTAGGACTGGGAGACTTTTCCGGGAGAGGATGCTATTTTGGAAATCTCGGATTTTGGGTTGAGACTCAAATATTTGCATGGCAGCCGGGTACATTTCTCTCTAAATTCTCCAGAGTCGCTTCGACAGCAAGGTGGGCAACAAAGAAGCAGCCAAAAAAGGCAATACAATCCTAAATTGCATTAACAGACAGAGAGATACGATCAAGATCAAGGGAGGTACTAATATCACTCTATAAAGCCTGAGTAAGGCCACACCTAGAGTCCTGCGTCCAGTTATGGTCACCACACCATAAAAAAAGATGTTGAGACTCTAGAAAGAGTGCAGAGAAGAGCAACCAGGAGGATGAGGGGACTGGAGGCTGAAACATACGACGGACGGTTGCAGGAACTGGGCCTGGCTAGTCTAGGGAAGAGCAGGACCAGGGGAGACAGGAGAGCATCTTCCAATAGTTGAGGGGCTGCCCCAGAGAGGAGAAAGTGGGTCAAACTATTCTCTAAGGCCAGACAAGGAATAATGGATGGAAACTGAACAAGGAAAGATTCAACCTGGAAATTAGGAGAAAGATTTTCACAGTGAGAAAAATCAACCGATGGATAGAGAAGTTGCCTTCAGAAGTTGTGGGAGCTTCATCACTTGAGACTTTCAAGAAGAGACTGGGCTGCCATCTGTCAGAAATGCTGTAGGATCTCCTGCTTGGACAAGGGGTTGGACTAGATGACCTACAAAGTCCCTTCCAACTCTGGTATTCTATATTCAGTGGAACAGAAGTTGCGTTCGGAAGTTGTGGGAGCTTCATCCCTGGAGGCTTTCAAAAAGAGACTGGACTGCTATCTGTCAGAAATGGTGCAGGGTTTTCTGCTTGTGCGGGGGTTTGGACTAGATGACCTATAAGGTCCCTTCCAATTCTGAGTATCTGTTTTTGAAAGACTTAGAGGTTGCTATGTCTCCTTGCTGCTCTCTAGTGAGCTTCAGGATTTATGCAGCCAAGCTCTGGGAGATAATACAGCTTACACAGGAAGGAAGGAAGGAAGGAAGGAAGGAAGGAAGGAAGGAAGGAAGGAAGGAAGGAAGGAAGGAAGGAAGGAAGGAAGGAAAGAAAGAAAGAAAGAAAGAAAGAAAGAAAGAAAGAAAGAAAGAAAGAAAGAAAGAAAGAAAGAAAGAAAGAAAGAAAGAAGGATTATGATTATACCCACATATACCCACATATATTACGGTTTATCCTCTATTTCCCTGAGCATCTTTGCTGCTGTCCTCTGCACTCTTTCCAGAGTCTCAACATCTTTGTTTTATGTCGTGGTGACCAGAACTGGATGCATTATTCCAAGTGTGGCCTTACCAAGGCATTATAGAGCAGTACGAACACTTTACCTGGCCAACTGAGATGCCACCACAAATGTTCCTCTGTCAATTCTCGTCTTAATTCACCCAGCTGAGCAAACTTCACCCCTAATGGATGAGCTCTGTGACTGTTTCCCAACCTCTGTTCTTCTCTGCACTCTTTCCACAATCTCAACATCTTTTTTATAGTGCGGTGACCAAAAATTGGAAGCAAATGTTCCAAGCATGGCCTTACCAAGGCCTTATAAAGCAGGGGTCTCCAACCTTGGCCACTTGAAGACTTGGGGACTTCAACTCCCAGAATTGCTTTGCTGGCTTTGCTGGCTGAGGAATTCTGGGAGTTGAAGTCCACAAGTCTTCAAGTGGCCAAGGGTTGGAGACCTCTGTTATAAAGTGATATTAACACTAGATGTGATCTTGATTCTACCCCTCTGTTAATGCAACTTAGAATTGCCTTGGCTTTATAGGCAGCTGCAACACACGGCTGGCTCAGATTGAAGGGATCGTCCACTAGGACTCCAAGATCCCTCTCGCAGTTACTACCACTGGGAGGGTGAAAACAGCCTCCCCCGAGCTCCAGACGCCAGAAACACACCTGTTTCAAGACTTCAAGAATGTCCAGAAGGGCCATTTCTCCCCCTTCCAGAGCCTCCGCACAGACCCTGCGCTTACCTGCACCCAAAAAGGCCACGTGGAGACTCCTGGGAGGAGAGGGGCATGTTGGGCGGGGCCTGCCATTCGGTTCAACTCACAGTTGGGCGAACTGGATGTAAATTTAACATCTGGTTCGCCCAAACCGCCTGAATCTCACTCCACCCAATTCTGTTCAGTTTTGTCGAGGCAGAGCAAGGCAGGTTAAAAACAGGTGGCTTGGTAGATAGACTATGTGATGACCCAGAGGGGCGTGGTACAAAGGCAACACAGTCAGATTTAGCAACAAGAGTCTCCAATTTTGCCCCCAATGTCCAAGTTGCCTTCAGGCTGGAGAAAAAATTCTCCCAGGAACAGCCTTGGGCTGCAGGAAATTCAGTCCAAAACATGGTCAACACAAACTGTAACTTAAAATCCAAACAAACCAAATTGAAGCAATTAGCTTGACGGGGCAGGAGCAGAAATTTCAGACTTGAAAGCAAGGCAAGACTCACACAGTTGGGAAGATGCCAGGGGACCCAGATAAGCCACAATGATACAAGATAAAATCACATTTATTCCCAACAACTTGCTGTGCGCACCTCCCTGTTTAATACACCGTGTTCCCAGCTGCAGCTAATAAAGGGAATCAGGGCCCTTTCCTCCTCTGTAAACCATGCAACTCATGTTGCTCCCTTCTCCATTCCTCCCTGTGTGTCCTAGGATGAAGAGGGGGCCTGGGTCTTCCTCCGAATTCCCTCTCCCTTGTTCTACTCACCCCTGCTCTGCCCAACCGGACTTTGCCTTTCCCCAATTTCTTTCACAGCCAATGGAGCCACGCTCCGACTCCCTGTCAGCTGTTCAGCGTCCTCCTCCAAGTCAGATTTCGACAGGGGTGTGACCGTCTAGGGAGAGACATAGGTGCAAGAAGGCACCTGGGACCATTCTTCCTTCCAAGCGTTCTCGGGGTTAAACTACGTAGATGTTAGTTGAATGGCTGTTTTCCATACTGGTCTATGGAATCACCATATTCCTGTGGATGAGTTCAGCTGATGGCATCCCCCATCCAGAAGCTCTTCTGGATTCCAGACAAAGGCCTCATTCCAAAACCATCAAGCAGATTGCACCATCTTTGAGAGGCGCCATTGTGCTCGTGTGTTCCCTGAAATCCAGCCAAACTTCACAGAGCTAAATTTGAAAGCATTTCAGGCATCACATTTGGAATTCAAGTGAGCGAGTTGCTTGGGGGGGGGGGGGGGAAAGCTGAAGGCAGCCTTTTATTTTATTTTATTTTATTTTATTTTATTTTATTTTATTTTTGACTTGTCAATCACTTACAAGATAATAGGTGTAAGTATATACATCGTTATGAATACGTGGAATGGGTACATATAAGAAAAATGAAAGAAACAATAGGACAGGGACGGTAGGACCATCTGGCGCTGAGACACACCCACAAGCTGGAGAGAACAGATTCTTCCAGGCTGAGCACCAAGGAGAACTGGAGGTTGACCAGCCTCTGTGTCCGTTAGCTGGAGAAGGTCTCCCACCATCTCTGCATGAATTGGACCTTGGAGAGGACAAGGGGAGCTCTGTGGAAATGAAGCATCCATGAAAATCATCCTCGAATGATTATGAGGGGACTGGAGGCTAAAACATATTTAAAAATGGTTGCAGGAACTTGGCATAACTAGTCTACAGAAGAGAAGGACCAGGGGAGACAGGAGAGCATCTTCCAATATTGGAGGGACTGCCCCAAAGAGGAGGAGGAAGGGGGTCAAGCTATTTTTTAAAGCACCCGAAGGCCAGACAAGGAATCATGGATGGAAACTGA
Organism: Hydrophis major; assembly: GCA_033807585.1. Lineage (NCBI taxonomy): Eukaryota > Metazoa > Chordata > Lepidosauria > Squamata > Elapidae > Hydrophis > Hydrophis major. Next base: position 217,444,648 of record CM066331.1, read on the forward strand.
CCAAGGAGAGATTCAACTTGGAAATAAGGAGAGAGACAGAGACAGAGAGAACAATCAACCAATGGAACTGTTTGCCACCAGAAGCTGTGGCTGCTCCAACACTGGAGGTTTTTAAGAAGAGATTGGACAGACATTTGTCTGGAATGGTGTAGGATCCCCTGCTTGAGCTGGGGGGGGTTGGATTAGAAGACCTTCAAAGGTCCCTTCCAACTCTGTTATTCCTTCCTTCCTTCCTTCCTTCCTTCCTTCCTTCCTTCCTTCCTTCCTTCCTTCCTTCCTTCCTTCCTTCCTTCCTTCCTTCCTTTCTTCCTATTTAAAAAAGAAGTTTTAAGAAGAGACAGCCACTGGTCTGGAATGGTATAGGATCTCCTGCTTGAGGAGCGGATTGGACTAGAAGACCTCTGTTAAGTTCTGTGCATGGGTGCAAGGATGGAGACGAGCCAGTGAAACAGTGAACTTCAAACTCTTTATTTACATGTGAAACAGCTCAAACTCAACGGCCACGATGGGCCCCTTTATATAGGCAACTCTTAACTTATTTAACCAATGAAAACACAGGGAGCGCTAGCTCCATTAACCAATGGGAGAGGCTCGTTAATAGCCAATCAGATTCTCCTGAACGGACCAATCCGATGTCGCTATTATCGGCCAATCAGAAGTGCAGGGCCAGAACCCTGCACGTTGCTTCAAGCTCTTAATAATCTTTATTCAAGTACTAGCAAAAACCAAATCGCCTACCTGGAAATTGCGACATTTCTCACTGGAACCGTGTGGTTTTTCAGGTTCATATGATGGATGTAGACGGTTGAGGTGGGAGTGGAGCTTCTGTCCCATTAACAACTCGGCGGGAGTTTTATTGGTGACGCTGTGCGGAGTGATATGCTGCAAAGGAGTATCCGGTTAATCTTGTCTTCTATATCGCCATAGTCCATTTTATGCAAGGTTTCTTGACGAATTGTACCATGCGCTCAGCCCTTCTGTTGGCCGCAGGATGCACCGGCGAAGTTAGCGCATGTCGAATACCGCGGTCCGCCAGGTACTGTTCAAAAGATAGCGCAGTAAATTGGGGCCCGTTGTCGGATAACAGAACGTCTGGTAATCCGTATTTCGCAAAGAGTCTGTCTAGTTTCCTGATGACTGATTCGGTCGTTGTATTCCTCATTTCATGGATTTCAAGCCAGTTCGAGTTGGCATCCACCGTTAATTAGAATGTGTGTCCCTTGGTAGGACCCGCAAAGTCCAGATGAATACGGGCCATGGTCCCCTCGGTGTTTCCCATTCAGTTGGGGTTGCTTTCGGCGGGGCGTTACTTACTTCCTGGCATTTGTGACAGGCTTTTACCCATGTCTCTATCTGCTTGTCAATACCCGGCCACCCACGCGTAGCTTCATGTGAGGGCTTTCATACGCACGATGCCGGGGTGGCCATCGTGCAAGTTCCTTAGTATCACTGGTCGCAATCGCTCTGGGACGACAACTCTATCACCCCAGATAATGCAGCCCTTTTGGGAAAATAGTTCCGTTTGCCGATCTTGAATGGGCGTAGTTGTCAGGTATTGGTCCAACAGCCATCCCCGCTCGACCCAACTGACGACTCCTGCTAAAATGGGGTCGCGTTTCGTTTCTATCACAATATCTCGGCTGTTAATGGCGGCGTTCAAAGTGTCTCGATCTGCAGTGTTGTAACCGTCGGAGCGGGGTCATCAATGGTTTCTGGGAGTGGTGCTCGGTTCAATGCGTCAGCGTGGGGAATGGCCTTCCCGGGCGATGTTGCAACTTGTAATTGTATGCCACCAAGAATTCTGACCAGTGGGTCATTCTGGGAGATAATATATACGGTGTTGGCCTATCTCCCACTATTATTCCAAGCAAAGGTTTATGGTCAGTCACTATAATAAAGGCTCGGCCATACACATATTCATGAAATCTCTTAACTGCGGATTCTATAGCAAGGGCCTCCTTATCAATTTGACTGTAGTTGCGTTCTGTTTTTGACAACGTCTTTGAGAATAGGCAACAGGGGCTTCATTACCGTTTGGCAAAACGTGGCTTAAAATGGCGCCCACCCCGAATGGGATGCATCACACGTTATCGTTAAAGACAAAGTCTCGTTATACTGCATCAGAACAGCATCAGAAGTCAATAAATTTTTTACATGTCGAAATGCCTGTTCTTCTCTGTGTCCCCATACCCAGGTTGCTTTTTTGTCCAATAAACAATGTAGGGGTTCGGCTACGGTTGATTTGTGAGGCAGGAAAACATTATAAAAATTGATAAGGCTCAGAAAATCCTGGAGGTCGGCCTTGTTCCGGGGTTTTGGGGCGTTCTTGATTACCCTGAGTTTGTTATCGGTGGGGTGAATGCCTTGACTATCAATAAATATCCCAAAAATTCTACGCGATCTGTACATAAATAACACTTGTGTTTTTCAACTTTGAGACCTGAGTCTTTAAATCTCTGGAGAACCAACCTCAGGCGTTCCTTAAGTATTTTCTGAGTTGGGGCTGCGATTAACACATCATCAAAATATGGACAACACCTTTTATCCCTTGTAATAACCTTTCCATCAAGCTTGAAAGATCCTGGGGCTACGCTCACGCCGAACTGGAGTCGGTTACATTTAAACGCACCTTTGTGCGTAACAATTGTTTGCGCCTCTGCCATTTTTTGTCAACAGGCAGTTGTTGGTATGCCTGGGCTAAGTCTAGTTTAGCAAAGACTTTTCCGCCCCCAGGGAATGGAGGAGGTGTTGCACCACCAGTACCGGGTAAGTGTTTTGTTGAAGGGCGTGGTTCAGGGTGGCTCGGTAGTCCCCACAAATTCTTATCGATCCATCCGGCTTGATGGATGTCACGATTGGGGTTTCCCAGGGAGAGTGGTCGGTTGGCTCTAACACACCCTGGGCTATTAATTTATCAAGCTGCTCGTCAATCTTTGGTTTAAGGGCAAATGGAACGAGGCTTAAGGCGGATGGGAGCTATTTCGGGATTGAGGTTAAACGATATCGGGGTCCCCTTGTATTCGCCTAATTTTTCTGCGAAGACGTCCTGGAATTCATGGACGAGGTCTTCTTCCCAATCGCTGCTGCAGGTTTGGTGAATGCCGGCTACTTCAATTCCAAGTGGAGCGAACCATTGGAGGCCTAACAAACTAGGCTGATCCTTGTCGATTACAGTCAGGGGTAGGAATGCTGTACGGTTCTTAAACGATACCCGGACTCGGCTGGATCCAGCGACCAGGATTCGATTTCCTTGATAGTTCTTGAGTATGAGCCTTTGGAATCTGAGGTCTTGCCTCCGGACAGTAGGGATGAGCTGCTTGAGGGTCTTCCAGGAAGCCATCGAGAGGGATGATCCTGAATCGACTTCCATCAGGAGGGCTGGTTTTCGATGGCCACTTTCACTCGGACCTTTTTGGCGTCAAGAGATGAGGCGTGACCAATCGTGATCGTTTGGTGAGCCTCTTCTCGCTTCGTTGGGTGGGTTAGGGTTTTGTTTCTGAAGGAGTGGTTGTTCCATTGATGGTTCACGGGTTCTCGTTTCACGGGACGACTTCCTGTCAGTTGGCGATAGTTAGCCCCCCTTGAGGATTGGCTGGGTCCTGGCTAGCTTCTACAGACCCGTCCTATATGGCCTCTTTTCCTGCACACATGGCAGAGCGCGTCACGGAATTTGCATTCTGACCAGGGGTGGCTTGCTCCACACCCGGCGCATTGGTACTGCAATTTCTGGCGTTGGTCTCATTCGGACCGCAGTCAATGGACCTTTCCTCATCGCTTTCTGACGACGATTCGAGGTCCTCGTGGTGGGCTGTGTCTAGCTGTTCCTCTGACTGAGGTGAAATTTCGCAGGCTCATTGGCAAACTGGTGCGTGGGTGCGGCGCATTTGGGCAGCCGACTTCCTGGTTGCTTCTGCTGCAGTAGCTTCAGCTATGGCATCTTTAAGGCTAATGTCGCCCTTCGCCATTAGTTTACTCTGAGTGCCTGGTGCATCTAATCCCAGAACTATTCGGTCTCTTAGGGCTTCTTCTAAGTCGGCAAACTCACATAGGCCTCCCAGATTCCGGAGATCCGCGATGAAATCAGCAACACTTTCGCCCTTCCGCTGACTTCTCTGGTAAAATTCATGCCTTCTCACGAGCGTTGGCACAGTCGGTGCATAGTGGGCCCTCAGCAGGGGTTCGAGGACATCCCAGTCCATAGACTTTACTTCTGCCGGTTTTGCTAGTGCCTTGGCCATCTTGAATACGGTTGGCCCACAATGAGTTAAGAATACCACTCGTTTCTTTCCGGTAGTGGCATCCTTCAAATTGTTGGTTTCCAGAAACATCTGGAAGCGATCCATATATGAGTCCCAGTCTTCTTGTGCCGGGTCGAAAGGAGCGGGTGGTATGACGCTGCCAGACATGGTTCCGCCATTGGTGCGTTCAGCCACGTGCTCGGTTATGGTTCTTTGTTGTTCAGTAAGATCTGACGTCTCCACATCCCACCCTCGTCACCAGTGTTATGTTCTGTGCAGGGGCGCTAAGGAGGAGACGAGCCAGTGAAACAGTGAACTTCAAACTCTTTATTTACATGTGAAACAGCTCAAACTCAATGGCCGCAACGGCCTCCTTTATATAGGCAACTTTTAACTTATTTAACCAATGAAAACACAGGGAGCGCTAGCTCCATTAACCAATGGGAGAGGCTCGTTAATAGCCAATCAGATTCTCCTGAACGGACCAATCCAATGTCGCTATTATCGGCCAATCAGAAGTGCAGGGCCAGAACCCTGCACGTTGCTTCAAGCTCTTAATAATCTTTATTAAGTATTTATTGATTCACAACACCCTCCAAGGACCCAACTCTCTCATTCTTTCCTTCCTCCTTCCCTCCCTGCCTCCCTCGTTCTCTTCTTTTTTAAAAAAATGAGGTTTTTAAGAAGAGATGGCCACCTGTCTGGAATGGTGTAGGGTTTCCTGCCTCAGCAGGGGGTTGGACTAGACCACCTCCTGGGTCCCTTCCAACTCTGTGATTCTGTGATTCAGTGACTGGCATTCCAGATGGCCATAATATCTTGCAGAAGAAGAGACAGAGTGCAGAGAAATAATTGTTTTTTGTTTTTTTTAAAAGGAGAATCTATCTGGAATCTAGTTTGGATGGGCCAGCTTTTTGCAAAGGCAGAAAAATAATTCAGCAGCAACTTCCCACAGGTCTCTTCGCCTGCCTGCTTTGCAACGGAAGGAGAAAAGCCCAGGTTGCGACGGACAGAAAGAGAACACACTGGCGGTCTTCCTTGTGAAAAAGACAACAACCCCCCCTTTCGCAGGTGCACCTGTTTTTCCGCCTCGTTGCCCTCTTCTCTTCTTGGAGGAAAATGAAGAAGGATCCCAGTTCCAGATCAGCCTATGCCTCCCTTAAATCAGAATCGAGCTGGAAGGGACCTTGGAGGTCTTCTAGTCCAACCCCCTGCTCAAGCAGGAGACCCTATGTCATTTCAGACAAAATGGCTGTCCAGTCTCTTCTTAAAAGCCTCCACTGATGAAGCATCCACCACTTCTGGTGGCAAGCAGTTCCACTGGTTAATTGTCTTCACTGTTAGGAAGTTTCTCCTAAATTCCAGGTTGCTTCTCTCCTTCTCTCCTTCCATCTATTTCCTTCCTTCCCTCCCTCCCTCCTTCCTTCCCCATCTCTTCTTCCCTCCCTCCCTCCCTCCCTCCTTCCTTCCTTCCTTCCCCATCTCTCCTTCCCTTCCTTCCTTACTTCTCCATCTCTCCCTTCCTTCCTTCCTTCCTTCCTTCGTTCCCCATCTCCCCTTCCCTTCCTTCCTTCCTTCCCTCCCTCCTTCCTACCTTCCTTTATTCCCCATCTCTCTCCCTCCCTCCCTCCCTCTCTCCCTTCCTTCCTTCCCTCCCTCCTTCCCTCCTTCCTTCCCTCCCCATCTCTCCTTCCCTTCCTCCCTCCCTCCTTCCTTCCTTCCTTCCCCATCTCTCCTTCCCTTCCTTCCTTCCTTCCTTCCTTCCTTCCCTCCCTCCCTCCTTCCTTCCCCATCTCTCCTTCCCTCCCTCTCTCCCTCCCTCCCTCCCTGCTTCCTTCCTTCCTTCCCCATTTCATCTTTCCTTCCTTCCTTCCTTCCTTCCTTCCCCATCTCATCTTCCCTTCCTTCCTTCCTTCCGTCCGTCCTTCCTTCCTTCCCTTTCCCAATTTCCCACAGGAAATTCAAGCTGGGAAGGAATTGCTTTTGGGTGGGAAGTCCCTCAGGGTCTCCCACTCCCCCAAAGGGCAGTTGGCCAATGGAGGTGAATTTGGGGCACCCTAAACGGACTTTGTGATACCTGCTGGCCAAGGATGATGGGTGGTGAGATTCTCCAGAGGACTCCCAATTTGTAGAGATAGCATCATCACATTCCTTCTGACCCAACCTTGGAAGGAACCTTGAAGGTCATCCAGTCCAACACCTGCTCCAGACAAATGTCCATCCAATCTCTTCTTGAAAGCCTCCAGTGTTGGAGCATCCACAACTGCTGGTGGCAAGCAGTTCCACTGGTGATTTGTCCTTCCTATTAGGAAGCTTCTCCTTAATTCCAGGTTGCTTCTCTCCTCGGTTAGCTTCCATCTGTTGTTTCTTGTCCTGCCACTTAAGGGGCCTTGGAGAATAGGTGGGCCTGATTTAATCAGAGTAATTTAGAAGAACAGAGTTGGAAGGGACCTTGGAGGTCTTCTAGTCCAACCCCCGTCTCAAGCATCCTGGACAAAGGGCTGTGCAGTCTCTTCTTAAGAATCTGCAATGTTGAAGCGGCCACAACTTCTTTGGTGCTTTGGAAAATAAGTTGACCCCCGTCTCCTTTTGTGGCAGCCCCTCAAATACTGGAAGACGACTATCATGTTAGCCCCCCCGCTCCCCCAATCCTTCTTTTCTCTAGATTGGCCATATCCAGACCCTGCAAGTTTTCTTTGTGTGTTTTGGTCTCCAGGCCTTCGATCCTTTTCATTGCTCTTCTTTGCACTCCTTCATTTCTCCTTCAGGGAGTTCTCAACCTTCCTTCCTTCTTTTCTTTCTTCCTTCCTTCCTTCCTTCCTTCTCCATCTCTCCTTCCTTCCTTCCATCCTTCTCCATCTCTCCTTCCTTCCTTCCCTTCCTTCCTTCCTTCCTTCCCTCCCATCCTTCCCTCCTTCCTTCTCCATCTCTCCTTTCCTTCCTTCCTTCTTTCCTTCCTTCCTTCCTTCCTTCCTTCCTTCCTTCCTTCCTTCCTTCCTTCCTTCCTTCCCCATCTCTCCTTCCCTTCCTTCCTTCCTTCCTTCCTTCCTTCCTTCCTTCCTTCCTTCCTTCCTTCCTTCCTTCCTTCCATCCTTCTCCATCTCTCCTTCCTTTCTTCACTTCCTTTCTTCCTTCCTTCCCTCCCATCCTTCCTTCTTTTCTTCCTTTGTTCCTTCCTTCTTTCCCTTCCTTCCTTCTTTTCTTCCTTTGTTCCTTCCTTCCTTCCTCATCTCTCCTTTCCTTCCTTCCTTCCTTCCTTCCTTCCTTCCTTCCTTCCTTCCTTCCTTCCTTCCTTCCTTCCTTCCTTCCTTCCCATCTCTCCTTCCCATCTCTCCTTTCCTTCCTTCCTCCCTTTCTCCTTCAGGGTGTTCTCAACCTGTGATCCCAATCGAGCCCAACATTGAAGTTGCTGAACAAGATTTTTATTGATGTTCTATTATTGTACATTTATTATTTACATTTTATATTACAAAGGATTTTTATTGATTTTCTATGATTTGCCTTTTGTCAGGGCTTGAGAAACATCATGTTGTCTGGGATATTTAATGGCTTAAACAACACAGATGAAAATGAGGAAGACATTCTGCTAAGTGAGTTTTGCCCCCAACCTTTCCTGCTACCATTATGAAGTGAATCACTGCTGTTCTTAAGTTATTCACACCGTCGTTAAGTGAATCTGTCTTCCGCTGTTGACTTCGCTGGTCAGAAGGTCGCAAAAGGGGATCATGTGACCTCCCAGGGACACTGCGACCATCATAAATATGAGTCCGTTGCCAAATGTCTGAATTTGGATTACGTGACTGTGGGGAATGCTGCAATGGTCGTAAGTGTGAAAAAGGTCATAAGTCATTTTTTTTTCAGTGCCTATTCTGACCCAGGCTTCCTCAAACATAATCCATATCAAACTTATTTTAAAAGCAAAACCTATTTTATTGCAATGGGGGGGGAATTGTTTTCATTCCCAGCCAGAACTAATCTTAAATAGTTCCCCAAGATAAGCACGCACCTTTCAGTGCTGGAGAATGCTGGCAAAAACAGAAGGATCCAAATTAATTATAACAGAAACCAACTGAAGTACCGGAAAAAAACCAATCAGAGTTCACAGAGCTTCAAGGAGGACTCGGAATCTAATGGAACTGCTTTGTTTCCTGCAAAAGTTTTGCAATAGAGGTCTGACTTTTATTCCTGATGGGCGGAGCAATCACCTGCTCTTGCCTTCTAGCAGTCCTGTGCGCAGGCACCCTGGGAACAGGCTCCCCTTCTTCCTCTGCCTCGCTGCTGCCAGACTCCAAAGGCTCCTGTTCTGATCCAAACCTGGTTCCACGCGAGGAAACACAAGACAAAGGTACCAGTACAACTTTTTAATGTTTCATTTACGAATCCTGTTTCTTCACCTGCTTCCAACTAATTAGCTCCGGCAAGAAAGCGCCTAGACAAGTTTTTGCAAGGCTGCCAAGAACAACAGATAAAGTTGCCAAGAAATAGTTCAAACACAAAGAGTCTCCAGACACCAAGTAAGAGAATCCGAACGTCCACAAGGCTTGAAGTGCAAGAACTTCTTTGCTTCCTGCAAAGAGCTCCAGTTTCTCAGCTGGCTTTTATCCCTTAAGGGAGGGGCCATGACCTTGCAGCCTTACTCCCGAGTCGCCTGTGCTGCTGCAGCTGCTCTTCCCTTCGAGCAGCTCTGCGCGCACACATGCTGGACACAGGCTCCCCTGGTTCCTCTTCCTCACTGCTGCCAGCCTCCACCATCTCCGATGGCAGCACCCCACTCCCAAATGGTCCTGGCCCCATCTCTGCATCGGACGCAGGACTCTCGTCCGAATCCTTTCCAGACTCTTCTTCTCTCTCCAGATTCTTCCCCACTATTCGATTCCACTGCCGTCTGCACCGACTGCCGGTGAACCACAACAGTGACATACCAACTCTGAACAGTTACTATTGTTGTCAGTTGACTGTACGACTGATGTTTTAAACATGCATTTTAAAGGCTTGACAATCTTACCTATATATATTTTGGGTTCTATTTTTCTATGGATGTATTTGGGCTGACGGGACTTTGGGGCAACTTCTCCCTGATACCCATGTGCCAATTTCCTTCCATCCACAAACAAGGCCCGGAGCATTTAAACTCAAGAACTCTGCACCGACAATAAACCGAATTTGGTGATCTGCCAAACGCTGGATGCCTTGTAAAATTCAGCCCATTTATTTCCTGGCTTGCAGCATCTCCCCAAAGTCCATTTTAAAATGTGGCCACTAAAAACTATTTGCAGCCTCCTCTCATCCCATCTCCTGGCCTCTTCTGGGTCTCCCAAGAGGAATGGTGGCTTGCCGGCTTTGCAGCTCCCGCTCAGGGCACCTGAGCTGCAGCTGGCGAGGCTGGGAGCAACAATTCACAGGTGTGATGGCGGCCAGACGCGAGTGCACCTCTGGCCTTGATCTATTGACCTGATAAGCACGGGAGCCAAACCTTGGAGCATCAACATACGGAGAGAGCTGGATGCAAACAAATGCCAGAAATGTGTATTTCTTCATCTCTGGAATTTGTTTTTTTCTCCTTTGCAGCAAAACTACCTATCTCTCCACATTAGTTTGCAAAGTCTCTCTTGTGCGCCAGGAGTTTTACTGTTTGGGGTACTTTGTTGCAAACATCACAACTACTCTGCAAATTTTACATCTGGCTGGAGGACTACACCAAGCCTGAAATCCACATGGCGCATAGGAGTCTCTCTATGCATCTGCCGCAAAGAACGCCGGTTTCCATCTCCATGAGGGGTGGGTGGGAATTCGCTTGCTTTTCGTTGTCATGTTTTGCAGAAGAGCCTGGGGCATTTTGGGGCGGTGCAAGGGGGGCCTTTGCGTTGTGGTTCTCAGCTTTGCAAGGTCAGAAGAAGGAAAGGAAGTCCCCAATCCCCTTCAAGCTATTTTTTTACCTGAAAGATTTTCTTGTTTTCCCTCCAACATATTTTACTTTTAAACAGAACAGTGGCCTGTGGGCCATTGAACATATATATGGTAATGTAAGAAGAAGGATTGTTTTCCATCTAAAGTTTCTTGGGTGTGTGTGTATGTGTATTAAACTCAGATACATTTTTAGGAGTAAACATACCATCACTGAGGGCTGTGCGTGCAAATTGGTAATAAAGTAATAATAATAATAAAGGACAATTTTATTTTTTCTCCATGGAAGTGTTTCATATTGGAGGGGATACAGATTCCTCTCTCTCTCTCTCTCTCTCTCACACACACACACACACTCACTCTCATTCTTACTCTGTCTCTGTCTCATACATGCTTGCTCTCTGTCTCTTTCTCAATCAACTGATTTAGATTAACAGATTTGGAAGGGACCTTGTAGGTCATCTAGTCCAACCCTCTGCCAAGCAGGAGACCCCACACCATAATCTCTTTTTCTCTGTGTGTCTTTTCTTTCTTTCTTTGTCTGTTTCTTTCTCTCTGTTTCTCTCTCTTTGTCTCCCTCTCTTTCTTCTCTCTCTCTCTCTCTGTCTTTCTCTCTCTCAGACACACTCTTTCTCTCTGTTTCTCTCTCTGTATGTCTGTATCTCTAGGCATGTCTGTCTGTCTGTCTGTCTGGTCTCTGTCTTTCTTTCTCTCTTTCTCTGGTTGTTTTGAATTTCTTGGCTGCCTAACCAACCCAGTTTTTTTTTTTTTTTTTTACCAAGGTAAAAATAAAAGTAAGGTGCACCAAGAAGTGTTGATTCCAGAGACCTGTGGTTGACTGTGGTCTGGATTCCCAGGAGGGAGCGAGGGAGGGCCTGCATTGCAGAGGAGCAAGAGACAATTGGGCTGAGAGAGCTTGTGTGGGAGAAAGAGGGTGAAGATGGCGCCTCCCTAACAGTTCCCAGGGCAAATGTTTTAATGCGGGTGGTAGCCAGCTTTAGTTTGGCAAAATTCTGTCTGTGGGTGAGGGACCATAAAGAAACTTGCTTGGAAGGGTCACAAGGGGTCTTTCTTGCACAGAATGGAGTAGAACAGCACTTCTCAATCCTGGTGTCAGGATTCCGGCAGTGACGCTAAATAAATCATGAGCTTTGAGCCAAGCTTCAAAAACCTCAGAGGATTTGTTAAGAGCTAACATGTCCGGCATTGCCTGGGTGTAGCCGTATTTGTAATTCATTGTCACCTTTGACCCGGGTTTCCCCCCACCCCTCTATCCTAATTCATAGTCTCCAATGGGACACATCCATAGCCAAAAGTCATCAATCATGTTCTCCAACTGGAGATTTGCACGGCATAAACTCCAGTCGCTTCGTTATAATCTTTGCAAGATGTGAATGGAATACACTTTCAGTTTCCAAGTTGCTGCACTGCTCTTTCCAACTGCTTCCCCTCCCAGCCACCCTTTCTGTCGGCAACTATAAAACGGGCATAGAAATGTTTTATGAGTTGACACTTGGCTAATTTACCCCAAATTGCGTAAAAGTGATTTGTCTTGGAGTAATGACACATGAACCCCTGACCCACTACTACAGAGACATTCAAACTGATTTCAATCTTACCACATCTCCTAAAATACACGACGTAAATCTCCCAAAGTATTCCTGTCAAGAGGAACATTCGTGAGGCAATTTGTGAGGTAAAAGATCAGTCGATGACACTGTTTTGTACAGCACAGATTGTCCTTGAATTACTGCCATTCGTTTGAGGACCATTTGAAGCTACAACAGGGCTGAAGGAAGGGACTTACAACGGGGCTGTCACAGGAAGAAGGTTGTAGCCCCTGAGTGAAGGAGAAGAAACAATGAGTGGAAGGACATTTGAACTTTGGCTCGAGAATCATGTTTTAATTAGGGCGATTGCTGGAATCCGGACAGCCGACTTGGAAATGAGCAGAAATTTCATGACAGTGGGAACAATTAATGGCTTCCCTCCAGAAGTTGTGGGTGATCCATCACTGAAAGTTTTGAAGAAAAGGTTGGGCGACCATTTGCCTGAAATGGTATAGGGTCTACTGCTGGAGCAGGGGGTTGGACTAGAAGACCTCACAGCTCCCTTCCAGTCCTATGATTCTATGAGATGGACAGATATATTGATGGACAGACAGACAAGACAAGATAGGCAGAGAGAGAAAGATGATAGATGCTGTATGATAGAATATAGAATGGAATAGAATTAAGAATAGAATAGTCTAGAATAGCCTAGAATAGAATAGAATAGAATAGAATAGAATAGAATAGAATAGAATAGAATAGAATAGAATAGCAGAGTGGGAAGGGACCTTGGAGGTCTTCTAGTCCAACACCCTGCACCACTTCAGATGAAGGGTTACCCAATCTCTTTTTAAAAGCTTCCCGCACTGGAGGATTCACAACTTCTGGAAGCAACTTCTGATGAATTGTTCTCACTGTCAGGAAATTTCTCCTTAGTTCTGCTTTTCTCCTTGATTAGTTTCCACCCATTGTTTCTTCTCCTGCGATAGATAGAAAGAAAGAAAGAAAGAAAGAAAGAAAGAAAGAGAGAGAGAGAGAGAGAGAGATGAGAGAGAGAGAGAGAGAGAGAGAGAGAGAGAGAGAGAGAGAGAGATGGATGGATGGAGATAGATAAGGATGGATAGATAGATAGATAGATAGATAGATAGATAGATAGATAGATAGATAGATAAGGATGGATAGATAGATAGATAGATAGATAGAGATAGATAGATAGATAGAGATAGATAGATAGATAGATAGATAGATAGATAGATAGATAGATAGAGATAAGAGAGAGAGAGAGATGAAAGATAGAGAGAGAGAGAGAGAGAGAGATGAAAGATAGAGAGAGAGAGAGATGAAAGATAGATAGATAGAGATAGATAGATAGATAGATAGATAGATAGATAGATAGATAGATAGATAGATAGATAGATAGATAAGGATGGATAGATAGATAGATAGATAGATAGATAGATAGATAGATAGATAGATAGATAGATAGAGATATGGATGGATAGAGATATAGATAGATGAGAGAGAGAGAGAGAGAGAGAGAGAGGGAGGGAGGGAGGGAGGGAGGGAGGGATGGATAGATAGATAGATAGATAGATAGAGAGAGAGAGAGAGAGAGAGATAGATAGATAGATAGATAGATAGATAGATAGATAGATAGATAGAGATAGATAGATAGATAGATAGATAGATAGAGATATGGATGGATAGAGATATAGATAGATGAGAGAGAGAGAGAGAGAGAGAGAGAGGGAGGGAGGGATGGATAGATAGATAGATAGATAGATAGATAGAGAGAGAGAGAGAGAGAGAGAGAGAGATAGATAGATAGATAGATAGATAGATAGATAGATAAGGATGGATAGATAGATAGATAGATAGATAGATAGATAGATAGATAGATAGATAGATAGATAGATAGATCATAGATAGGTAGATAGACAGACAGACAGACAGATAGATGATAGATAATAGATAGATAATAGATAGATAATAGAGGATAGATAGAAGATAGATGATAGATAGATAGATAGATAGATAGATAGATAGATAGATAGATAGATAGATAGATAGATAGATTTAAAAATACAGGTGAAACTCGAAAAATTAGAATATCATACAAAAGTTCATTTATTTCAGTAATGCAACTTAAAAGGTGAAACTAATATATGAGATACTCATTACATGCAAAGCAAGATAGTTCAAACTGTGATGTGTCATAATTGAGGTGATTATGGCTTACAGCTTATGAAAACCCCAAATCCACAATCTCAGAAAATTAGAATATTACATGCAATTATACATAGAACAATATCGGACCTCTGAAAAGTATAAGCATGCATAGGTAATTTTTCAAGTTTCACCTTTAGATACATAGATGAATAGAAAAAATAGATAGACACATGATTGAAAAAAAAAAAGAGGGCTGTGAAAATATTTACAGACCCCTCACATCCCGGACATAAGCTGTTTCAACTCCTTCCCTCAAAACGACGCTATAGAGTCCTGCACACCAGAACAACTAGACACAAGGACGGTTTTTTCCCCAAATGCCATCACTCTGCTAAACAAATAATTCCCTCAACACTGTCCAACTATTTACAAAGCATACACTACTATTACTGTTAATCTTCTCTTCATTCCTTATCACCCATCCCCTCCCATTTGTGACTGTATGACTGTAACTTTGTGGCTTGTATCCTTACAATTTATATTGACTGTTTCCTAGTATGATTTGATTGTTGATTGTACCTCATGACTATCATTAAGTGTTGTACATTAGGATTCTTGATTCTTAATGAATGTACCTTTTCTTTATATATACTGAGAGTATTTACACCAAGACAAATTCCTTGTCTGTCCAACCACACTTGGCCAATAAAGTATTCTATTCTATTCTCTAGATGGGTGGGTGGATGGATGAAACAGTTTGCCTTCAGAAGTTGTAGGGTTGTGACTGCTCCATCACTGGAGGTTTTCAAGAAAAGATTGGACATCCATTTTCTGGGATGGTATAAGGACTCCTGCCTTGAGCAGGGGGGTGGACTAGAAGACCTCAAAGGTCCCTTCCAGTCCTATGATTCTACAAGATAGATAGTACATTTGATGGACAGACAGAAACACAAGACAAGATAAGGAGAGAAAGGGAGAGAGGTGATAGATACTGTTAGATAGATAGATAGATAGATAGATAGATAGATAGATAGATAGATAGATAGATAGATAGAGATAGATAGATAGATAGATAGATAGATAGATAGATAGATAGATAGATAGATAGATAGATAGATAGGAGAGAGAGAGACACACACACACACACAGAGAGAGGCGGGGGGATGGATGGATGGATGGATGGAACAGTTTGCCTTCAGAAGTTGTGGCTGCTCCATCACTGGAGGTTTTCAAGAAAAGATTGGACATCCATTTTCTGGACTAGAAGACCTCAAAAGTCCCTTCCATCCCTGTGATGCTATGATTCATCGATCCTCAAAGTTTGATGAGAGTTTCCGAGAGGTAAGAAAGATTTGGTGTAAGGAAAGGAGAAAAAAAATCAGGGAGCAGTTGGGGGCATAGGCTTCCCACCTCAACCATCTTCCTGCAAACAATATTTCACCTGGCTTTATGGACCTTAGTCAATCATTGCCGTTCCTGCTTAATATTTACCTGGAAGTGTTGGGAAGACTATTAATGTTACATTTGCAAGAACCAGGAGTGAAGGATGCTTATGCAGCCCCAACTCCTTGTAACCCTTGCAAAACACGAGTAATAATGCCTGTCGAACAAGGTGCTGTGGGGAGGAGGTGCAGGTGCAGAGTTTACGGGAAACTTTCCCATTAAGGCAAGGAGGGGAGGAGAATTCCCAGCCTAGGTTCATTTTCCTGCCCAAAGGTACAGTCACTTTGGGATGCCCCTCCTGAGGGATCCTGCCATGGTCAGAAAGGTGCAACCTGCGGTGAGCGACATTTGCCATTTCCTTCCAATCCAAACTCAATCCGGTTTGAATGTAGATGCTGGTCTCACCTGGGCCTGGGATTTGCAATATTTAGCCTGCCTCACCAGGTGTGTTTTTTTATTCTCTTTAAGGCACCTGCAGCAGAAGACTTGTCTGTCGGAAACGTCATTTGCAAAGCTGCCTCTGGAAAACCACGGAGCATCGTCCCACCAAAACGGTCCTTCTCGCTGGTGGGGTTTGCAACCTGGAGATCTCTTCCACGTATTTGTCCAGGTAATCCCTTCTTCCGAGATGCTCCTGGGTGTACTTAACTTTGATCTTAGTTTCCGTGGTCATCCTGATTTTCCACATGCCTGGGCTTTTGACTCCCAGAATTCCCCGGCCAGCATGGATGGCTGGGGAATTCTGGGAGTTGAAGTCCAACCGGCTTAAAGTTGACAAGATTGAGACCTTTTTGAGGTAGGCTAAAAGGAGGGTGGCACAACTGTGGTGTGGGTTCCTGGCCCTTACTTAGCAGACCCACCTTATCAAGTTTCCATCTTGTTAAACCAGAATATGGTTGTTTGTTCCAATGTTGCCTTAACAGGAATGGAGACTTTCCTTTCCTTTCGTTTCTCCCACTTCCTTTCCTTTCCTCTTTCCTTTTCTTTCTTTCCTTTCTTTTCCTTAAAAATAAACTGCATTTTAAAAAGCTTGGAGATTGAATGGATGCGGAAATAGAAGATGGATAGAAAAATAGATAGATGGATGGATAGATAGATGGACAGATAAGAAGATAATAGAGGATGAATGGAAGGATATAAAGACAGATAGACAGATAATGGATGGACGGATAGTGATAGATAGATAGATAGATAGATAGATAGATAGATAGATAGATAGATAGATAGATACTGTGTTTCTCATATAATAAGGCCGGGTCTTATTTTTTTTTGACCCCCGAAAAAACGGCTAGGCCGTCTTTTCGGGGGTGACTTAATTCCCCCCCTTGCATCTTCGGGCAGACGGATGGCGACGGCTTGGATGTTGACCTCGGCGTTGGTGGGGTACCTCATATCGGGGTCAACACAGGCAGCACCATATCTGGGTGTGCCACAAAAGTACTTCCTAATGGCAATCCCCCCCATTCCCCCCCATTTCGCATGTTTTAATATAGGCCTTAATTTGGGAGGAGGGGCTTAATTTTATTTCATGCCTATAAAACATGCTGGGATTTCCTATTGGGGGAGGCCGTATTGTTGGAGAAACAGGGTAGATAGATAGATAGATAGATAGATAGATAGATAGATAGATAGATAGATAGATAGATAGATAGATACTTGTTTTCTGAGGTTCTCGCGGGTATTTGTATGTGGATTTTTGGTTATTCGGGTTTTCTCCCGTATAAGATTGGAAGTATCTAGGCAACGTTTCGATGAAGTCTCATTCATCATCTTCAGGCTTGTGTCTTCAGCTCTGTGCTTCTCAGAGTGATGTGAGCTTGCAGCTGCTTCTTCCTTTTAACTGCTAGTGGGGGTGTGACTTGATTGGGTGGGGGCTTGGCTGTGTTCTGATTGGGTGTGGGTGTGTTCTCATTGGTTGGGGCTTTGGCTGTGTTCTGATTGGTTGGGGGGTTGGCTGTGTTCTGATTGGCTGGAGGCGTGTTCTGTTCAGGTGGGGGCTTGGTGTGCTCAGGTTAGTCTTAGTTGCTGGGGGAATTGAACTGGTGAGCTGTGATCTTGCTGTTTGGCTTTGAGTTCGTGGTCGTGCTGCATCTTCATGGTGGGGGTCAGTTCGCTTCATGTATGGCTCAGAGGGGTTTGAAGTGGGTAGTGATGCAGCTGCAGTGCGGCTTCTGGTCCGTGGTCGTGTCTCATCTTCTGTGTGGGTGTGAGTCTGCTTTCTACGTGGAAGTGTGGTGGTGGCATCTTGTGTGGCTCTCAGGGGTGTGGGTCTGGTGTCATTCTTCATGTTAGGTACTCGTCTGTTCATGAGGGCGGGTTTCCAAATGGCTGGTAGGCGGGAGGTATCATCTCGTTTATTCATGCTGTGTGGGCGTTTTTCTATCTCTATGGCCTCTCTGATGATTCTGCTGCTGAAGTGTTCGGTTTTGGCGATGGTTCTGATATTTTTAAAGTCAATCTCATGTCCTGTGGCTTTGAGGTGTTGGACCAGGGAAGAGGTCGGTTCTTCCTTTTTGATTGAGTTCTTATGTTCTTCAATGCGTGCACCTATTCTTCTGTTAGTCTGTCCAATGTATGTGGTGGGGCAGGCAGTGCAAGGGATTTCATATACTCCTTGATTTTCTAACTCGATTTTGCCCTTAGGGTTTCTTAGGATGGTGGATATCTTTCTGTTTGTGCAGAATGCTGTCTTAATGTTGTGTTTTTGGAGGATCTTGCTGATTTTGTCCGTAGTGCCTTTTATATATGGGAGGAGGGCTTTGCCATTCTCTTGTTCTTTGTCTTGGATTTTGGCTGGGGTTTCTTTTTGGATTAGGTGGGTGATCTTCTTTCTTTGGAATCCATTGGCTGTCAGCACGCCGGTGAGAGTGTGTAGTTCGGTCTCTAGGTATTGTTCGTCGGCTAAGCATTTTGTTCTGGAGATGAGTGTCTCGGCTACGGAATTGATCTGTGCTGGGTGGTGGTGTGAGAGTGTGTGTAGATAGCGGTTTGTATGTGTTTTCTTCTGGTAGATGGTATGTCCTAGGGAGCCATTGGATTTTTTTGTATACCAAGACATCTAGGAAGGGGAGTTGGTTGTTAGCTTCTGTTTCCATGGTGAATTGTATTTTGGGGTGTAGGCTGTTGAGGTGTGTGAGGAACTTGTTCAGTTTTTCTTTCCCGTGTGGCCAGATTATAAAGGTGTCATCTACGTATCTGAGCCAGAGTTTGGGTTTGTGATCATATTTTTCTAGAGCTTGTGTTTCAAAGTGTTCCATGTAGAGGTTAGCGATGACAGGTGAGAGGGGTGATCCCATGGGTGCTCCTTCTATTTGTTTGTATTTTTGTCCATTGTAGGTGAAGTATGTATTGGATAGGCAGTGGTTGGTCAGATCTAGGATGTGCTTGGGGGGGTTGTATTTGTTTTGGATGGCTGTCAAGGCTTCTTTTATTGGCACTTGGGTGAAGAGGGATATGACATCGAAGCTCACTAGTAGGTCACTGGGTTGTAAGTTTTGTTTCTTTATGATCTCGATGAACTGGAATGAGTTTCTTACGTGTGAGTTGATGGATTCTGCATAGGGCTGTAGTTGTTTGGCGAGAAATTTGGCTAAGTTTTGTAGAGGTGAGCCTATGGAGCTGACTATTGGTCTGAGTGGGGTTCCTTCTTTGTGTATCTTGGGGAGACCATAAAGCTTAGGGCATCTGGATGATTTCTCTCCGTGGATGATTCTTTGCTGGATTTCTTCGCTGATGGGGAAGGCTTTTATTTTGGATCTGGTGGTTTTTTCTAGGTAGGTGGTGGGGTCTGTCTTTAGGGGTTTGTATGTGGGGTCTTGGAGTAGGTTGGTTAACTTGGATTGGTAGTCAGATGTGTTCATAACCACTGTCGCGTTGCCCTTGTCTGCTGGTAGGATTATTATGCTGGTGTCTTCTTTCAGGTTAAGTAGTGCAATTTGTTCTTCTTTGGATAAGTTGCTTTTGGGTGGTTTGCTAGTGCAGAGGATGTTGGTGATTTCGAGTCTGATTCTATCAGCATCATCAGGGTTGGTTGCAGTGCCTGCCCCACCACATACATTGGACAAACTAACAGAAGAATAAGTGCACGCATTGAAGAACATAAGAACTCAATCAAAAAGGAAGAACCGACCTCTTCCCTGGTCCAACACCTCAAAGCCACAGGACATGAGATTGACTTTAAAAATACCAGAACCATCGCCAAAACCGAACACTTCAACAACAGAATAATCAGAGAAGCCATAGAGATAGAAAAACGCCCCCACAGCATGAATAAACGAGATGATGCCTCCCGCCTACCAGCCATTTGGAAACCCGCCCTCAAAAACAGACGAGTACCTAACATGAAGAATGACACCAGACCCACACCCCTGAGAGCCACACAAGATGCCACCACCACAATTCCACGAAGAAAGCAGACTCACACCCACACAGAAGATGAGACACAACCACGGACCAGAAGCCACACTGCAGCTGCATCATTACCCACTTCAAACCCCTCTGAGCCATACATGAAGCGAACTGACCCCCACCATGAAGATGCAGCACGACCACAAACTCAAAGCCAAACAGCAAGATCACAGCTCACCAGCTCAAATCCCCCAGCAACTAAGACTAACCTGATCACAACCAAGCCCCCACCTGAACAGAACACGCCTCCAACCAATCAGAACACAGCCAAACCCCCAACCAATCAGAACACAGCCAAAGCCCCAACCAATGAGAACACCCCCCCACCCAATCAGAACACAGCCAAGCCCCCACCCAATCAAGTCACACCCCCACTAGCAGTTAAAAGGAAGAAGCAGCTGCAAGCTCACATCACTCTGAGAAGCACAGAGCTGAAGACACAAGCCTGAAGATGATGAATGAGACTTCATCGAAACGTTGCCTAGACACTTCCAATCTTACTTGGGAGAAAACCCGAATAACCAAAGATCCACATAGATAGATAGATAGATAGATAGATAGATAGATAGATAGATAGATAGATAGATAGATAGATAGATAGATAGAGAGAGAGCACAGAACAAGGGTCAGCTGGAAAAGGTGTCCTTGCCTTCCTTCTCATCCCCTCTGACACCCTGGCTCTCCCTCTCTGTATTTCAGCCTGCAAGACCAGCCATGGGCTGCAAATTTTCGGACAGGTGAGCTGGTCTTCCTTGCTAGCTTCGCTTCCCAGGTCCAGGGGGGGCTCCTATGGGAGAGGGGGCAAGGCTACAGGTGCTTGGGTTTCTTAGCCTGGAATTTGGGGGGGGGGCTCTGAAATCAATGTCCATCTGGCTCAGGGTTACTGACTGGTCAGTAGGGTCCTTCTAGGCTTCATCCTATAGAAACTTTAATTAGGACAAGCAAAGATGAAGAATAGAGTTTGGGAAGGGAAAATGCCTGGCATTGCAGCTTCATAGTCCAAGTTGAAGCCCCCTGGCCTGCTGTTAATTATGTCATTTTTAATTTTAATTTAATTTAAGTTGATTTTAGTTTAGTTTAGTTTAGTTTAGTTCAGTTCAGTTCATTTTATTTTAGTTGTCTTGTGTTGAGTTGAACTGAGTTGAATTGAGTTATTTTATTATTTCATTTTAGTTACGCTAAGCTCAGTTATTTTATTATTTTAGTTTTTTTTTCGTTTCGTTATTTTATTATTTTATTTCATTTTAGTTTATTTAGTTTCATTTCTTTATTTGATTATTTTGTTTCATTTTAGTTTACTTCAGTTATTTTATTACTTTAGTTTAGTTTCATTATTTTATTCCATTTTATTTTAATTTGGTTATTTTATTATTTTATTTCATTTCAGTTTAGTTTAGTTTATCAGTTTATTAGCTTCTTTAATTTTAATTTAGTTTACTTTAGTATAGTTATTTTATTATTTTACTTCATTTTAGTTTAGTTTAGTTATTGTATTAATTTTAGTTTCCTTTAGTTATTGCATTAGTTTAGTTTAATTTTGTTCTGTCCCCTCATTAGCATTCTTGAGATACCCGCGCTTTGATTGGCCAAAGCGCGGGGCACTCTGATTGGTTAGGCGAGCCGCGCCGATTGGCTCGCTAAGAATCTCCCGCGATTGGTCTATTCGAATCACGGGAGATTCAAAGCGGTGCCTTTGGCCGCGGCCGCTGCGGCTAAAGGAATAAAAGCCACGAACCTTTTCTATAGCGCCAGTTCGGTTCCTACCCCAATAAAAGAGCATGATTTGAAGTCACTGACTCCTGGCATCATTTCCGAAGACACGACACTGGCGACGAAGGTGGGATCCAGACCCTGAACCGAACCACGTGTCCGACGGAAGCCAGACGAATCTCCACGATGGCAAAAATTGCACCCCCCGCACCCTTCAACCCCGCCACCGAGGACTGGGAATCGGACTCCGACCGATTCCGCATGTTCCTCGAGTGCAGCGATCTGAAGGACGCCACCGGCCTCATGAAGCGCGCCGTCTTCCTGACCCACTGCGGGACCGAGGTATTCAAGTTGGCCAAGGCACTCGCCAAACCCGCCGACGCGACCGCGATGGACTGGGACGTCCTCGAGCCAATACTTCGGCGGCACTACGCTCCAGAGGTACCCATCCTAATCCGATACAACGAATTCTACCGTCGGGACCAACGGTCGGGTGAGAGTTTCAGCGACTTCGTCACCGAACTACGGCGCCTAGGGGGGCTGTGCAAATTCAACAACCTGAACGACGCCCTGCGAGACCGAATCGTGCTCGGCCTGTGGGACCCCGTCCTCCAGAGCCGTCTGATGGCCAAGGGCAACATCAGCCTTGCAGACACCCTCACCGCAGCTGCAGCCGCCGAAGCGACCCGAACATCCACCGACCGCATGCGCCGACCGAACGCTGGGGACCGCAGCGGAAACAACCACCCTGCAAGGTCGGCCGAGGCCCAACCCGAGACGACCACCCACCAGGGCGATTTCCACTCGGCATCGGGCACTTCTGACGAAGAGGAGGAAATTCATCACCTCCAGGCAGGCCGCGACCCACGGAACCGGCAGGGTCGTAAGTCGAGGACCAACTGCCGGTTGCGGAGGTGACCACCCCAGGTCCGAATGCCGGTTTTTCGAGTCGATCTGCCGGCATTGTGACAAGAAGGGACACATCGCCCGCGTCTGCCGCCTCAAAAAGAACCGCAGCCCGCCCCGATGGGACCAGAGCGAACAGAGGAGAGAGAGCACACCACCCCGGACCAGAGATCGCCCCTCTGACAACAGATGGGACCAGAACGGACGATCCCTATGAGGCGGCGAGACCCGGCGAAGAGAGGAGACCCATCAGACGGTCACCATCGGCCACGCCACAACCAATGATGCCCGGAAGGTCCACGTGGAGGTAGGCATCGAGGGCGAGCCATGCAAAATGGAGGTGGACTCCGGGTCCTACCTCTGCATGATAGCATGGCAAGAAATAAAGCGCTTGGTGCCTACCATCCAAAGGAAAAGCCTAGACAGCCAGAGACTAATTGTAAAGGACTACCAGGGAAACCGCATCCCGGTAGTCGGAACCAGACAGTTCAACATAACATACAAAGGGTGCACCTAAAGGCTTCCCCTGACAATCGTCGATCGCGACCGCCCAAGCCTACTGGGACTGTAATGGTTCGCCCCGCTCAGCATCGCAGTCACGGGAATCAACCACGTCACCGACGACAGCTGGAAGCAACAACTGGCCCGGGAATTCCAAGAGGTCTTCGACAGAAACCTAGGCAAATACCGAGGGCCCCTTATATCATTCAACCTAGACCCAAACGTTCCCCCAAAACGCCTGAAACCAAGGCGGGTGCCATTCGCACTTAAACCCAAGATAGACGAGCAAATTGACAAGCTCGTCAAACAAGGGGTCCTACAGCCCATAGACCACGCCCGGTGGGAGACCCCCATAGTCACCCCGATCAAGCCCGATGGGTCGGTGAGGATCTGTGGGGACTATAAGGCCACCCTAAATGGCGCGTTGCAACAAAGCGCCTACCCCGTCCCAGTAGTGCAACACCTAATGCATTCACTGGGAGGGGGCAAGGTTTTCGCCAAACTCGACCTCGCCCAGGCATACCAACAGTTGCCAGTTGACGAGGAAACGGCAGAAGCGCAAACCATAGTCACCCACCGGGAGCATTTAAATGCAACCGGCTCCAATTCGGAGTCAGCGTGGCACCGGGAATATTCTAAAGCCTAATGGAAAGACTATTACAAGGCATCAAGGGGGTGGTACCGTATTTCGACGACGTCTTAGTGTCGGCAACCAACCAAGCCGAACTAGAGGGTCGCCTAAGGGAGGTCCTAACCAAATTCAAAGAGACCGGGCTCAAAGTAAAGAGGGAGAAATGCCAATTATACACGGAACGGGTAGAATTCCTAGGATATCTCCTAGACCATCACGGCATTCACCCCACAAACCAAAAAATCAAGGCCATCAAAGAAGCCCCCACACCCAAGTCGAAGACGGAACTACAGGCATTCCTTGGGCTACTTAACTTTTACAATGTTTTCCTGCCCCAAAAGGCGACGGTGGCGGAGCCCTTGCATAGGCTCCTGGACAAGGCGGCGACCTGGACTTGGGGGAGACGCGAGCAAGCCGCCTTCCAGAGAACAAAGGACCTCGTTACTTCGGACACCGTCCTTATACAGTACAACGAGACCCTACCCCTGGCCGTCACATGCGACGCATCACCCTTTGGCGTCGGCGCTGTCTTCAGCCATACTCTCCCCAAAGGAAAAGAAGCACCCATCGTGTTCTTTTCAAGGACCCTCACCAAACCGGAGCGGAACTACAGCCAGCTGGACAAAGAGGCTCTGGCTATGGTTGCCGCCATAAAAAGATTCCACGAGTATCTCTACGGCCGGACATTCACCATCATAACCAACCACAAGCCGCTGCTGGGAATCCTTGCAGGAAACCGGGCCACCCCGAACATTCTGTCTCCCCGAATGACAAGGTGGTCCGAGTTCCTGGCAGCCTACAACTACGGACTCATACACAGACCGGGTAAGACGATCTCCCATGCAGACGCCTTAAGCCGCTCGCCGCTACCGGAACCTGACACCGACCCAGCACCCACGACGACCACCCTCAGCATAGAGACTCTACCCAACCTGCCCATAACCGCGTCAGACATTGCCCGAGAGACTAATAAAGACAAACGTCTGGCGCAGGTGTTGCATTGGGTAGAGAAAGGGTGGCCGGAAAGGGACAACGACGAGTCCGTCAAAACATTCCGGAACCGGCAAACGGAACTCTCGTTATTAAAAGGGTGCATACTATGGGGGGATAGGGTGATCATTCCAGAAAAACTACAAGGGAAGGTTCTGGAACTATTACACGAGGGGCACCCTGGCATCGTTAGGACTAAAGCCCTGGCCAGAAGTTACACTTGGTGGCCAGGGATGGACAGACAGATTGAGACATGGGTAGCAAGGTGCCAACGATGCCAGGAAACTAGGCCAAGCCCACCCACAGCACCCGTCCTAGAGTGGAAAACCCCAAGGGGACCTTGGTCTAGGATTCACATAGACTTTGCCGGGCCCACAAAAGGACACACCTTCCTTATAATAGTAGACGCTGACTCCAACTGGCTGGAGGTAAGCAACATGAGGACAACAACCATGGAGGCTGTGATCAAGGAACTCGGCAAACTCTTTGCAACGCATGGCCTCCCAGACGTCGTTGTTTCCGACAACGGGCCCCAATTCACCTCGCTAGAATTCGAAAAATTCCTAGCGGAAAGGGGCATCCGACATGCACTGACAGCACCAGTGCACCCGGCGGCAAACGGTAGGGCGGAACGGATGGTGCAATTCACTAAGAAAACCATCCAGAAAATAGACCACGGGGAGATCCAGGAGAAAATAAATAAATTACTCTTCACCCAACACATAACCCCAAATACCACAACGAATAAGAGCCCAGCCGAACTATTAATGGGGAGGAAATTAAAGTCCCCACTCGACAGATTACACCCCACGTATTACCCGGAGAAGCCCCCAGACTCAACCAGCAAACACCGAACTTTCGCACCAGGCGACCCCGTGTACGCAAAAAACCTGACGGGAGACCCACTATGGATACCGGCCGTCATCACACAAATAACAGGCCCACACTCGTACTGGCTACAAACAGCAGACGGACGAGCATGGAAATGCCATATCGACCAACTAAGGTCAAGGACTACCAACCAAGAGACCACCGACGCACAAGCAGGCGAAACCAACCCCCACAACACAAACCAAGGGGGGAGGGAATACCCAGGGGACTAAAACCAAAGAAGAATAAACCAGCCATACTTACCGGACAGCAGCCAGCACGATCCCTCGCCAGGAAGAGACAGCCAGGCCAGCTCGACCGATGTGGGGAGACCGAGCGGGAATGGCGAAACCCGCAGCTCAACCAACCCGGGAAGCCCAGGAGGGAGCTACGGAGAGCGGCCCGGCCCGACCGACCAGCCGGTTCCCACGACGGCATCCAGAGAAGCAGAGACCCCGACCGAACCGGCCGGGATCCAACCTACGACTGAGCTGCGCAGGTCCAGTAGGCTCAGACGGAGCCCCGCCTACCTACGTGACTACGCGACGTAAGGACTGAACCAAGAGGGGAGGGGTGTTCTGTCCCTCATTAGCATTCTTGAGATCCCCGCGCTTTGATTGGCCAAAGCGCGGGGCACTCTGATTGGTTAGGCGAGCCGCGCCGATTGGCTCGCTAAGAATCTCCTGTGATTGGTCTATTCGAATCGCGGGAGATTCAAAGTGGTGCCATTGGCCGCGGCCGCGGCGGCTAAAGGAATAAAAGCCGCGAACCTTTTCTATAGCGCCAGTTCGGTTCCTACCCCAATAAAAGAGCATGATTTGAAGTCACCGACTCCTGGCATCATTTCCGAGGATACAACAAATTTAGTTTATTTTTTACTTATTTCTTTTATTAAATTTATATGCCGCCTCCCCATCCGACTATCTCATGGGACTGAGCCGTTTGCAAGATTTTAAAAAATACCCCACAGATATACAGCAGCTAGTCCTCAACTTACAACATTTCCTTTTGTGACCATTTAAAGTTACAATTGCACTGAAAAAGGGACTTAGGATCATTTTTCACACTTCATGATGGTGGCAGCATCTCCCTCGTCACGTGATCGAAATTCAGACACTCGGCAACTGACTCGTATTTATGACAGTTGCAGTGTTCCTGGGGTCATGGCATCCTGTTTTGCGACCTTCCGACAGCCAATGGAGAAGCTGGGTTCACTTAATAAACTATCTTACTAACTTAACAATCTGAGTGATTCGCTTAATGACAGCGACCAGAAAGATCGTAAAACGGGGCAAAATTGGGTTAAATTCAGCTAGCAACAGGACTTGGGGGCTCAATGGCAGTCGTAAGTCAAGGATCCCCCTGCAAAGGCGTCCAAAAAGCATTAAAACGAAGATGAGCTGCAAAGACATGAATTAAACATCCGAAGAACTACAAAAACCCTGCCTGCCCCATTGATGGGAGGGGCTGTCCATGACCCAGGATGCACATGCCAACCTGTGTCTCTCCATACGAAGCCTCTGGGGGTTCACTTTGCAGGGGGACCTTGATTTACAACCACTCGTTTAGTGACCATTCGAAATTACGACGCCACTGGAAAAAAAGGGAGCATTTTTTTCACACGGCTTTTGCAGCCTCTCTGGGGTCACATGATCCAGATTCGGAAGCTCAGCAACTGGCATGTACTTGTGACAGTTGCAGGAGTCATGCCATCCCCTTTTGAGACCTTCTCACCAGCCAAGCCAATAAGGGAAAGCCAAGATTTGCTTAACGATGGTGTTACGCAATGATTCTCTGTGTTAATTCACTGGGTTAATAGAGTTAGTCCGTGAAATGGGTCTAGGGTCGGAGATTGAAGACTTCTGTGGCCCCTTCCAGCTCTATCCTTGAACCTGAAACTAACTTTACTGTAACAATGGCAGCGATTCACTTAACAATGATGGCAAGAAAAGGTCGTAAAACGGGCTGAAACTTTCCTTAACCACTTGAGTCAACT